>OZ016502.1:26908566-27508566 GCA_963966595.1 Physocephala rufipes
AAGAAAATTAGCATGGATTTTATGAATAAACCATTACGATACTTTAGAAAAACCAAAAATGTTCATGGATTTAAGAATAAAATTTTTTATATTCTTTTTCATTAAAATCACTTTAGCGAACATAATTTTAGGAAGAAAATATATAAATGTATACTCTTTTCTCAGGATAAAAGCTGGAACCATATATATCCTCTTATGAGTATTGACGGTATCATGAGTTACCACAAAAGAAGATGATATATTTGTAATAAATTAGAAAGAAAGCTTAAATATTTAAACAAACAGACAAACAAAAAATATCGGTAAACAGAAATACATTTAAGAGGGTAAAACCCAAGTAAAATTAAAATTATTTAATGTGGTGCCTTTGGGGCATTTTTAGCTCTAGGGAGAATTTTGTACAAAAGGATTATAATAGAGTAAATAAAACCCTGGAGCCGAAGAGGAATGTTAGTAACTACACCGAGAAGGGCAATAACACCAGTGAGGTATCGTCAACAACAACAACAAATAAGGAACAACCGTACTTTCTGTAAAAAATTACGAAAAAATTAGAGGAAAAAGCTCGTTAAAAGAATTACAACAAGCTGTAAGGAGAATCCGCGACAACATCACAACAATAATAGGAACAAAAACGGAAACAACAACAGAAACAGCTCCATTAGTTGAACCGCTACAATAAATACAATAACAATGAAGAAACAAATTCTGCAAATGGCCTCAAAGCGACCAGATGAGTCCTTTCTAAGAAATTGCTAGCACAAGGATCGCTGAAAAGACACGTTAGTTAAAGCAGAACAAAAATGTAGCAGAAGAAGAAAAAGGAAAAGGAAAAAAGGAATCATAATCGCTGTTTGCCATTGGTTCTATATGTATACATGGCCATTCATCTCAAACTCTCAGATTAAATAATCAGTTTTACTTTGATGCTTCCTGCAAAGCCTACTTTATCCATTTGACGTTATCCACATTTCTAAATCATTTATTTACTAAATATTGGTGCAATTCACACAGTCTTTTATAATTAATGCCTTATTAATATGATTGCTAATGACATGAAGAATTTAAGAAATAATTTTCTTAAATAAATTTATTTACGAACTGATTTATAATTTGTTTTGTCATAAGTCATAGTTATGAAACATGTTATTACTATGTAATAAATCATAGTTTTTTAAAACATTTGATTATTATATGCGTATATATTGCTTTTGAATATTTTGATAATTTACAAGAATTTATTGCAGATCAGCTTCAGTATTAATCCATACATATTTCATTTTCACTACAAAAGAATTATGTCATTGTGTATTTACGAAGAGATGAAACCCGACAGATCGAAAAAGGATGCAAAACAACTTGGGCACTTGAAACCAATTTACATTTATTATGTAACCCTTTACATTTATTATGTGTAAGTTTATTTTTTCAGTAAGCACGTCAAGTCATCGCTGTTACACGATTTATGCCTAAAACTATTTCTTAAAATTTTCAACTGATTCCGGTTTAAACTTCAGTGTAATTAATTTGAATCAGTTCTGACAGCTACTTTTTTGAGAAATTTCTCTCGAATATGAATGAGATAAATAAACTTGCGTTCATAAAATTATTACGTTATTTTTGTCTTAGGAAAGATAGATTTTATGATGTTGTTAGAAATAATGATCGGGTACGCAAAAACAAGTCAAGACATATAAGTCCATAAAAAGAAAAACTTTGTGAACCAATGAAAAAAATAAAAAAAGTAAAATGAAAAGCAAAATCGAAATCAGAAATGAAGTAAAATTCAGAGTATATCGAAAGGACGAGCCCTTACTTAAGAATAAAGGATACGAGTCTGCCGAAAGTTTTGTAATAATGCTCATAAATAAAATGAGAGGTGGATGAGAGCGTGGAAAGTCGTGAAAAGTTGCGGATAAGGAGAAACAGTTGAAGCTTAGTTTCCTCGATAATTTATTTCATAGTCAGAAAGTTCATCCTGAGGGTGAATATTGGTCTTAGTTTTCTTCCTTCTCTAGAAACCGTCACAAAAACAACAATAACAAAAGCGACAAACGATAAAAACAACAATATTAGTTTAAATTATACTCATTTCGAACGAATTTAACATTATATTAGATTAAGCAGAAAAAAATAAAGGCAACGACATGCACTAATAAATCTCTATAAGATAATAAATGCACGAAATGCAAATAGGAAATCTCTCACAAATTTTCATAAAAAAATTCGTATTTTTCGTGGAAGAGTTGACTTCGTCGTTGAGTTTGAGCTGTAGTATTCGGTGTTCGGAAAAGAAAAATATCGTAGTGTTTCCAAAAAGTTTTCTAAAAATGGGATAAAAATTAAGATACTCAAAAAGTATTGAAAAATGTTGAAAATCTTGCAGAACTGGAAGAATTCCAATCACATCCTCAGTATTCAATTTCGAGATTTTTCTGCTAAAATTCTTTTATGCAAGAGATGCGATGGTTGACTTCATTCCTTCACTGGAACAATTGTTATATGAATTTAATGTTGTTCTTATGTGAACTTAATTTTGAATTTGAAAACTTCCGAATATTTTCTGACGGAGCATATTTTAGAGCAAGAACAACTTTCGGAAAGATATTAGTCAGGTTGCCGATGACAAAATTCTTTTCTATATCCCCGAATATGACTACGTGGGGCCATATAGCGCGGCATGAATTATCCTAAATATTATCTAAGTCTCCTAATATGTGTTATTATATCGTGCACTGTATTGTCCAAACATCCTATAACTTAGTTAAACCTCACAAGATTGTGCACCACTCTATGTGGTCTGGAAGCCCTCAAAATGGTACCCAACCTCTTGAAACCGCAAACAAACCCCTAAAATATAGAGTGACCGACAAAGCATTTTCCCGATTCCGTAAAATGTTACCGAACATAAAAGCATTGTCTAGATATCTTAAACTCGTATAGAACACCCTAAAATTTGGTCGAAACGCTTGCTTGCTCTTACTCTTGGGATCTCATGTAAATCGGAAAATCATTAGGGGACACTATCATACCTTATGAGCATTTGAGAAAAACAATTTAATTGGCGCATTCCGTCTTGGTTTTAAAATGGCATATAAAATATTTCCCAACAATGCATTTTCACAAAATTAATAAACATCGCACATTATAAACCATTCGCCGTCATTTTATACTTTCTACATACCTTCCTCTTCTTTATCAGATGGATACAAATTTCAATAACAAAAATAAGAGCTGCTTAAATTGCCATGATAAAATAATCGTTAGTAAATGAAAAAGAAGAAGAAATAAGGCTAATTTAGTTCTCCCCATCTCTTAAACTCTCCCGATCCTCCGAGTCACGATCTGTCTCTTTTGCGATGTGTTCGTGATAATAATCAATTTTTTTTCATTATGGACGCGTTCGCACTGCAATAAGTGGAATTTTCCGGTTTGGAGAACTGCACTTAGAAGTGAGTCAGCAGAATTGAATTGGTGTTAGTATGTATGTATGTATGTGGTAATTAATTAAAATATACGTTATACACTTCCTGCGCTTTGCCAATAAAAATCTTGAAAATAAGTATCAGAATAAATTATTATCTTATTATTATCTCCTTTACAAAATTTAAGATATTTCTGAAATAAGTTTTAAACAATTTTATAATCGCATATATGATTGACTATAAGCCATAGAATTAAAAAGTGCCTTAATAAGCAGTTAAAAACAGTATAATAAACAGTTAATTAAAGACAGTGAATGGCGATGAATGTACAGAAGAATAAAAATTTCTTATAGTTTTCACCGCTTCTTCTTTTCTGTTTAGTGACCCTTTCAGAAGTGGTGAAATTTGTGCTACGGATGTCATTATTCATTTAAACCAAATAAATGCAATAGTATTATTGGACTGCAATAATGTCTGTTCTCCCGAAGAATTAATTAATTGTAGACGTTTCGTGTTGCTTCGACGCAAACTTTTGTTTCTATTGCAAAACAGCAGATCACTGGTTTCTTATTATTTGTATATTATTGCACATCATTTTCGGGCCTGCAATATAATGAAACTTATCAACTTAACTTCAAGAGAAGTTGTTTCCTCTCCATGGGGAATAATTTTATTATAAACTTGTTTACATTGCAAATGTTTGTTTGGGCAATCTGTCAAATCGTTTTATACAAAGTTTACAAAGTTTTATACAAAGTTTTATACAAAGTTTTTTTTCCTCTGCAACAAACAAAATTGTTGTTGCAGAGGAGCTGATGGGGCCACCGTACTGAAACTTGGCGGGAGTATTCCCCCCCCCATAAGTGATTTCCTGGTAGAAAGGATGTGGTAAAGACAAGTTAGTAGGTTATCGGACCAAAATGAGACAAATGCAGTATTAAAAGGATATTACACCATTTATTGTTATAAATGTTATATGTTATGTGATTTGGGTATATAAGCTTCGACCAGGCCATATTTAGCGTTCTTACTTGTTTATTTTTAAATTTGGAAAAGGCCTTCCTGGCAAAATAATTTTGGACAATTAAGACAATATAGGTAGCAATTCCTGTTAATTTTTCCGAAATTAAAAAAAACAAATTTTTGCGGGTTAACGAGAATTTAGTAATCACAACTACCCAATGTGTTGAGGATAAAAGTGATTATATGGATAAATCAAATTTATGTTAGACATAAATTGTTTTTCATAGGTTTTTGGACAAGATTACATTAAACAACCGTTGTAATTTCATTTTTTTTAATTTTTTCGAAGATAAATCGTCAACAAAGTTTCAAAAAATGTAATTTTTAACACGTTTGATACAAAATTACGGCTAAAGGTAGAATAACTTCAAAAATGTTTAGTCGCTTTAAGATTTTTGCACTGCATTTTTTGAAACCCTTATTTCAGTATTTGTTACAATTCAATATGTCATATAGATATGTAGTGTATTTTATTTTTTACTTGTGGGGTTTATTTCTGGTTTTATGGTTTTGTATGTTAAATTAATAAAATGTGAAATACACAGTTACCATTTTCAAAACATTCTTTATTATTTCGAAGCTTACTTTAAATATATTTTCAACTTGGTGTTAAAATATTTCCTGCATATTTGGACACATCTTAAATAGGTTTTAAACAAAATCGTCAAAATATTTCAAAATATTTAATCAAACAATTAAAGCCTTTTAAATATTTTGATCATTTCTGCAAATGCTCTTCAAATATTTTTTCATGCAACATTTTTCAATTTCATGCAACATTTTCAAATAAATATGTACTATGAAATATATATATTTTAAATAAAGGTTAAATGCCTACCGGCTTTTGGCAGCATCTTATATCCTTATGCGTTCCTTTCTCCAGCTCATCATCTTTAGAAGAAGTGTCAGTGCAATATGGAACTTTAACCCTGGGTTGACGGAGGAGAAGCCGTTTTCTTGAAATTGGAGATATGTTTATAATATCAACATAATTAATTTATACGAACACAAATTCCATGATCATCGTCATCACATTAATCGAAAATGTATCCTGCAGATACCAAAATTTAAATGTGGTTTGCTTCGAGCGATTGTTGGCAGAATCCATATATCGTTTCGTCATCCTATTGTCAACATTATTCAATGTCTTACGGCCGTATTTAATTAGCCGTCTAATGTCCAATGCGCTCACTTCAACACCTGCCACTTGGATTTATCTTCTTCGACTTAAGCTTTGATTAAATTTAATGAATGAATGGAAAATTCAAAATAATCCTTCCACCCGTAGAGATTTAGTAGCATTTGATTTGAAAATACATTGTAATTGCAATGTGTTATGTATTGATATTATATAATTTTGAAATTTTCTTATCATAAACTGTCTGGCTATCTAAAAACATTTGCTCTGGCTTCACTAAAATGCACTTAAAGTGATGAAAATTAATGCATTAATCTGCCACGAATGAAATAAAACAAATTTTCATGATTTCATTAGGAATATTAAATCAATATCACATTTAAATTTTTATGTTAAATAGTTCAAAATAAAAAGTGATAATATTTAATACTTATATTTTAAGTGGCTCAGATTACAAATAATATTGTCAATTTCACCTCAGTCAATTTTATGTTGCCAAATTCACCTTAGTTATACTGCAGAATTTTTTCAGTATTTAAGAGTTTTAAATGTGAAAGCAAGATAAATTTAAAACAGTCCAATAATAGCATTTCTTTTGCGTTGTTTATCGCCGACGTTGCATATTCATAAGCCTTCCTCCTCAGGTTTCATATCAATCTAGATTTCCAGATTTCCTCTTCTCATTCTTCATCAGCTTTATTATTGATCCAATTATTTTTTTTATTCTGGTTGTTCCTCTTCTTTGTCTTCTTCTTATTCTCTTTCTTCTTATGCGACTATGAAAATATATTGCTCATGAATGATAGAAAACAAAATAACGCCACCCGCACAGTTTTCAAATGATGACATAGCTAATAAGAGTTTTAAGGTTACCAGCAGGCATAGTCTACTCATGTCACAAATGCGTTCAAATTAAAGTCGGCAGTGATCGACAATAAAAGAAAAACAAGAATAAAAGAAAAGCAGAAGAAGTAACGGAAGAATATTTATAGTATGAGCCTAGTGTTCAGTGGGCGATCACTTTGCTGTATATTTTTCACTTCTTCATTAAGATCTACTAACTCATCTTCAATAAAACTCATCTCAAAAAGGTCCACACATGGTATGGTATGGTATAATAATAGGCTTTCGACAACCATTTCTGGTGAAACCATAGTGCTCAACACTGTCACTCTCCTCGCTCTTAACATTTCAGCTTCAAAATTACAATAGGAACTGACAAATTAGGCTTTATAACAGCAGAGTAACGCCTATTTTTAACAGCAGAGGAATATTGTGCCACAATTAATGACAACATCTTCACTCATTCTCCTGTTATATAATCTTCTTCATAACTGCAATTCTGGTAGGCAGACTCGCTAAATTTTTACAAAATAATTTAATATTAATGGGTGAGCTTGAGGATAGATTTTTGCCAGTTTAGTTTACAAACCCTGAGTGTGATATACACGTACAGATACATTCATATTAAATATCAGAAATGGGCGTGGCTCTCACACGATTTCAACCATTTTCAATACCAAAACAATTCATAATGGCAGACAATTTTCTTCTGTAACTCCTAATCTCCTGTAACTCGGGAATGTTTATAATTGTGGTCCTTGGAGCAGACCACTGTCTCTTTTCATTAAATCAATATCCGTCGGTGAATTCCAGGGTAAAATGTTGTCACCCAACCAGTAAGGCAAACACTGATAGTGAAATAACCACGTATATGTATACAACTCCGCCTACAAGCGTTGACAGTGAAATATACATGTAGATATATACATATTAGGCGTCATAGGTGGACGTGTTCATCATCCGATTTCATGATTCATGATAATATCTGTTTTCGTTGTCCTGTAATGGCATGGCTAAATCGAATCAGGGGATGATTCTAAGCCAAAATATATATGCTTTATATACCTTTATTTCTTCACTTTATTTATTTATTTCCTTTCTTTTACTTTATATAACAAAATATATATACTTTATATGCTTTTCTATACCTGTTGGGCCCCCTCTAATACATTACAAAGGGAGGGACGAACTTAATATAGGCTTCACTCTTTGAGTGTAGGATATACAACACAAATTGCATCAGTAAAATGGAGAAACAGATCAACATCATCAACAGAAGCGACTGCAATTAAATTGAATGAAGTGCGCTCGTCGTATAAGCGATTATTGCTCAAGCGGAAATACTCCGAAAGCTAAATAACCAGTGATAATACAGCAACTACAAAAACAATACCAACAGACAGTGCAAACTAACATCTATCAATGGGATAGAGGCAATACACGAACCCATGCAATATGTGTATATCGGAGATTAATATCAATAGAATAGAATGAACATGCGAACAAACGAACAAACCGATGAACAATTTCTTGTTGCCCTGCTCTATCTTTTTTTTTCTTTTTGTAATGACACTGTTGCTGGCAATATTGCCTCGAACTTCGAAAGTTGTTATTAATGATTATGATGATGACGACGGTAATGACTTTATACTTATGATGACCATAATTATGATGATTATTATGATGTTCGCATGCTACTCTTTACACGTTGCTGTTAATAGTAAGAGTTTGCAGGCTTTTTTCCAAATACATTTTTCAATTATATTCAACGATATTTTTTTACATTATTCTATTTTAATTTTTTTGAAAGTTTTGCTCCATTTTTCCCTTGTGGTGCTCTTGTTGTTGCTCCAGTTGCTGTCCTGTGTTATATTTCATAGCTTTCGCTGATATATATGCTTTTGTGTTTGCGTTTTTGATGTTGTCGTTATAGCTGTTGTTGCTTCTGGACTTGTTATCACTTTTGTTGTTTTTGTTATTGTTATCATTTCTGTTACTCGTGATATTATTGGTGCTGATAATTATTGTTGGTGTTGTTGTTGTTCTTATGCCAAACGAAGCTTGCAGATGCAATATTTGCAGCACTTTTGGGTTTATTAAAATATTTGGAATTATCAACGAGAAACAGCTCGAGTAACATAAACAAACAAAGCCATTTACGTTTTCATTAAACCATACAAGCAGATAGGCGGAGAGAGAACGAAAAAAGATGGACGACTTATTACTCCTTATTCTCGAAGGCCCTGAGCACCTCGAATACAAACGAAGAATAAAAACGGACAGGAGGAAGATAGGGATGTGAGCTCTTTCATTTCCTGCCGGTTCTTATCCTTTCTTCCTCATCATCTCTTCCTTTTGTATCATCTCTTTCCTTTCCTTTTCCTATTTCTCTTTTTCTTCTACATATTTCCTTATAGCGCCTCCTTTGAGGCGTTACCAATGGAGGAATAAGGTTAATATAGCCTTCACCCTTTGGGTGTAGGGTATAATAACAAAAGTGTCGGCGATCACATAATCCGCAGTAACATAGACAATTATTTATTGGAAGAAGACAAATGAATACAAGTGAGAAAGCAGAAGTCTGAAACCACACCAAGAGCTAGAGGGTATCATTATGTAGAAAGCGCCGACCGGAACCTCATATTTTGCGTTATTATAAATTGTTTGTTGAAAAAAACATTTAAAATATGCGAAATTTAAACATTTAAATTTCCAGAAGGAAACACACCCACCTCTGAATCCTAATATGAATACATCTACACTTATGCTTTACATTCAACGTTTGCTGTCAGAATTGTGTGACAAACATCTTTAAGTTACGAGAGTAATGAAGAGAGAGAGACAGAATATATCTAAATTAGCTCTTGGGAAAATTTGCCATTGCCCATGCCATTCTTACCATAGTTACCGATGGACAGATCAAGCCCACTGTTGGGAATATACTTATGCCATAATTAGTAAAGATAGATGTAAAATATTAACTTTACATATTCTCTAAAGTTGGATATATTGAGTTATTGATATAGACTAATCCACATTACCTTAAAAAGTAGGCGTGGCGATGGCCTGATTTCGCACAAAAAATAGTCTACGGAGGTAGAGCATATTTTTGGCAAATATCGTGTCAATACCAGTATTCGTTTTTCTCTACTCGTGATTTTTCATTATGGTCACGTTAAGCCCGTTTTTAGGAATGTATTTTTTGGCAGGAACGCTCTATTCGGCAACTCAACTTTATAAAGATCTGAAAAATCAAATCATAAACACGATTTAACTTATATTTTCCAATTTTGATCTTCAATCTCAATCGACTTTTAAAGAACTTTAATGTAATCGTCATTTCCACAGGCAGACAGACAGGTAGATAAACAATCAAACAGGCAAGTAAGCATACGAGTTGGCCTAATTAAATCGACTCCGGGGGTTTTCTGTACTCTCTCGGAGGTTTCTATCACCTCTTTTACTGCGCTACAAATGGGGGAACAAAGCTATTATAACCTCGGCATTTCTGGTGTGTGCTACAAAAGGAAGGATGAAATCCGTCTATCTGCGTATTGTCTACAAAGTTCAATTTTAATTTCTTGGTCTCGGATTAATTTTTATATAGAACGAATAGGATGTCCCTTTTAAAGTACTTCCCTTTGTAAGGCTTTAAAGGAGGCGTGGCAGGTATAGAAAGGTATTCTGGGGTTATTTAGCCATTTCCCTCCGTCTGTTTATAGGTCTGTCTGCGAAAATCGTGATCTCAGCAGCAGGCAAACAGATACAGGCGGACGGACCTGGATAATAATCAACAAAATTTATATATACCCTTCATTCTTTGAGTGTAGGGTATGAAAAATGTTTCTTTCTCAAATGATGATAACCGTTGTTGAAAGAAGCTGAAAATTCTATCAATTTTCTCTTGCGGTATTTGAATAATTCACGGTATCATTTCTATCACTCCATTTACTGCCGAGAACGGTTATTGCTTTATCTATCTCTCTAACGTCTGGATCAAAAATGCACGTCTGGCTTCAATAGGATAGAGGTATTCAAGGCAATTGTGATATGCATTTGACGTACACCTGTTCGTAAAAAATCCAAGCAAATTGAATTCAAATTAATTTTGGTCCAAGATTTAAAATGTCTTTACCTCGATTGAGAATTTATCTCGATTGAGAAGTTCACTCTTGATTTCTTCCATTTATTTAAAGCATCCTTTCTCAGTTGCCTTGACTGGGAAATAAGGCCTCAATCTCTTGGCTAATTACTAATTTTGGGTAAGAAATAATGCAGCGATCTCTACTTTCTATCAGCTACGTACTTTCCTCGGTCTTGATTATGAAGTCGTTACATGTCAGCTCGGTTCTGTGCTTGCCTTGCCTCAGAAAGACACAGCCATCTATTTCGGTTCTAATGTCGAGGTCTTCAATGGAAAGCTCCGCTGTCTTTCTCAGTTCTAATATCGTTTAAATAGTCCATCTACGTTATTTATTACTACCGAAAAGGATGATATAATGAATAACCGTTTCACTATTTGGTGATTGATTTGTAAGAAAATTTTAATTTTTCGACGTAAGGAAAATTTCAGGTTTTCGACGACGACGGTAACATTAAATTCGTTTAAAAAAAATTGGATAAAAAGCAACGGCGATGAGATTTATTAACTTTTACATTTCCTCTCGCTTTGTCTCTCTCTCTCTCTTTCTGTCGTCCTCTCTTTGAACTTTGATTTTCATTCTCTTATACTTTGAAAGCTTTCCATTGAAAAATTTGTCAATACAATAAATGTTAAAATTACAGATCTAGTCCACCATTCTGAACATAGATGAACTGTAAAGAAAAATGTTAAGAGTCCTCTGGCGTAAGGAACAGGATTCGTTAGAATTGCAGACGATAAAAATTGTTTAATTAAAATTAACAAATTGTTTAAAATAAGCTAATTTATTTCAATGATATTGAAATTAATGGAATTTGTAAATTTTATGATCAATATATTATTTATTTATGAACATATTTTTTTAACAATCCTTTAGCAATCAACTCCATGTTTTTTACTCACGTTTTCGTTTTGAATTAATGGCAAGAGTCATACTAAATCGACAAAATGTTTTGGAAGCATTTTTGTAAAGTCAACCATCAGAATATCGATAGTAAACTATACAAAAAATCCTCCATAACTTTTTATAAAATTTGATAAATTAAACTTTTGATAAAATTTATTAATTCATCATACTTTCAATTTGAATAATATATAAATACAAACATTTCAACAATCATAAATTTGATAAGAAATATTTTTTCTGATGCGTGCATACTGTTTCCCAATTATCCAGCAATTAAAGAACGTAATTTTCGATACTTACTTGCACTATGACAGCATAAAGATTCGAAAAAATTAAATTTTCTACAGTTTCTAAGAGCTCTCAATAAGCCTTTTATTCTTTACAAATTAACAAAGGCAAAAGTCTCAATTTCTCCCACAATATTAAATCTTTACTACAGTAAGCGATTTAATGTAGGGTAAAGTATTTGTAATTGTAAGGTAGATAAATAGATCAGGTTAGTAGATCAACAAGGATAGAACTGTGAGTCCATTAAAAATACGTTAAAATAAAGAAAATAATTATTGCAGAAAAATAATTTACCCTGAACGACATATAAAATAAAGGTATTATTTAATCTTAACACCGTGACACATCAAGGCCTAAATAAAGAGATTCTCTCACGGTATCATACTCCTGATACTTTAGCTAACATTTATTTGCACTCACATTAATTTGCTCTTTCGTTAAAAAATATTTACCATAAATTGAACGAATGTCTAGACTCCAGAGTTTTGAAGATATGACTCTCTCGAACAATTATTAGTTGGATCGGTTGTTTGTTCGTTCATTTATTCGCTCAATACTCCCATTCGTTTGATTGTTTCTTCGAGTCAGCGCCCAAGTTATTGCGAACATATTTTAGTTGCTCGCCACTGATGTTTCTGTTTCTGACGGTGCCGACGCTATTATTGATACTGAAACGGCAAAATTCCACCACGCGAATAACTTATGGACGGACTGACTGGCTAATGCAACCTTTTTATGATAGTAGTTGTGGTAATTTTTGTTAACATACGAAAAATTTGTGCACGCGCGGAACGTGATTTTGGAGTCTAGTTTAATTGCGTCTCTCGCCTCGATGTCATAATACCGGAATATGTCGTGTTAAACTTTGAATATGTAAATTACATCGCAATTTAAATGAAGAGAAGAAATTAATAAAGTTTCAGTTAGGGTTATAAGTAAATTTAAAAAAATACTTACGACCATAGAGTTTATGGGTAAATAGTTATAGAAACAATCACCATATTCTACAATACTGATTTCAATGAAGTCGCTTATTTTAAAATACATAAATCAGAAAACCACACAACGTAATCAAACTAAAAGAAGTGTCTAACAAAAATCGCTTTCACTTTCCTAGAAAATTGTAGTACTTTTTTCATTAAATATAAAACTAAGATCATATATACCAAATGCCACTATAGCAAATTATACGAGTAAATTCCTTTTAAAACAGCCAAGGAACTAATACATTGTCAGAGTGGTGGTCTTGTCTTATATTCACTGGTAGCGGTAATAACAGCCACAAATAGGAAACAATATTAATAGAAGAGAAGCAGTGGAGGTGATAAAAATAAATTTAATACTCCATCTAAAAGAAATACTAAGAGTTAAAACGAATGATTGACAATTGACAATGAATGGGCATTTTATGAATTGTCAGTTGCAGAGCTTAATAAATTCTCAAAGAAAATCGCAATAACGAAAATAAAATAGAGAAAAATATTGAACTCCAAGATTTTACAAAAAAAAAAAAAATAATAAATAACAGGCTTCATAGTTCAAATAACATAGGAATGAATTTTCTTAAAAATTACAAATTGATATTTCTTAAAAGTAAGTAAGAGAATTGTTTTAAAAAATTTTTAAATAAAAACAAATTTTTTGAAGATCCCATTAAAGGTTATTCCAGAAAATAGAAAATCTCAAAACCCCTAATAGGAAAGGGAATCTTTTTTGAATATCGAAAATAATAAAAAAAAATTACTGAATAGAATGTCGTGAGAGTTTCATGATGGAATCTCAATTCTGCTTTATTGAAACATTGAATAGTGAAAAATTAATTATGGCCACATCATAATCCACAGAATTTATTCAATTATTTGTTGTAATTTTGTTCGCGTTGCTGTTGCTGTTTGGTGTATTTGTTTTATGGTACCCTGAAATACATTTTGTAGCAAAATATCAACATATCAACCTAACATAACGCCGTCGTAACACCGAAGGGACAAGTTAGTAACATCGAAAAACCTTAACAACATCAATATGAAGTTACACAAAAGTACATAATATATTTTCCTGCTGCGAGAATGATACACGCTATATTATGAATTTAAAACGCTTTTCTAATTTATAATTAGACTTTTGATTTAGACTCCCCATTTAAATTCATTAGTTATAAATGCTTAAAATTAATAGAAGTAGTTATAAAAACTTCCATCGATATTAGGTTCATAATGATATTTTAACCAAAGCCATAAGTAACTACAAGTGGTAAACTCAGTTATTATAGTATTTTAAATTGAAAACATAATAATTGATTTAGGAACAAGTTTTAACCTTGCTAAGAACTTAGAAATTTTAGGACAACATTAATTAATGTTATTATTATTTAGAACTCGAGCCAATATTTTCTAATAGTTTCTGGTCTTGTCTGTTATTATTATTATTATTATTATTATTATTATTATTATTATTATTATTATTTGCTAATTATTATTATTATTATTATTATTATTATTATTATTATCATTATTATTACCATTATTATTATTAGTGTTATCAAAATTATCTAGCATCGTTCATTTTAGATATGTTGCATTTTTTCAGCAGATTTCTTAATTTTAATTTTATATAATTAAAAAAAACAGATCATAATAGATCAAAACGTCACTGTTATTCACACGAGATATTTTGCCTTCGTTTAAAACATTAGGAGCTATGTTAAGTTACTTAAAGTTATCTCAATTCCTTTTAAGGTTTTGGTTTTTACTGAAGAAATAAAATCTGAATTAAATGAAATTTCACAAATATCGATTTAAATGACGATTATATTCAGAAATTGAACTCTGAAATCCCCTAAGCTGAACACTTAATTAGAATACATTTCGAAATCAGGTAAATTGATCAAGTTCACGAATACGTTCGAATGAGTAAGAAAGAAAACAGTTTTAAAAGGCAAACAAATAGCGTTTGGGGAACGTTTTAAGTATTTGTAAATCAGTGATTAAGTAGTGGGAACACGGGAATATATTTTCTATTCATGAATACAATAACATTTATACGGCAGTTATAAAAGAATTGGACATGCTCTATTAAAATATTCACGATTTCGTGATTTGCATAAAGTTGTTCTTTATAAATAAATAATTTAATGAAAATTCTAAATTTAAGAAAGGTATGAAGTGATGGTTAGAGAAACTAAAATATCGTCCAAAATGAGAAAACGAGGAAATAATGAAAACGCAAAGCGAAAGAAAGTTAATGTAAAAAAAGAATCGGGATACAAAGAAAAGCAGTAGATAATAATAATTTTTTGACAAAATAAAGTTGTAATAGTGAAAAGACAAATACGATCAACGACGACAACTGCACTCCCTTTAAAAATTAATTGACTCTTAATTGGATGGGTGGAAACGTGTGAACAATAACGTGAGAACCAGTGAATTCGACGTCCAAATATAACAAACAAAGTAACTGAAAATTTCAAAACGGGAATGTAAAACATAAAGAATAAAAAACGGTTTCTAAAAGGAAGCTATAATTAAAAAAAATGAACGAGAACCAAAGCGAAACTATCGCAATTTTGTTTTTTCACTGCTTTTTTATCATATCTTATTGTCTTACATCCGCTCATTTATTACTTGCTTCTTGTTTGTCCTTCGACAGTGTTGAAAGACCTAAAGTGTTATTGCTGTTTTTAGTTAGAAAAGCAAATGTGTTTTTTATACCCTTTACCCATAGAGTGAAGGGCATATTAAGCTTTTCCCTCCTTTGTAACGCATGAAAGAAGGCGTAACAGGGATAGAAAAGTATGTATAACATATTGACTTGAATTGTGGCCTACAATCCTTAGTCGGCATTGCCATGTCCTTCTGTCTGTCCGTCTGTATATTGAAATCACAATTCTAGGAGAAGGAAAAGAGATATACTCATGAAGTTTGGAACACAAATTCAAAGTTTGGAACCGAAATCCGCTGAGAGTCGCGCCGACATTGGTACCAAGTGTGAATACATATATGTATACCTATACCAAGTCAAGTCAAGTTTTATATCCTTTCGATCACTCTTTGCATAAACAATTTTAAAGAATATCATTTATTTTAAAACATTCGAAGGACATTTTTAAGATTCAAACTCCCACAACTCAGATTTTGAATTGTGACACACCCACGGTGCCAATCAATTTTTACAATATTTCCTCCTGAGAAACTAGAAAAAGATGAACTACGTCTTAGCTGCGATACAATACGATAGGATGCGAAACGATAACAGACGATATACTATCTGTTACCATATTTTACGATACGATTTCCATAATCCGTAAGCTAACCAAGGCCTACTTCATACCGAGCCGACCAACGACCACTTATTCTAAATGGTCCGACTAATGATGTCTAATAATTTTAAAGAAACCGAGGTAGTTTTCTTACTTAAAATATATTGAGAATTCTCGAAATCAAGCATCGTAATATCTTTTTGCTTTACGCACGGCTTCACTTCAATTTTTCGCTCCAGATGAAAAGCAATTCGTCTCGCGATGATGGATGATGATTTTCGGAGAGCGCCCAGACAAGGTTTCGCTTGCTAACAAAGTCTGAATAAAAAAAGTACTAAGAAGAGCAGTTGTAATGATACCGATTTGGGAGTAAAAGAAAAAGGGTGGGAAGGAAAGAAAACACGAAGGCAGGAAAAGTGTCAGGAGAGGTCGTATTTATTTTACAAGGTCGTATTTATGGTGAAAGGTAATATTTACTTCAAAATTCTATCAGACTGGAGTCCTAAAAAACTGTGATAATAAGTAAATAAACTTTTCTTGACAAAACTAGCGTAACAATTCTCGATGAAACTTAAAAAACTGCAAAGACGGACGCATAACATTTCGAGGGAAAATTGTTTCTTGAAAACTAAATTTTACAGTAATAACCGACTTATTAAAAGACAAACATAAATGTTCAAATAGCATGCCTTTTTTATCCTGTTCAGAATCTGCTATCTGTAATAGCACTTTATATAAATATTCCTTAAGACTTCTTTAAAGGATTTTTCTCTGAAATGCGGAGAGTGTGATAAATAATTACGCGCTATTTACAAAAATTATTTTTTACGTTTTTTGAATTCGTCTGAAACTCTAGAAGTGAATTTGATGACATTTATGATTGGCAGAGATCCCAATGAATTTAATTGTCAAAATAATACCGGCGTCAGTGCTGAGGTCAGTAATACCTGAATACCTGAAGTGTTTGTCACACAACAATAATAAGTGTTTATAGAAAGATAAAAAGTGAAACTCCATTCGTTGGGATTCAATACCTCATTAGAAACTGAAGCCTTGTTAATTCACTCCACTAAAGCGTAATCACCCAGTACATATTTTTTTCGTTTCTACTATCTTGAATATCTAGTTCATATGACCAAAAGCAAAATTTCGACACAGCATCTAGAAACTATTGAGTATGTTGAAAAGCAATTTGACTCTGTGAAGAGACAAGTAGAATTAGGCGATGCTTCAATATTCATAAGAATCTATATGTACACTTTAGGAAGTCGCAACTATTAAGGAATATGATTGCAGAAATTGGGTTCCATAGAACTCGTTGAATTTTCCTCTGTAGAAGATTAAATGAATCAAATCTCTACAACGCAGTTACTAAATAATATCGGGTTTTCTGTCAACGATGTGTGTATTCGAAGCTTGTTATCATAGGAATTGTCAGTCCTGGAAAATTTATCTGGGCAGAAGTAATCATTAGTTGTAGACACATAACTAATTATCCTCCTGGAAAAAATAGGATAAAATACCAGAAACGTTGCAGTCTGGCCATTTGTCAGTTATTTCCGCATACTTGGATGCACAGTCCTGGCTCACATTCAGAAGAAACTTGGACCCAAAATTAAAAAAAAAACATGTTTTTTTGGGTGCGCAAATATATCAAAGGAATTTCATATTTAATGTCTAAAACGAAGGAAAATTGTTATTAGCCGCAATGTAATTTTTCTCGAAAATGGTATTCATTACGTTAATCACAGTTCTGTCAACCTAGAAAGACTACCAAAAAAGCACCAGAAGCCCGAAAGACCTTTAACGATTGCGGATCATATTCATCATTTCTAGAAAACGTCCGTGAATGGGATGTTGAAGCAAAACAGCGTCGCGGCTGAGCTCCAACCACAAATTAAAAGTTTTGAAAAGAGAAAGTGAGAATTGTCAATACATGACGCAAATTATCAATATTTTCTCGATGATTTGATCATAAAATATTATCTATCTACTCTTTTAAATCCTAGGGGAATCATTTTGTTAACTAAGGTTATAAAGCATGCTTTGAATGTAGGCGTTAAAGAGCAATGGCTTGCAGAAATGCAGTGTGAGTTAAAATCGTCCAACAAGAGTAATCCGGAAGAATCGTAGATAAACCTGCTGATGCGAATATCCTAAAATATTGATTTTTAAAGCAAGCGAAAACAAGAAAATAATATCCGCTACCCAGCACGTTTTGTTGTAAAGATTTTATCGTATAAGAAGGTGAAACTTAATTTATAGATGGAAACTGCAAGATTAAATGAAGGTATTTATTTTAACCAATGAAACTGCCATTGAAAAAACCATTGATTTTAAAATTAAACAAAACAGTGTGTGGACTTCAACAATACAGTTTGATTTGGAATCTTACAAAAGATTAAAATAAAGAGGTCTGAACCGTTCAATAGCTATGCTATAGCACACCCATGTACTTTCATCAAAAAACCAAGATAATTAAATTTTTTGCAACATATGCTAACGACATATTAATATTCTTAAACGAATACTATTATTGCGATGACTTTAAATCAAACCTTATAATATATTTTAAGGTGAAGTTCCCAAAATATGGAAAACTATTTTTGGATAGAAGACATTATGATCTGAAGATGGAATTTACTTGGACCAAGAAGGCAGAACAAAGAAGGACCAAATGCTGAAAGAATTTAGTATGGATCAATACTGCAAACGTTTCTGATCTGTTAAGATCTATCTATTGAACACATGTAAAACTATTAAAGTTGGCAAATTATGAAAATTGCAAATTTTTTTCTATTAAACCATGAGTTAGTATTTAATAGACGAGAATTCAGCAAGGGATGAAATTAGTTAAATCGTTAATATTATCATTCATATGAAAACAAGTCTTAATGAAAAAACCAAAAGCAATATATCGGAAAGAAATATATCAGCAATATATCGGAAAATTTAAAAGTTATTGGAAATTGTTTCTAGGTGCATTAAGTTGATTTAATTAATTTTACCGTTATATTTATCATTAAGAAGTAAACCATTCAGGATAAAAAGTAAACAAACAGTTAAATAAATAAAATTATTTTTAGAGAACTGAAAAATGTAAAATGAACTTTGTACATGTGGAGTTGTTAATTTAGAATAAATAAATATAATAATAAATCAAATAATTAAAAGGAAAAATAGAAATGATATCGGAATTTGATTTGAAAAGCAAAAAACCTACACCTCAATGGCGTCATTTTTATTATTAAAGATAACAACGCTAAACTAAAAAAGCAAATTAATGTTAAGTAAAAAATTAAATAAAGCAAAGAGCTTATTAAAATTAATCCGGCGATTGCTCATATTATTCGTAAAACTTATAGTGAAACTCATATACAGTCATTTTGAAGTTATGCTGAGAATGTTTTGGAACTGTTAACCATCTTTAAAATACCAATCCTCTACATTGTTTCCTCGCTTAATCCTGATAAATTTTTATCTTGCTCTAGCTATAAACTTTGCTTTTAGTAATTACCCTCATTATTGTAGTTGCCATAAAGTTTTTTTCTTTTTTCTTGTTTTTTTGCTCAATTTTGGCTGGTTTTTCGTGGATGTGCAGAAAGTATATTAGCAAAAGGAGAGGAAATTTTAGTATAAGTCGAGCAGGCTTATTATTATCCTCATGAATACGAAAACATTTTAAAAACCTAATAACAATAACAATCACTGCCATAATAGCAACCGCAGCTTCCTCCCAACTCCTCACTCCCAAGTGTGTGACTCCCAAAAATAATAATAGCAAAAATAAAAAGTACAATAATAAATAAAAAATAAATAAATAACAAGACTGCGGTAAGGGATTGAGGTCGAGTGTTGGTCTTTGGTAGGTAGTTCTATCGCACTGCGCTGTATCATTTTGCACCCAATTTTATTTTACTATTAGATATAACCAATATGTTTAAATATTAACTAAATATTAAAATTGAAGCATTAAATTGAAGTTTAAATAATAAATGCTGAAATACCGAAAAACTCGAAAAAAAAAATTTAGTGCCTTTGCAAATAATGTTAACGCGCTCGTATTATTTTTGCTCTTTTTTATCGTTTTTCCATTTAAGTTTATATTTCTAAAAGTTAAAAAGTTAAGTTTTTACTATCCCAAATGTTTTTTCCTTTATCGGCCCAAGTTATTCAACGTGAATTTTCGTGTTTTATGTTTTATAATAAAAGTTATGTATTAGCTTTTTTCTGTTGAAATTCTCGTAGACTCGTATAATTCGCCCCTTAATTTTTCTATATCCCTAAACAACGATTTGCAAATGATTTTAAGATGTGTTATGCGATTGCTCAATTAATAATTTAACCCCCACCCAACATTATCATTTTGATTGAACAAATTGATTGGTCTCATTTAAAATTTTTTATAATTACTGAAATATTGATAAAAAGTTTCCGTTTAAATTTATTTATAGGAGAAAGCGATAACGATGGTGTAGGAGTTTGGGCCGTTGGTGTGATATAAACATAAGCTCTATAAAAAGAGAAACATACATGTGTTGGGCTATTGAAATTCATATTTTCTTCTTTTATATTTTTTCCACTCACATTAAAGTTGTAAAATGTATGCTTTATTGCTTTGGTTGGAGTTGTAATTTTTGTTATTCTTTCATTTATATTCTGCGGATTTTGCAATTTTTTCCTGGTTTAGTATATTATTATTATTATTATTATTATTATTATTATTATTATTATTATTTGTTTTCATTCTTGTTGTATTGTTTCAATTGTGGAATATTTGTAAAACTGTAAAAAAGGCAAAAAAGTGATTACAATAAATAAAAGCAAATTCATTAAAAACGAAATGTAATCTAGAAATTCTTCTATATTGCCGGTCATAAAAATAAATTGCTATTGATAAAACCTGCTGGATAACAATTTTTTAAAAAATGACACTATTGATCGATTCCAGTAGAGAATAATTCAAATGAATTCAAGATTTTTCTCACATAAATTTTTCTTGTGCATTTAATTAAAATCAAAATTTAATTAAAATATAAAAAATAATAAGGAATTAACTTCTTCCATTAACCATTTCCAGTTTCCTTAATTTAATCACAAATTTTTGTATATTGCGTGGGAAGTGATATCGGGGAGAGGGGCGAGGTAAGAGAAGAGTGTAGGCTCCCTTTCCGCATTCTGCTCTCGGTACTATTTTGTAAAATTATTGTAAAGAAAGAAAGAAGTTAAGAGGAATTTAAATTTATGATGTTTAACTATCAGTTTCAATACTTAACAATGAATATTTATTTCGAATTTCCCCCATATTCCTTTCAGGGGGCACTTTTCGGACAATGCTTTTAAATCCCTTTTCTGTTTCCATATTCCTTTCAACATGGAGATCTTGTTCCGGGCCACATCTTTGGAAGGCATTGCTAAAACAAAGCTTTACTATAAAATTTCCGTTTAGAGTTCACCTCTCAGTGTACTCTAGCCTGTGTATTTTTTCACGTTTCTTTCTTTTCAAATTTCCGCGAAGAATTGCGCCTTAGTGGGGAATTTAGTGTTGGTACTTCTCTAAAATTATCCTCTAAAATCGCGTGTGAAATAATGCTCTAGCCTCCAAATCTAAACCACTAGTCCTATCTAAACACCCATAGTTCTTGGTTTTTAACACTCTCAAAAATGTTTACCTAATCTATCCTACAATATTCCAGAGCTCTTTCAGAGAATATTATAATGAAAATATATTCATAATATTCAGAGTATCTTTCAGCTCCATAACATATATTACAGAGATGGGAAACGTATATTTAAACGGTTCGCGATTTACTTATATAAAGAAGCATATAATACCTTTTAAAGAATATGTAAAATAGCATGCATTCTGCGGAGGGACAAAATACCGCTAGTTTTCATTGCATACTTCGGAAATAAATAAAATCAAGTGATTCCAATTAAACTGAAATTGTTTTGACAAATGCAAACGTTTAAATATAATCACGCGTTCGTCACCGTACGCACTGTTATAGGAATTATATATAATATACACATATATATGTATTTATATACGTACAAGATGCAGACCGTTGATAGAAGCACAATGAGAGAATTTATTATTTGTTTGTCCGTTTGTTCTGGGTAGAAATTTCTTCCTTTTTCCTCTTTTCCTTCTTATCCGTTATCCTATCCGTCAACTTGAAGATTTGTTACTTTTATGTATCCTTACAACAACATCCACTTAGAATACATCATAAGAATATGTCAAGCTCAGGGACTTCCGCTTATGATGACATGTCTGCGATGTGAGCACAATGAACTCCTTGACAGGGTTTACTGAAAAAGAGTTGGCGGAAGTAGCGGGGAGTAGTTGGTTACGAATGTGGAGAAGTAGAGTTTCTTGAATTGCTGCTTTTTCATTGGAAGTATTCTTACTGTGTTTACAAAAACAACAACAAAAATAGCAACGACACGATGGAGGAGCATGATAATGAAACAATTTATAATGAAGTTCAACGCTTGAGGAAAAGCAGAAAATTAATGAATATTTTTTTGTCACCTCGAGTCTTGGTATGTGAATTAACCCAACTAAGATGCTTTAATGCTAAGATGCTAAGATGCTTTAAAGCAAGTTAATATCACCACAATCTCACCACAATCACCGCAATCTCATTGACCAAAAACAAATGAAAGAAAAATGAAACGATTTTTCTGTCATAAGAATTAACATGATCAGGAAATCCATTAAATTTTAAGAAATTCTTACCGTCATTATCATTGCTCTTATTCAGAACGAGAATATAGGTATTTTTCAGATATTTTAAGAGCTTTACCACCTACACCTGCGTTGAAATTAATTCTGCTGTTAATATATAAAAATTGGTTTTGCGTTTTTTTCGGATTGATTATTATATATTTCTCCCCTGCAAAGTTTTTTATTGAAATTATATATTTCCTGAATTGTATAGCAGATTTACGTTCTTTCAAGTGTCTTTGTCTCGGGCTTCTCTTTTGACATTTCCATTCCGTCCCTTTCTCATTACTTCTCTCTACCTCACAAAATCACTGTTACTCCCAATCTCTGTATTTTCCCGTCCTTCTTCTGCCAATGAACTGCTCGTCAGCCTACCTTCTTCCCTCTCTCTCTCTCTCTCTATCTCTATCTCCTTCTCTTTTGCCTATCCTTATTTTTTTATCTCAATAATATTTTGAGATTCTATTTTAATGTCAAAAAGGAAGAGGAAATAAAACCCCTGCCTCTTCTAAAAGTCCTCAAAAAATTTAAAATAGCCATCATATTTCAAAAATGTCGTGGATAGGAATTAATAAAACACATTTACTATAAAGTTATAATTTTTCCATTAAATAATGACGCAATATTTTTCACATAAGGTATTAAATGACGGTGGTTATGGCACATCGGTGCAATGTTGATGAATTTAAGCGACATTTATGTCTGTCAGCGTATTTGTAAAAGTCCTCTTAAATGCACTTAATTTGTTAATGACTACAAAAATCATACAAAATACAAAGCCGCCTATTTACTTACTATGATTTCGTGCTAATATATGGCGTATCTTATGATATCTTGATAAAAAAGTTCATGTGTCCTTAATCGCGCATGTCGTGACCCCACAAGACTTGATTAAAAAATATAGTTGTATATTAATAAATGAAAATATTCGGTTAAGCTAAATCAATGCAACTAAATCTATATGCTCATGAATCAGTTAATAAAATCTTACAAGATAAACCTAAGAAGCTTAATACGAAGAGTCTCAGTGATATTCCAAAATTCCATTAGTGATCCATGAATGATTTGTCCTGGAGATAACTGTTGACCGTAGCGAACAGTTTATTTCTAATAGAAAACGAAAAAGGGCCAAATAAAAAAGTTCTTAATAATCCTGGGATGTTGCTTGTTCTTGAGGTGAGTAACTGCCGTCATTTACAAATCATGGGGTACATTTCATGTTGTGACAAGTGCTATTAACCATTTTAGAACAGATTTATTGCTTTTCTGGAATTGTTCTATGTTTATTTAGATTTTAATTTTTTTTCGTGTCTTATTTTGTGCTTTCGCTTGATTTTTATTGTGCCAACGGGAAACAGAGACCAGTAACAACAGCATTAATACATAAAAGGCTAAAAAGCAGAAAAAACGGCTAATAGCATGACAAATGAGGGCACAGAACATGTAAAAAAACTAAATTCGAGCAAAGTAGAAAGAAAAATAACTAAAGCGGAATAATGACGTGAAATTCGTAACCAACAAAATTCTCAACCAAACTTAACCCATAACGCAACGATGAATACGAACCGAAAACATTTATGTAAACCAACGAAAAACGGGTAAGAACGTTGACTTCAGCCCGCTTGAGATTTATATACCCTACACCCGCAAAATAAAATTATAATTTGTTCTTACTAATCGGTGAATGGTGCACACCCTTTTATATATTACAATTATTTTTTTTTTTGGTTTATTTAAATCTACTAACTCAACAAAATATCATATGTTGAAATATTGCGTACACCGGGACGTATGAATTTATTTTTTTAATGTATAATTTTAAAATCCTAATGCAGCTTTACTTTTGTAAATATTTTCCAATAAACTGTCTGCAATATAAGATTGCAAAGCGGAGCAAAATTAACTTTCCGTATAACCCTTTATTCGTTTTAAGCTTTAGTGGATGGACACATTTATTTGCTCATATGTGTGTATAATAATTGACATTTTGTAATAGTTTTTTTTTTCGAAGCTGCGCAAACTTCCACAGTTCTTCAGCGAAAAGATATAGTACGCGCTAGCAATTTAAATTTAAAAAAGTGTTACAGAGAAAAGATGCAGGATTTAATTTATGTAGAAGTTCCAGTCCAAAAATAGTTGAATCAAGAAAATTATGAGAGCAATTGGAAGCAATTACTTAAAAGTTTTATAAAAAGGCACTAAGATGTGAAATTTGTGTTATTATTAAATTTTTAGCTGATTATTTATGAAATTATAAATTAAATATAGATTTCGTATTGGTCTTGGATTGAAGAAACCCACTAACTCAAAATTACCGTTATTTTTATTTCTGTCATACTTTTTTGAGGGTTTTGAGTATGGTCGAGATATATTTAAAAAGTTCGTGCTCCCCCAATGATATAAAAAATTGTGACAATAAAATATTACAATAAAGGATTTTCTAACACCCGTTTTCTTCTCTCTCACCATATATCCATTTCCATGTCTAGAAACAGAAACGACCAATATTTTTGCCAACTTGTTTAAACATTTTAGTGTTCTTATATTGTTGTTAGTATATTAGCGGTAGCCATTGATGTGAAAGTAGGTAATGAAAACTGACGATTGGTGTTTATTTTTTGGAACAACAAAAAGCTATGAATAAAGAAATAATAGAAAATAACACTAACTGGAACAGCTTCTGAGTTCTAAAGAAATGCTTTCACAATTTTGGTTGTAACCAATTATGAATGAATACTAATAAATTTTTACTGTCTCAACAAGAGAAAATCATACCTGTTGGATAATATGCAAGTATTTTTTCTTGAGAAAGGAATGATAGATGAAGGGCAACAAAAATGTGCTGGTATGAATTGCAATTTTGAATTTGGTGACAATGAAGTATTTTAAGGGTTTGAAAGAAATATGTATAAATTATTATGAATAATTTTATAAATAAATAATGAGTTTTCGTGGATTATTTGCTAAATTCATTTATTTGATAATCAATGAATGGATAAAATTACTTTTTTCAAAATAATTAAATAAATGAAATTAAAATGAATAATGGTCTAAATGGGTTCAATACTAAATTAAGTATTTAGTAAACCAGGTAATAAAAAAGAAGTAAGAACGGTAACATCGCTGCTAATTCATCTTCAACAAAACTCCTGATAAATGAGTTTACACATGATGCAGTATAGAAGCTCATTCCATTCTTATGTCCCACACCAAAAAGGATAGGGGTAATCATTCACTTATTCCATTTCAAACTGCGATATCAATTCAGAAAAGTTTGTTATATCTGCGAATTTATTAGACACAATTTTTGTTAGAAAATTTTTGTTAGAAAATTTTTGTCATTAGTTTGGGTTTTCTTTATGAAACAATAATATAATTTTACATAGAATAAAATATACGCGCAAAACTTGTCTTAAAATTTAATTGATTATATGCATCTATACAAAATATATTTATATCTAGAATGTCAAAAAGTAACAGTCTCTATTATTTCATTCCAATTTTACCTTTTCACATTTTATTTTCTTTAATAAAAACGCGGTCGCCTTTGTTTATATTACTGTTGTTGTTAATTAGCTAATTGTTGTTGTTAAAGCTCGAGGTTTACCGAAAGTGTTTTCTGGTGGTACAGATGTTTCAATTTGAGCTTCTCACCAGTAATAAAACTAACTTTTGTTATCGCATTATCAATGAATATCGAAACAAAAATTATAATTTTTTAATTCAAGGTGTGAAACATCTGTTACAAGCGAATTTTAAATCATATTTACTCAATGTAAACCTATTCGTCTGTGTTCATGTGCGCGGCTGTGTGTGGTTTGTATAAGTGTGCGGGTATAGAATTCTGTAAATTGTTGTCACAGGCACACTTCAATTTAGCACCAGAAAACACTTTCGGTAAACCTCGAGCTTTAACCGAATTAACCTCGACGGTACTTCAAGGCGAGTGAAGAGGGGGTGATTACTAGAGCTGGTGAAGAACGATTAAATGCGCGGAAGGAGTAAAGGGCGAAATGAAATATGTCGGAGAAAATCAATCGTGCAAACACTTAAAGCTTTATATGTAAGGCATATGTTTTTCATATTACGAGAAGGCAGAAATATACGTCGCACGCGTATTTAAAGAGCACCGAATACTTTTAAATTTTCATGTAATTTCCTCGGATAAATCTGCGCGTTAAAAACAATAATAATAACGAACAAGACCCTAACCTCGGACCTAAACGTTAGAGGTATGTTTTAAAATAAGTTGACAGAAAGCAATGGCAAGCACTTCAGCGAAGTAAGATTTCACCAATTACCGCATGTTTAACTCTAATAAAAATTTTTTTTGAAAATGTTATGAAGTATTTTTTATAACATTTTAATTTTACTTTGAACGAAGCTTTGAACAGAATACAATTTGATTGACAAAAAGCGCCTACGGTGACGCGTAAATGCGTCGCTAACTTTTATAGTACGTTTACACTGACTAAATATGTCTAACTAATATAAATATAATAATCTGTAATCAAGCATATGAAAACCATTTACATCGCCTTATTCGCATTATGTTTGACAATTAAACGGCTTTTGTTTTCAATAAAAAAACTTGCATTTGTTCAATAATAAATGAGAGAATATTGCGCACGCAAAATTTATTGGCAATTGTGGAACATTCGTACGGTCCATATCCAAGACTATTGTCAGGGTCGGAATACGCTTCTGTGCATTTCTGTGAATAATTTAGTTGCCTGTTTTCCATTTTCTATTTGGCAGTTTATGATATTTTGTATCACATTTCAGTGGTGAATAGTGGAAATGCTATGTTTAATAAAAAAACAATGTGTATTATTCGCATTTGCTTAACGCGATTTGGGGTAGGTCTAAATGTACTATAGGAAAAATTTTCAGCGCGGTAAATTCTGGAGCAAGTTACAACAATTTTGAAAGGATTTTGTTTTCTAACAGTGATTCTGATTATGCGAGAGCAGTTCTAAATTTGAGATGGATCCTTTATCAATTTTAAACTAATTTTAAACTAAAATGCCTGAAGGCTCACACATACCCTCTCTCTTTCATGTATTCCTAACAGAGGAAACTTGCGTAAAAAATTCGATTCTTTGGAGAGAAAGCTAAAAATAGCAAATGAAATTATTTTATATTTGAACAATCCTAATAAATCACTTAGTGATTATTTCGAATCTATGTCATTTATTAATTTTTGTTCATTAATTGTCTATTAATTTTTGCTTTGCATACACTAACCAACCGACGCTTAAACTGGGAGATGTATTTATGTGTTTATACATGAGCGCGTGTAAAAGTCTATAAATTCATGTCATGGATGGTTTAGAAATAGTTTGCTCAACGAACGACGTCCGTGTATTGTTTTTGCTTTTCGATGCGAACTCTTCCTTCATCAATATATATACACAATACATAACTATACAAATATGGGATTTCTGTTTATTTTAATTAATTTAATTTTTATTATTGCTTCCAAACTTTTTTAAAATATAGAAAAAGCATAAGTAAACACATTTTAAATTGCGATTTTATGACTTTTATATATTCAGATACTTATTCAATATTCTATTGAGTGACAATTAGGGAGGCCGCCGCTGCAATGTTGAAGAAAATTGAATAGGGCGTTCGATTAAATTTATTAAACAATGCGAATTATATGCGTTCCCTCTGATAAGGATACTGATGAAGCAAGCAATCAAATTACAGAGTTATCCCGACACAGTGGCTGCACTAAGCGCCCCTCGTATGAATTAAACTTGCGAAAAAATATTGGTTTTGTTGAGAAAATAGCCGATGAGTATTTAGACATTTATTTTCAAAACATTTACAAGCTCAAAAGAAAACGGTATTATCAATATATGTAATCAATATTCGAAAATTATTTCTCAAATCCTGAAAAATGCATAAAAAGCAAGATTTTCAAATTCGAAATCAAAGCTTTCCAACTCAAGCAGAATCTTATATACAAGCTTATGAGGAGAGCAACTGTTCCAGATTTGCAGAGAGTATCACCCTGAATAAAATTTCGCAGCGACAGCAAATCTATCTCACGTCACGTCGGAATCGAACATTGCGAGGTTTCCGCAGTGGGGCGACGACGACATTTGCCTCATCAAACACATCCGTTGCGAGAAAACACTTTCGTTACTTTTATTTGGATCTGTCAAAATGATTGTGCTTTCCTTGCAGTTTCCACATAAAAGCTGGCGACGATACGCAACTTCTCGGGTTGCATATCGTCGCCAAAATATGTAGCAACATTTTGCGAGAGAAAAGGACCGTGGAAATTGCTGCCAAATTATATTTTGGGGGGCTGCTGCCAGTACATTCGTTCTATATGCTTATTGAACTGCTCGTTGCTGCCGGCTCTCGCCAAGTTGTATTTGGAGGTTATACATTCCTTCTCACGAGAAAGAAAAATGAAATCTTACACACAATCAAAGATCAAAGAGCCAAAAAAGTTCGCAAATTTTTTCGTAAGAATTATTGAATCTATTCCAACTTTTAGTTTAAAGTAAATCCAAACCGTGTGATTTTGGCCCAAAGAAGATTCACACTCAAAATTTTAAAAAAAGTTGACGAATATCGGGTTTATATGGCTTGCCTTGTGGATATTATAGTTAGGTTGTGGTAAAAGAAAATTTGGCAGGATCTATCGGGGCATTCGGTTTTCTCAAATAGGTGTTCCTTTGCTCTTTCTGAGACTGCGAAGTCCCTGATGTAGCATTTAGTTTTACTGTGGCGAGAGAGAGATAAAGACTGCTGCAGCTGTCGCTGCGAAGTTGTGTTTCGCTTGTAACAAAAGTAAGAGAATATCATAATATTTTCCCTTATGATTTAATTCTAAATTTCGACTTTTTTACCCGCCTTTTTCAAATATTTTTTACCTCTTATTCATATTCACTTTTCATGCATATTAATCTTTTTTTATTTATTCATTTTTAGTGAGGGAATTTTTTATAATTCTTTTTTTTTAATTTCGCCTTATGTAAAGTTTTATGAGCTAGTTAAATGGGGAATAGGAATAAGGAGCTACTACAACCAAAAAATTTAGTGGCATTAAAAGGAAGGACTAGCTTAAGGGATTATATTACTTAATGGAAATCGCAAAGGTATATTTTTACATTATTTAGAGAGGAACGAATTTGAATGGTAAAACATTTTTACATACGGAGTTTTGTTGTTTTTATTATACGTAGAGAGATTTCGTTCATATTCGATCGAGGTTCTGCTTTCAGTATCGTGTGAATATAATTTTTTTATTGAATTGAATTAAAAATTCATTGAGCCTTTTATTTTAACAAAGTAAACAGTTTAACAAAGTAAATAAGGAAAACAATTTGTCTGAAATTAAGACTATCTTGAAACTAGCTACTGAAATTAAGACTATCTTGAAACTATCTTGAAATTAAGACTATCTTGAAACTATCTTGAAAACATCTTCATAAGAAGTAAGTAAATAAAGAGTGGAAGAACAAATTTGGTTTAACAATAGATGACAAATAACAATAGATATGTGAAGGGAACAACGCTCTTGCTCCCGGGGCCCACATGTATGTTTTTATTTACCTGTGATATATTTATGTTTTTAGATCATTAGAACGAGTGAAGCCTCGTTTAAATTTTTATATATTATTTTGTTCTTCACTAAATTAAATCTAACAGTCCGTCTGGGATCGATATTTATATGTTGCTGTTTCCGATTTAAATAATCGTTTCAGTATTAATTTAAATCGGTTTTGTCGTTTAATTAAAAAATTCATTTCAATAGAAATTCAGTCATCACGTAAACTTCATCCAATTTAGAAAAACTCTGCTGGTTTTTTGTTTGTAGATTTTTATGTGTTCCTTCCTTTTCGAATTTTCTCAGCATTACGTTAAAAAAATTGCATCGCTTCTTGAAAGAATCGTGTTTCATTTGTCGTAAAACTTTATTGAAATGAAATTCGGATTTGATTTTGAGTAAGACTCTGTGAAAATTGTAAGTAAAAATTTAAATTGCTTTTTGTAATCCTTTTTCAAAAAAAATATTATTTTGCAAATAATTTTTTTTACTTCGTTTTATCAGCATAAAACTAAGTCTGTTATTAATTCCACTCACGCGATGAAATTTAATTTGAAAGTATTCATAATTAATGAAAGAGAAAAAAATTCCCGGCATATAATTAAAACTGACTGATGCGAAAGCTCGCGCTATTAAATAAAAACGAGAGAAAAGGGGGAGGAATAATAAGATGAAAGTGTGGAACCAATTGAAGCAACGAATAAATCGGTAGAATGGGAAAATAATGAAAAAATGAGAAAAGAGGAAACGAAAAACCAAATGAAGAAAGAAATCAAACCATAACTAAAGTGATTGCTTCAAAAAGGAAACGCCAAACAGCTTATCTGTAAACAAAGGCAAAGACGGGAAAATGAATCAAATACACATTGTACTTAGAAGTACTTAATACATCTGTTTCTGTCTAGATCGTACTCTTCTCGCATTTGAGTCCTTCAATTCTCTTTTTCCACCATCTACTGCTTTCTCCATATCCGTGCTGCGCTTACGATAGCAACTCTTACGCATTGGGAAACCGCCGAAGAGTTCCACGAATCGGATACTCACAAAAAAAGGAAAGTAAACAAAAACATTTTTTAGCAAAAAATTCACACCGTTACTTTTTTCTTATTTTTCATTTCATTTGGTAGAAGTAGCACAATTTCTGTTTAGTTTAAATAGCGGCTTCCTTCCACATACTCTATTTCTCTCTCCCTTTTCTTTGTTTCCTCTTTATCAATAATTCTTTGTTTGGCTGCATCCCACGAAAGAACACATATGACTCCATATATGTCCGTACGATACCCATCCGCTCGGTAGCGGTGCAGTCGTACTGTCTACCACGTAAAATAGAGGAAGCGTGACTAAACAATTGTATGCTATGTCCTTGCTTAATAAAAACCTTTGCTATTGTGTATTACGAATACCACAAAAGAGTTTCTCAAAATGATTTCTAAACAATGTACGGCCACAAAAAACGACGGGCTATTGAAAGTACGAAATACCGAAGTAGATTACGGTGTAAAGTAGGAGAGTGAAAAATAGGGCAATTTAGAAAACTTAATTAATGGCGTTATTGCACAAAGCGAAACTTTGCTGCTTTTTCGATTCCCTCTTGTGTTTGCACTCATTTTTCTCAGCTTTAAGAGCTTATAGATAAGCAGCAGATAAAATTTCGTTGGGCACGAATAAACAAACATTGTTAGCGCTTATCAGTGCATTCCAGGCAAAAACTGGATGCCGAAGCCGAGTGCCGATTGAGGGACAGTACCGAAACAGCTAGTGAATAAAACGCGAGGAAGGAATCTTTACTTCGGGAATAGGATATATAAGCTTCGGCCACGCCGAAGATAACGTTCTTACTAGTTAATATTACGTTTCCCCCTTTCTTGGTTAATTTAGATTCACTAATTCACCTCTAAAACAACTCTTCTAAAAAGTTCCACACATGGTAGAGTGTACAAGTAGGCGTTGCAATAGGCAGGGTATGTCGATTTCCAGTAGAAATCTGTTTATAATAATGGAGAGTATTAATGCTACATTTCATTACAACACTCCCTTTCGTTTCCCTGCAAAGAGGTCTTCGTTTTAATTGTGATTTTGAAGGGTGGACCACGCGAAGTTTTTGTAAAAAACTAATAATCGTTGTTGAGTACCGTGGCAAAATTTTATCACCCACTTTCGCTTGAAAACATTGTGGAATGCACACATGGATATATTCATTTTAGGCACCAGGAATAAGCATGGTTCTCTTGCAATATTGGATTCCATTTATAGCACCAAACACCTTGCGATAATGGCGAATCCCTCATCCAAATTTCATATGAATATCTCTTTTTGTTCTCCTGTAATTGCGATTTCAGACAGACAGGCAGATTAACGGACATGGCTAAATAGTGTCAGGATGAGATTCTGAGCTCCCACCCTTCGAGTGCAGGCTATAAAGATGTAACAAATATATCCCCAGCATTCATTTTCAAAAACCGAAATAAAATGTTTTTAGTAATTAAATAAATTTAGTAAATCGCCCAGTTTGGTGCCGTCGAATTTGGGATGACCCGACTTCAGTTATTGTATTTGCGGACCCCACAATCTTATGTTATCGACGACATCACCAACATCTGATACACGTTGCCCACACCTAGTTGTTATGAATTTTATATGCCATTAAAAGACGACGACCTATAAATGTGACCTAGTGAATGAATGGTCATACATTGATTGTGTGAATAAATTCATATTTATAAAATATAAAAGGGAAGGGTAATTTTACAAAAATTACTACAATTGTTTTCTATTTTTCTTTTTTGTCGTGGGGACTAATTGATATTAAGCGTGGGGAAATTGCAGATCAGACCAAACTTTTATGCAAATGGCTGATCATTCGAAGAATGACTGACTATTTCAGTGAAGCTCATAGAACGTTGCTTCTTTTTTCACAAAGTGTCTTTTTAATTCAAAGTAAGAAATAAAATTATACATATCCTTGCAAAAATTGACACAATTAGACCATTAATTACAATGGGGCTGATAATCAGAATCTTTAAATTTTGTACAAGCCTACTACATGGTTCATTTATTTTTTTGGTCGTTTCTTGTATCCTAAATTGACAAAACTAAGCAAGAGATTTTCAACGTTTTCATGGAAAATGTTACGTAGAAAACGTGAAAACGCGTGAAAACGGTGTATATTATTTCTTGCGTACTCGATTTAGCATTTGTTTGTGGAATTGCTATATCTGATTTGCATTATTTTTCATTGATTTTCTTCCTCTTCCTTATATCTTCCTTGGTTTATCTCGTGGGTGTAATACGGTACAATCATATAAAATTGATGCTATTCATCATTTTTTCTGCTACGCCGTAGCTTTTATTTTGTATATTTTTCTATTTATTTTACGTTTTTTTCAGAACTTCTTAAAAGGTCTGCAGGATGCCATCATCATTCATGTTGCCTCATCCAGTATGCTCAATGCTCTAATATCTGTCAATCAAAGCATGGATAAAAATAAGTTCGCGTAAACATGAAAGAGCACGATTTAATTAGAGCAAGGACTACGCAGCTCACTGCATGCATTTTTCAATGCGTAGAAACGTTGATAAAACGCATTCGTTTAAAGTTTCATTGAATAGAGTCGTTATGAATGAAGAAGAATATGTACAGAAGATTATCAAGAGACAAAAGAATATCAAAAAGAAAATACTAAATATAAAGAAACCGAGTATGCGGATAGAGAATAAAAAAGCTCAGGATTATATAAAAGAAAGCAAATGTAATTTTTTAAAGCAAAATTTCTATGCAAATTTCTAGCAAAAAATTTCTATGCTAAATAAAAAAGGAAAGCGTGCTACTTTCCTTCTCTTCACTTTACATCATTTGATCGTTGCGTTAGTTAGGTCGTCGTTTTTTCGTTAAGTACCTTCTCGACGAACGACGATATCTCAACTGGAATAATGTTTGCTGTTGTTGTTTCAGTTATTACTACCACATAAAGCATAATTTGTTTCACATAAAATTTCAGTCTCTAACAAATCTTTTCACAGAATTTTAAAAAAGCAAACATTTTGAGGTTCTGTAAAAAATGTCTAAAATTATTTTACCGTAAACAATTTCCTCCACTTCAAATATTATTCTTTTCCTGTATTGTGAACCAACGTAAATTCCCGTTTATAAACATACATATACGCATACGTGCATATGTATGTAAAATTTATACAAACACTTAAATAGACTGAATAATTTAATTTAATGTTAATGCAATTATCAAAAATCAGATCATGAAAGAAATTTAATTTGAAAATTATAAGTTTCCCTTGTTTTTAATTCTAAAATAGAAATATGATTAAAAATTTAATTCTTTAATGTTATATTCTAAAAGGTCTTTAAAGACTTCAATTTTCTAAATTGTTCTGAAAGAAAAATACAGTGTAACAATAAAGATGATAATACTGAGTAAAGTAAAGCCTAAAAACGTAATATGAAACCTTTTTTAGAAATGAAAATTAATTTGTATATTTAAATTATACAAAGATTGTAATGCGAGGAGTTTTTTAATTATTTAAAAATAATCTTTTATAAAAACGCGTACTTCTTTTAATATCATGAATGCATACCATGTGACGAACTAGTTTGGTAGATTTTGTAATGCTCCTAAAGAGAAGTTTTGACATGTTTTCGTCAGGTTTTTTGGGGGTAAATAATTTGCATCCGGACAGAATAAAAAGGGATTCAAAACTTATGCACAGTCAGGTGTGAACACACGCGTCTACGCGCACTAATCCGCGAAATTCATTGAACAGGAACCCCCAAAATATTGTTGTCTACGAAATATATTAAATATCAATCTGCAACCGTTGACTAAATCATTGGATAAACGAATAATATTAACAGCACGACTTTGTTGTAATGGTAGTGGTACCGTGGCCGAAACGGGTGGTAACGCCGACCTACGTTGATTACCGATTTACCATAACTAACAGGGCATTTAAACCAAGTATCATCAGCTGCTACATTCGAATTTAACCAATGTCGAAATAATCAACCGAACCGATACCACTGCGACCAACGACTAACGACCAACGACCAACAATTTTGTCTAGACAGAACTAACAACTTTAGTAGTTCAGCGCAACCAATTGATATGAAATCAACAAATCCAGCTTTTAACCACCAATCAATACCAACTGTCTATCTCTATTTCTCTCTCTCTTTCCCTACTGATCTTACTTTCGATATAATTCCTAATATCGCTGAATGCAAATATTTGAGTGGTTTTGCTTTGTTTCTGCAATGCTTTACTTGCATTCTGAGGGTAAATATCGACGAAATCTATGTGAAATATATAATTCTACTCTGATAAGGAAATTTTTCTAGTCTCTCTCTCTATGCTTCAGACTCCTGTAAACTCCAGGCAGACTCCTGCGACTCCAATAAACATTGGCAAAATATTGTCCTGTGGTGAAAAACACCAGTATTGTACGAGTTTTGGTAATGTGCAGAGAAACAATTAGTTTTAATTTGTCCAGATCACATAGTTTAAAATTTAAGATTTTTGCAATCATGACAAATGTATAAATTAAATTTTGCATTATTTAATTGATGAGATATAATTTTATAAACCTATTTGGAAGTCACATATTTAAAAATCCGTGAAGGAATTCAAACTTCACCTTGGACTTATTTTTTACACAGCACAGCACTTAATTATAAGAAGATAGAACCAAAAATATTGTGAATGTGGGAGACAAGAACCACAGCATTGTAAATCTCATGTATTTCATATATCTCATATAGAAAATTTCATAGAAAAATAGACATCAACTCCCTTATTTAATTGAAGAATAGAGAGCGTCCTCTCTCTTTATTTCTAGTTAGTTACTAGAAATAAGAAATTAAGTCAGAAGAAATTAAGAGCCGATTACTGGTTTTGGCTGTAAGTCATTTCTTGCTTTATTACTGAAAATCCAGGGCCTTAGGATTTCTGTTATGATACTTAGAGTAAAGTAATAGTAATTTTACAAATATACGTTTGTGCTGTTCTAGCTTATTGTAAGTTTTGTCACATTTCCTTTGTACTCAAAATATTCTTTAAAAATTTTGTAAATTTACTTTTTAAATTGAGTATTTACTGATTATTAACCAATCACAAGATTGGCTTCAAATTTGGATAGTCAGAATTTGCAACAAGCATGCTCTGCTGTAGCGCACTATCTGGCTTCAACGAAAATATCAGTCACTAGGTGAGCGTGATTGAAAATGCAAGCACAGCAAAAATGTATTGGTCGTTCTTAATAATTTGTTTATCAAAAAATGTATGTGCTGGATGAGTGTTACACTACAATCTATCATTTATGCAGATGATAATGATGATGTTAGTATCACGTAAACTGCACATGGTCTTGTTTCACGTTGTTATTATTGTTTGCTGTCGTTTAATAAGAATAATAACAACGTGTTTCACGCCACATAAAAAAGTGGTGTCATTTTTGCAATGCTCGCAACGGGGTTTCATGGAATAGTAGTCACCCAGATCAAGACCAAATGTTTTATTTTTAAAAACTTGGGGGACTGGTAATTACATCTAATTTTCACAGAAATATCCTTCCACACATTATTTAACTATTACTTAACAATCAAGTAATGAAATTTGTGAAAAATTTTTTGCAATTCCGCGCAGATTCAACCATATACATCGTATCTTTGACGCTGAAAATTAAATTCACCCCCATTCGAAATCCGTGTTTTCTATTGCTGTTGACGGTGGTATATGTTGTTTGTTAATCATTTACCAAATTACATTCCAATTCGTACAATTTTGTAATTGTATGGAGCAATGCATGTTTGTTAGTGAGAAGTGTTCTACCTTTCTATCCCTGCCGATGAGTCTAGACTCTAGACGCGGCATAGAGTTATCCGACATAGCAATAGCGGTAAGTTCGATTTTGCAGCACCATTTTTCTCATTTCATCGTCCTGCCTTAATTTATCCTTTATTCCTCATTTTACTCGTCCTGCTTAAATTGAGTGAAAGAAGATCGACAATGTCAATAGATGTTATATTTCTGGCTGTCGGCACTCAGTAGGACAATTTCTTGGGCGACTCTTAGGATTATGTGAAAGGTGTTTGAGCGCCTATGCAAGTTATAATTCAGGCTGTGGGCATTCAACAGGGCAATTCGTCAGCGGGTACTGTTGGAAATAGACTCGATATCAGTTGGAATAATCCTCCCCTCCCCCAGCTCAATCCCAATTCGTTAATACCTCTCACACACAGTTTGTTTTATTCCATTTCAACATGGACCAGCTCGTATTGGAAAGGTTTTCGAGACGATCTTTGAAAATAGGCTAATAATTTTTGAAATCGGACCAATCGTCCACTAATGAGAATTGCTAAGATCTCAGAAAAACGGCACCAATCACAGATAACAAATTTAGTTACTCCAGTTTTCCGGTTTATTCTCAGCGACAAAAAGTGCCAAATCAATAGATAATTCAATTCATTCATTCGTTTCTTTTGCGTCTTTTACTCTATAGTTTTTGTGGATCAGACCCTTCTAGTATGCATATTTCATTTTTTTACGGGACTAAATATCGTATTTCTTTTCAGTTGTTATCTTACATATTTAAAATAATATTTGGTATACCCTCCAACCGAAGTGAGAACCATATTAAATTTGTTCTTACGTTATTAAAGAAGGCGTGTCAGGTACAAAAAAGTAAGCATATATAAGGGTGAAAATAATAAAATACCAAATACAGTGAAAACTCTCTTAGGCGGACACTCACCGTCAGAACCATTTTTCGTCCGTTTCAGGAGGTGTCCGCCTAAGGAAGGTGGTGAATAATTTAAAAAATTTTTATTAAGCGAATAGTCTATATTAAAATTTTGTCTTTTAAAATCATAATTGGATATTAATAAAATGTAATATGTAGTGCATACATTCTTTCAAAATGAAAAGTTTTTTAATATAAGTCTATAAGAAATATTTTGTCCGCGTCCGGATAAAAGAGGTGTCTGCTTAAAAGGAGTGAAGTTTGTCCGTTCATAGAAGGTTCGCGTCCGGCTAAGAGAGGTAATTTTCAGAAATATTTTGTACGCGTCCGGATAAAAGAGGTGTCCGCTTAAAAGGAGTGAAGTTACTCTAAATTAAGCATGTAAAGCTAAGTTTTTCAGAAATTGTCCGCTTAAGGGAAGTGTCCGCATAAGAGGAGTGTCCGCTATGAGAGTTTTCACTGTAATTCACTGGAATATTAAAAAACATATAAATTGAATAACCAAATCGGAAAACATTTTAACAAAAGAGAAAATTTAATATGAAATATAATGAAAAATGCTAAATAATAGGCAACATACATTTTAACAGAAATTTTGTAAAGCGAATAAATATCACGTGTAACATCATGAGTATAATTGGAACTTTTTCGACTCTTTTCGAAAAGAGTTTCATATTGAAATGTATCAAAAGGAATGGCCGGCCCAAACAAAAAATGCACCAGAAAAAATAGGTAACCCGCCATGTAAAAACAATCAATGACAGCATGCTTAATATGGTTAAATCAATTGACGATCGAAACTTCACCATGATTTCATTCTAAAACTCATTCGGCTTCATGATTTGAATGTGCTTTTTCACAAAAGAGAAACCAATATGCAGCGATTATATTATTACCAAAAAAATACTAAAAGAAACTAAATTTTAAAATGATAAATATATACAATCGATTCAATATAATTGAATATATAATTCATATATTAAACTTATATTTAATTAATATTGGAATGAACAGTGTAAATATCGTGCAGATACTTTATAATAAAAGGCATGTGTTGTCAAAAATATAATAACTGTTATGATTATATATATTTTAAACCATATTTTCATCTTATTTCAAGCATAATTTTACCCTGTAAAGTTTCTCGCAACCAAAATTTAATTAAAACTTCTTCCACGTAGAATTTCCATATCCTGAAACTGACCTGAATTCAAACGAACTGGACAATTTCGACCAGTAATGAAAAATAAAACCGAACAATAAATACAAATGAAAATACAAAAATAATTATATGAACATACACACATGCACTCATACCCATGCAAACACAATCACGTGAGCCGCAAATTCACTCAATGTCATCAAAAATGCTGCCCTGTAGAAATCTATCATGCACTTGATGTAATCTTTTCCGTACTAAGATCCATGAAATCGGCACCAGTAATCCAAAGAAATTAATGAACTTTGAAAAAGGATAAGATAAATTTTACAAAATGTTGAGTGTTAAATGTACGTACTAGTAGGTACATATCAGTGAAAAAAACTGTCGTTTTAGCACCAACCATTTATCAGATAAAACGATGGGCTTTTTAAATCAGATTAATTTCGTCTTGATTCAACCGCTTCGCTAATTTAACACTGTTGGACTAGTTTTTTCTATTAGGCGTCAATGATGACAAACGTCGAATGATGGGGTCATTTGAATACAGTATTGTTCGCTTTATTAAAGGTATTGATTGAGCGATAGCAAATATGTTCAAACATTGGGTTGCCAGTGTTGACGACAGCCTTTTTACTGAATTTATATTCTAGAATTAGTACTGTGTGCCATTTCTTTTTAATAAAACAAACATTTATGAAAAATATGTTTTGCAAGAATAACGTTTTAAGTATTTGCAAAAGGAACCAGGCCCAACATTAATACTATTATTATTTGATGAAGCAAATGTTTTTGTACAGGACTGTAGGATATTCCTTTTTTCCATTATTCATTACAATGAATGTATAATTTCAACAGCCTACTATCCTGCAGGGTATTTTTAATTGCGAGCTCGCATGCACACCTGAAATGCACATAGCCCAAACGTGGTTCGCCATTCACGCCGGTCGCAAATTGTGTTTATACGGATTGTGGCTTGGTATCTTTCTTGGCCGAACCTAATTAAACGTAATTAATTTTAATCCGTTTCATATTGCGACGATAAAAGCATTTCTTTATGCCATTTGAGGCAACGCCAACAGCGATTAAACGGTTTCTGATAATAATGGAATGTTAACCAAATTGTCAAATAAAGCAGAAATAAAATAAAACAAAGCAGAAATGTATGAGAAAAGTATGTTAATAATTTTTGAAATATTTAAAACTTTCTTCTTTTGAAGGTTCTTTTGAAAATATTTAGAAATTTTTTCATACTTCCTTAGAGTTTTTGGCCCGCAAAATGTATGTCCTTTAGAAGATTTCACTTGATCTTATACAGCCCTGTAATTTCTTTGCCAATGTTTTTTGACCCTACACTAAATGGGAGAGGTAGATTAAGTTTTTTCCTCCATTTACAACACACTGAAGGAGGCACGGCATGTATAGAAATGTATACATTTCCCTGTCTTAAATATAATTATCTCATGAATCCATTTAGCTCTGCCCATTCGACTGTTTGTTTGTCGGTCTGTCTGTTGAAATCACGATTTTGGTGAGAACGAAAAGAATTCATGGAGTTTGGCATAAGCATTATCTGCTTGGTACTGAGAATGGGCGAAATCAGATGAGGAGCGCTCCCGCTTAGGAATAAATTATCGTATGAATATATCTATATGTGTATGTGGAGAACGGCTGGAAGTATTTTCTTGAAATGTGTCATGACATTCTCATTTACAGTAAATGACTTAGCTCTGAATTTGGGTGAAATCTGACTAGTGCCACGTCTACTTTTTAAAAAATTGTAACGACCCCCCTTTTCGGTATCAATTGAAATTTTGAAGCTAGAGTTTTATGACCGAGATGGCAATGTTGGGACTATAAATCTACCGGAAATAGAGGTGACGTGCATTCGCTATTACCAAGTGTGGACTGTTTTGAGAAGATATGTAGCATTAAAAGGGGCGTATATTGTTTAGTGACTATATTTTGTTGTTATGAATGTGGAGCGCCTAAGTTTCCACCATGCCAGGTTAGCGTTCTTACTTGTTTTGTTTTCGTTTTCAGTTTGTGCACGTCTTTTCCACTCTCTTTTGGTGTTTTGGGTACTGAATGGTTTTCTGTAACAATAAGTAAAAAATTGAATTAAAAATAAGTAAGAGAATATGTAAAAAATGTACAAAAGAAAACCGCCATTTATTTAATAGCCCAGAGGAGTATTTTGTGGACGTCTTTATAACTACGTTTAGCATGGCAAGAGGCTTAGATTTGGCTTAGGTGGTTGGCGCACTTTAGGTATTTCAAGAGGCAGATTCAGGTTTGGTAAAGCGGCATTGACTTTTCGCATTCCAAGCAAATTAATGTCCGTTTCCACCAGATATTTTATCATTTTCGGGATTTTTTTTCGGCGTTTACTCTTGCCCCTACTATTTGATCTTCTCCCCTCTCATCATCAGTTACGATTCCCGTGTTACGAGCGTTAAAATTAACAGGCAGAGTGATGGCTAAGATGGCGATGGTGTGTGTAATAATGTATGTGTGCGCGTATGTGTGAACATATGCATAAGTGCGTAACTGTGTATGTGTGTGGTTCTGTGTGGAAAATGTTCCTGTTGCTTAAGGTGTTGTTTTATCGCATTCGTTTTTATGCGACCTAAACATTTAAGTTTTAAAATAGGCTCGGGAAACTAAAGCGAGGCCGTTAAATCTTAGGAAGCAAAAAATATAAAGGCAGTAATAATTTGTATCATTCATTTTTGGGAGGTTTTTATTTGAAGGAATGTCTGTCAAGGAGAAAATTGAAATAAATATTTATTTCAAAATCTTTTTACTCACAAAACGTCGCTTTAATATTTTGCTGGGCGCGCTTAAGGCTAAAAAAATGTTTATAATTCTACTATCCAAACTTTACTTCCAAAAATTTAGAAAAATGTCTACTCAATATTGTTCTAATATTTTGTGGAACGTTTTGTATTATTACAACCCCCACATATTGTGGGGTTGAGTTGTAATTGTTGTTTTTGTTGCTGTTATGGTTTATGTTAGGGTGAACGTTAATAAAATACTTTATTAATACATTTAAATACTTCAATTTTTTTTGCAACATGTTGTTTTCTCATAAAACTTTTAATTTATTTGAGAACTCGTTTTAAAACCTTCAATATACGTGTTGAGGTAACCTCTTTGGTTATCCTCGAGAATTTATTTCCCTTGCTTAACAATTTGTTAATCTTCTTGTTCTTCATCATGCCTTTCTTTCCTTTCGATTGTCGTTGTTCTTTTCATCCTTTTCCCCGTTCCTTCTTCAGTTTCTCTTCCCTGTATAATCAGACATTTTTCTCGGTTTTCGCATGGTCGAATAACACATTTTGCTTTTGAAGGCTTTAACATAAGCTTTAAAATTGAGTTTGACACTCGAGGCGTTTGGTGATGTCATTTTTTCCACCTAGTGTGACCACCAACCAATAATACCATCAGCAGCACCATCATAATCTCTCTCTGACGATCACATTTTCTGTTCGATTCCTTCGTTTCTTTCTCGTTATTAATTCACCTTTATTTTATTGTAAAATATTTTCTATTTTTCTACTTTATTGCTGTTGCTCTAGTTCGGGCTGATGTTTTTATTGTTTAAGATTTGCATTCTTGTTTTTATCCTTGTTCTTCATTGTTGCTCTCTCTATTATTTACTCTGCCATTACTTGCTAATTTAAAACTCTCTTAAGTACATCCTTGGAACATTTTAAGTTCTCTTGGAAATGCTATTTACTATATAGTGGAATAGAAGTGTTTTTTAAATGATTTAAAAGACATACAGGGTGGATAAATCTCTTATTATAGTTTTTATGAAAAGACAAACCGCAATTAAGGTAACGTCTGTGCAACAGTGATGTGCCAGTATTAGTGAAAATGAGAGTAGCGACTCCAGTAAGAACAGTAGAATGATAGTGAAAAGAACGGGAAGGATCTGAAAGGATATTGCATAGTGGAGTGTCATTGACCGAATTTACACATCGAGGCATTAGCACTGAAAATATAACAATAGAAACTTAAACTGCAATAACCATAACAATATTAACAAATGCGCCCACATCGTTTGATAACAATAACAATATTAACGCCATATATATATATATATATATATATATATATATATATATATATATATATATATATATATATATATATATATATATATATATATATATATATATATATATATATATATATATATATATATATATATATATATATATATATATATATATATATATATATATATATATATATATATATATATATATATATATATATATATATATATATATATATATATATATATATATATATATATATATATATATATATATATATATATATATATATATATATATATATATATATATATATATATATATATATATATATATATATATATATATATATATATATATATATATATATATATATATATATATATATATATATATATATATATATATATATATATATATATATATATATATATATATATATATATATATATATATATATATATATATATATATATATATATATATATATATATATATATATATATATATATATATATATATATATATATATATATATATATATATATATATATATATATATATATATATATATATATATATATATATATATATATATATATATATATATATATATATATATATATATATATATATATATATATATATATATATATATATATATATATATATATATATATATATATATATATATATATATATATATATATATATATATATATATATATATATATATATATATATATATATATATATATATATATATATATATATATATATATATATATATATATATATATATATATATATATATATATATATATATATATATATATATATATATATATATATATATATATATATATATATATATATATATATATATATATATATATATATATATATATATATATATATATATATATATATATATATATATATATATATATATATATATATATATATATATATATATATATATATATATATATATATATATATATATATATATATATATATATATATATATATATATATATATATATATATATATATATATATATATATATATATATATATATATATATATATATATATATATATATATATATATATATATATATATATATATATATATATATATATATATATATATATATATATATATATATATATATATATATATATATATATATATATATATATATATATATATATATATATATATATATATATATATATATATATATATATATATATATATATATATATATATATATATATATATATATATATATATATATATATATATATATATATATATATATATATATATATATATATATATATATATATATAATCTGTATGAATACATTTTACATTTTATTTTTGCGTTCATTTCATTTCGTCAATTTCGCAACATAGAAAGTATTACGAGAAATTTAGAGAGAATTTCGAGAAAAATAAATCGGTGTCGTTCAATAAACTGAAAAGGATATACAGTTTTGACCTTATAAAAGCAATTTTTCTTGTTGAAATCCTAAAATCCATTAAAAATACATAATGTTATATTTGTCTCATATTATTTCCGAAATAATCGAATCCCTTAATCTTCGTTCTCATAAAAACCCACCCTCGATTGATAGACATTAAAAAGCAGCCTACTTCTTCTTCCTTATGATCCTCCTGTTGGACTTATCATTATTAATTCATCTTTTTATTATCAATAATATTTAATAGTAGAACACTTAAGAATACAGCATGACAACAAATTCAACAATAACGACATTGGCAAGGTTTTCGTGTCCTTACAGTATCCACTCTACCGTTAAGCAAGCTTTCGATATAAAGATGAACTGACGTTAAAAGAACAAGACAGCATCAATGAATATCATTATTATCACCACCATCATCATATAATCATCATCATCATCAAATAAACACACTTTACCAAGAATATATATTTCTGCTGTTGCCCCATTTTTCTGTTGTAACAACAATGACATTTACTCTTACGACGTCTGGCATGTTTCCGCATCAGCGTCCTATTATCAAGGCGGAACATTCATGACAAAATCTTGTCGCAGTAAAGAAAGTGTGTTGTGGTTCTGATTTCAATGCGGGTGAAGAGAGGGACACATCGGAAAAATATCGCAAGCTTTGTAAAGGACGAAAGAAAGATAGGGAGAGGAAAGTAAAAATAAGGGAGGGTTGGATAGGGAGAAGAAAATGAATAAGAGTCTTTTCTTCCTTAGGCATTTTTTTCGAAATGACGAAATTGATTGAGTCAGCAAAAATGATCGTTACGCCTTTCTTTTCTATCCCACATCAATTTCCGGAATTTATTGCCAGTCTTCTTTGCTGCGCCTTCACCCCTTTGTGCAATACGGTTTCTTCTCGTGGTGGTAGTTGATGTAGTGGTTGGTGGTGAGAATTTTGTGTTATGCTTTAAGATTATTTCCGGATATGGAAAATCAAAGTTCTCTACAAAACGGATTCTTTATTTTATAAATATCAGTTCCATTGACTTTCATTTTCTATATAAATAGAACTCGGTTTTCATATTAAACATAGAGTCCAGTTATATATCTGAATGATTTTCATAGTTTTATAATACATCCTTCTAATGAGTTTAATATTATATCTGTGAAAAAATGCTTTAATTTGGTTTAGACTTCTGATATTTTGAACACAGATCATAAGTTTTTGAAATTTAGATATGCAACAAAAATATAATAAAGATATATAATAATTGTCATATATATATATATATATATATATATATATATATATATATATATATATATATATATATATATATATATATATATATATATATATATATATATATATATATATATATATATATATATATATATATATATATATATATATATATATATATATATATATATATATATATATATATATATATATATATATATATATATATATATATATATATATATATATATATATATATATATATATATATATATATATATATATATATATATATATATATATATATATATATATATATATATATATATATATATATATATATATATATATATATATATATATATATATATATATATATATATATATATATATATATATATATATATATATATATATATATATATATATATATATATATATATATATATATATATATATATATATATATATATATATATATATATATATATATATATATATATATATATATATATATATATATATATATATATATATATATATATATATATATATATATATATATATATATATATATATATATATATATATATATATATATATATATATATATATATATATATATATATATATATATATATATATATATATATATATATATATGATTATATTTTTAGTGAAATTTTTCTTTGACGTTTTAATGAATTTTTTCCATTTTCAAAATTTTGAAGTTCACTCAAAATTCTGTTTCGTTATGCTATAAACACAACCTCGCGACAAGTTGTCGTACACCGCCGCGACTTGTCAAAAATACATGGAGTCTTATGGGAATTGAGAAAAAAATAAAACTGTCGCGCTGCTGACGGGTACGACAACGACAGTAGTAGAAAATGTTCTACTTTTTTTGTTGTCGCTCGTCTTGTTCTTCTTTTCTCCGTTTTTTTATTTTAAATGACATTAGAAATTAATAAAATTGTATTGAAATTATAGACATGTTCTCTGCTAACTTCAGCGCCAGCAGAGTTTTGATTTGTCGACGCGACAACTGTCGCGAGGTTCTGTTTATAGCATTACATAACTTTATTGGTTAACATGTAGATGAGTGTTGGAACGAATTTTCGTCTTCCCTTGTCAAATTTGATTTTCAACACAAGACATAAAATTCCGGCATAGCCTGCTCATTTTACGTACAAGAACATGTTATTTAAATATTCGAGTTTACTATTGCTTATTTCTTTTTCTTCCTTGCTTGCGATCCGTTGAAGAAATATTGGGGAAGAAAAAAAAATCAGAAAATTTACAAAAATATTTCCCACGAAGAAGATATTTTAAAGAAAAGTCTAAAGCAAAAATTTCTTATAACACGCAACTCTACCAGTGACGGAATTTTTCGATACCAAAAAAGACTATGGGAGAAAGGTTCTCACTCCATAGTTTCAAGGATGGTGGGGCGGCAAAGCTCAGCTGGGCTAGGTTCGGTTTAATATCCTTCATAAAGAATTTGAAGAAAAACAAAAAGACAGAGGATTAAAAATAAGATACGATGGGGAAGAATAAATAAGGGTAGAAGTAGGTGAAAAATAGTAAATAAGTACACGAAAAAACAGAAAAATATGACGTCAACGACGCTGGCGTCGGTGATGTGAAGGTGCGACTTAATCCGGGAACCGGAAGAAAGTGTTGAAAATTGTTGTGAACAAAACCATATCCTATTTTTTCTACCTTCAACTTTTTTCCCTCACAGCCACTTCTAGTTGTCGTGGCGATAATTTTTTTGTCATTACTTTCTTCTTCTTCGTTTTATTCAAAAGTTGTGAGCGAGAGGGATAGAGAGACGTAGGCCTAGTGGACCTAGAATGTATGAATGAATGCCTAGAGACCTAGCGTAATAAGTGAAGCACAGAAGGTTCAGGGAGCCTCTTTGGCTTTCGTTGATTTTTTGTTAGTGTTGGAGCTATCGAGTGATTTCAACTATCGATAGTGAGTTATTGATTGACCTTAACTATTCAATTACCAGACTATTCGCAGGAAAATTAGTTTTGCAAGAAACGATAGCCATAACGAGCTTAATTATAGTTTTTGCTTTATGCGCAGAAATAACAGCATATACGGCACACATTTCAATGTCGTGAATGATCAACTTATGTGTTTACTACATAAACAACTAATTCGTTGCTTATAGTTAATTGGTTGAGTAACGGCCTTCAGTCTCTAAATGATTTTACAATTAATAAAAATTATCAAATATATGTAATGGTTGAATTATTCGAGAGTGTCTAGTAACTTCTAATACTGGGAGACAAATTCATGGGTAGAATGATTACTAAAAACTATAGGAAATCTATCAATAAATGAATAATTTACAACTACCGAATAACTCGATAGTTTTGAGTCGATAGTCCCCAACACTAGCAATTATTGAGTTAAGATTTGAACGCAAAGGCATCCGAAGGCTTTCGATCTTTTCGTTTTGATTATTCTTCTAAAAATGGCAGTAACATTTGCTCTTGAAGTATGAACGAGCCCTATTTAGGGGACTTACGCCTGTTTTTGCTGGTTCACAAGTTTTTTGTGTTAGTGCGCGACTGCGAATCGATTGGAAATGCTATGTAACGGATTTCAACGCGAAGAGCGGGAGCCAATCGCTTCTTATAAATCCACAAAATTCGTCAGAGTAGGAAATTTTACCAACCACGATGTTATTAACAAAATTTCGGGGAAAAGAGAAAAGCAAAATTTCGATCAAAAGGCATTTCAAATTTCAGTAATCACACCTCAGTCCCTCGCTAGTTCCAAACTAAGAAAATTTTTCCGAGATTCAGTAAGAAACAAGTTCAGTTTAGACAAGTCACTCTAATTTTTTCTTCGCAATTTCCCTTGTGTGCACTCTTGTCCCTGACCCGAAAAAGCAAAAACGACATTTGGCTGCCCTCCCAATTGAATTTAAAACCACTATATTTCCAAAACCGTTCAAGGTACTGCAATGGTGGTACCCCCAGAAAGCTAGTAATAATGTCTATAATTTATGTGAAGTACATTTCTAACGAGATCTTTGCAGTTTTCTAAATAAACTCAGTATTAAATTTCTAGTACACCTTTTTTAGAAAAAATAATTTTTTTTCAAAGACAAATCTGTTTAATTAATGCATTAATGCATATAAATGTTCTAAAGGTAAGGTACCACACATTCTAAGCTTCATGAAATGAAAATCCATTTCATTAAAATCGGTGTAAAACTTGCGCCGAGGCGGTGCAGTACTTACTGCGCATTTTTTAATAATGCTAAGTTAGTGTGTTTGGACCGCTGGACCTGTTAAGCTATTGGAGCTATTATGGCAAGTACATTTATTCTTGAACCGTCCAAACAGGATATCAAATTGGGATTAATTGAAGATATTACAACTTATTAAAAAATCTATTAGAACGAAATATATATTGTAATGAAATTTTAAATAAATGGAATTAATCAAAATTACCAATTCACATCAATTCTATTCTATTCTATTCTAAATCAAGTCTATAAATATTATCAATTACATTAACTTCGTAGGTTTTATTGAAATTAATTAATATAATATAATAATAATATATTCAATAAAACCTACTTCGTAGGTTTTATTGAAATTAATTAATATAATAATAATATGTATTGTATAGTTAATTTCTGATATTTTTATAAAATAAGGAAAATAATTTTTTAACTAACAACCTGTTTTCCAAAGGGTCCTTTCTTCTACTCCAATGCTACTTTAGCTTTTCCCGTACCCCTTGTACGGATCAAGGGAAATATTGTAGTCGCGAAAAATTAGAGATTTATATGTCAATTAAAATGATTATTACAATCTTCCCCGAAAATGTTCTTTATGATATCAGTATCTACGTATATATTGATCATAATAAAGGAGTCTTTATGTTACATTTTACGTTATGCCTTTTTTGAAGTTTATATAATCTGTTTTAAAATGTCCTCTAATATTTCCTTCTTTAACAATGTCCCTTTTCTTGGATGTGAATATATCAAGTTTATCAACTGTATAAGAAGATATGTTTATACCAAATCATTAAATAGCATATCATAAGCAATATCGCAGCTTATTTTCTTCCACTCTTAAAGCAGTGAAGATTAAAAATATTACACAATATTAAACCCAGCGCGGAACGTATCAAAATTTCGAACCAAATTGATTTCTTCCCCACAGGCATTAATTTCTTATGAGATGATGATGTACAAGCCATTCTCAATCGCTCGAAAGGAAACAGAAATTTGGGTGTGATGCGTTGCGTCTGATGCTATCGGACAGGAAATACAATAATTTATTTTATTCACGTCAACAGACTCTGGAGCCAGCATTAGTAATTTGCTACGGAAGTAAATTCAAAGCATAAAATAAAAACAAGGATTTACGATACCATTGTAGAAAAACGGCGCCATTGAAAACGGGTTTGGTTAGCTTTCTCACTTCTTGGTTTTTAAAATATTTCTGCAAACTGTTAAAAAAACTCGGATATATTCCAAATTTGTACTCTACTCCGCGGAATTTTCCATAAGTTTCTTTCAATTCCTCACACGCCTGGCTAGTCTTTACTAATCTCTAGCTTACACTTCATCTCCACCTAACTATTTACTTTCCAAAAATTTTCACAGCAATACCTTACTTGCTTTCAGCTTCTTCTACCTCTCTATGCTTGGGTTACAGAATATGCCTAAATTGTTTTTATCTCGTCATGTAGATTTATTACTGCGACGATTAGGACTGACCGAATTTGAATGATCAACGACCAGAATATCCGGCACATTCGGTTTTGGTGATTTAACAGAATACAGAGAGCTTTTGCCCAATGGGAATATCAAATGTGAGACAGATTTTTGCGGCTTACTATTTCGTTTTCCTATCCTTTCTCTCTCTTTCTCAATTGCTCTCCTTCTGTCTCTTACAAATCAAGGATAATCTAAAATAAATAAAACAAGTTAAAACAAGTTAAAAAAAACAAGTTAAAATAAGAAAAAGGTAGAATAATGCTAGAATAAAACTTTTTTATATTCGTAGACTCAAAAGTAACTGCTTTAAAGCATAAATTTGAAGCAATCGAAAATTTTGAAAAAAATATTTCATTTAATTCTCTTCAATATTTCCACCACTTTCTTCCTCTAGGCCCATGCTTCGCCATTGTTAAACAACAAAACAAAATAAAAACAATTAAAATATAATTCGATATTTTATTTAAAATAGTTTCTGACTTTCCAAAAATTTCCCAAAAATTAATTAAAATGGACAATTGCAAAATTTCATTGCGGAGCATATATAGTTTTTAATTTTTTTGTTTAATTTTTAGTGAAAAATCCCTTCACCTTTCCACCCCTTTACTCCTTTGGCTCCATACCCGAGCGATTTTCAAAATTCATTTTAGAACATTTCCTATCGATTGGTGCAATATTTTTTTTGTGATTAGAATTCTTCCACCATGCGCCATCTCATCATGAACAGAGTAACTTATACCTTGGAAAAGTCATAGATAAGACTAACTCTTACCCGATGAATTTTTTAATAAAACTAAAAGTCGGTTCAGGTTCTGATATTTTTGCAAATAAATAATCATTTAAATTTTAATGAATTAATAAATTTAAATTTTTATTATGTAATATTTTTAAATTTAAATATATTATAATATTTCTTATTTATTTAATATTTCTAGAGAAAAACAATATATTTGGTATTTTCGGGAAAGGGTTAGAGAGGGAAGAAATATTGACCTTTCTGATAATAACTTTCCAAATTTTTCATAATATTTTCTGTAAAATACTTAAAAAATATATTCATCACATCATCACTTTTATACATGCATTTTCTCTGTTAAGATTTCAAAACGTTAAATTAAGGGATACATTCATGCCCGAATTTACTCCACTTTCCCGCATTTTCTTCTTATCTTCCGTTTCCTTTTCCGCCACTTTATTTCTTAGCACCCCTCAAAACATTTTATCATCCATTAAATAAAGGATTGCTGACTTTGCATTGCACACATCGAAGAAATTATTTAGAAAGGTTTCCATACTTTTTTGCTGCTGTTCACCTTTTTCTCTTACGTTTTCTTTTCTCCCTTCTCTTTACGCCGTTGTTTTGTTTGTTGTTGTTTATATTTCTACGAGACTCATTTGCTCGGAAGGTTTGGACCAAGGACATAAATGCAGAAAAGTTTCCTTCTAAACATATAAAGGTGCCGAGTAACTTTTGTCAGTGCATTTGTTGCAAGTAACGATCACTAACGAAGCGTTTTAAACGACTGATGCTTCTACTATGGACTGCAGGTAGCGCTTATGCTGCTTTTGTGGCTTTTTTATTATTATTGTTATTGATGTTGGAGTACTTATAGTTCAATTGCGTGCATCGTTCTTACCAGTTCAAATCTAGGATGGTTCGTTGCCCAACATTAAACCCATCCATATAGTGGTCGTTATCGCCCTTTTCATCACTAACGTCGCCACTATCTTTTCGTCACTTTTGCGTTTATTTATTGTTGTTTTCGTAGTTGCAGGTTTTGATGGTGTTCTTAATGTAACTAGTAAGCATTTTGCGAGTTTTTATGCTGTTGCTCATGCAAACAGTCTTGGAAGAAGAATATGTCGCCTCGGATAAATATAAGTGCATTTAACCGGTACATCGACCTGTTGTTGTTTATAATATTTAAATTTTAAAATATAATTTATTCCATTTAATACATTTTAATTAATTTTAAAATGACAATCAAGTATTCTACTAAAGAAGCCTGATATGAATTCCTTTAACTTATTTATAGACGAAAATATTTGTTGAATAATTTTTGATTAATTTGTCTCAATGTAAATAAATATTTATGACAACAGTTTTCGACTTTTAAAAATTTTTGAAGAAATATTCCTTGTGACCGACTCTCTGGATATGAACATTTCGGTTTCATGTAGAATTCTACAAATACGTTATGGAAAGTACATGTTTTACACAATCAATTACAACCAAATTGGAGGCACGCTCTTAGCTGATATAACCAAGGAGCTACAAAAGATGCAATGGAGAGAATGATCAAGAGATGGGGATACATTGCTGAAACCCATTTATCTTTATAGCAGATGCCAAAAACAATGGTATGATAAGAAAGTAAATTTTATTATCCTTGAGCACAGAGATTTCATCAGTTTGGCAAAATTCAATTTCGATTAAGTATTTTCTTGAAAATAAATTTACAATGTCATATTTTTATTTGTCTTATTCCCTTCCTACCTCTAGTTTTCCGCCATAGTCATCCACTTCTTTGATTTGTTATTCTTCGTTTCCTCCTCTTCTTGTTGTTTATATTTCTTTTAATAAATTTATCTAATTATATAGATAAACAAGGAGATGTAGATGAATATGACAGAGCAATACAATAAAAGGAAGCAATATAACATTAAGAAACAACAGATAATAATCTACTTTTGAACAAGTGCATTCGTATGTCCGGATGTTAAATGAAAATAATGAAATACCAAAAATATCAAGATATACCAGATTAAAAATATCATCTCTCTACATCCTACGAACTCATAAATTATTTCTGTCCCATTGCATTGGAGTTAATGAATTAAAGACAGAATTCCTTTGTTATATTCACTTCTATGTATGCGTGCGTCAATACTTGAGTTTTCTGAAGACATTATCTTTTATTTATGTGTTGTAATTCAAAATTTATTACTTATACTTTTTTAATTAGCATCATCATCAATGCCATCATTATCACCATCAATTACTGACATATCTTTGTATCGATAAAAATTTTTAATTTTGAAAATAATCTATAGTTATAATAATTCAATGCTAGTCTAAACAAATTATTAAAATATTTCATTTCATACAAGGGCAATAAAAGTTTTTGTTTCTTTTTTTTTTTTTTGTTTAGCTTGCATGGCCAAAATTGTCAAAATATTTATTATATTAATTGAAATAAATGAATTAGTTAATGAATGCATGTATATCTTTGCATGGCTCAATAGTTGAACGCATGAATAGAATAAAGGAATAGTGAAAGGACATCATCGGGATTTCATACATTTTTGGTCCAAATATGAAAGTGCCGGCCAATAAAACAATATGCTGTATTCCGTTAGAACTTGCCCCCCCCTGCGTATTTATTATTATGACACCAAAGCTGTAGGATCATTGTCCTTGGTTTTATTAGAGTTCAAAAATTCAACATCTTCATACATTTTCAGTGAATCGCGGCATGTTAGAGCAAGACAGTATTATGTCTAAATTATAATCGATAGGTCGTTATCAGACCGACAAGCAATCGCTCACTATTATTGTTCAATTATGTCCAAAATAGGTCAAGAACCAATATAAATTACTAAACGATGTTCAAAATAAAAATATGGTAGAACAAATCATTTGTTTTTGTTAGTTAAATTGACTGAAAATGTATGAAGATGTTGAATTTTTGAACTCCAATAAAACCAAGGACAATGATCCTACAGCTTTGGTGTCATAATAATAAATACTAAGTGGGACACGTTCTAACGGAATACAGCATATTTTTTTATATATAGCATATTTTTTTTGCAGGCAATTAGGTTTTATTTTATTGCGAATAATTCAGTTAAAGTTATAGTGATATAGAATTAAATTAAAGTAAATTGATATTTTCTTCATTATTTATTTAGCTTTATTGCTATTGTTTCTTCCTTGATTTCGTAATTTGTACCTTTTTCAATTTTACACTTCATAATTTCTTAAAATGTTAGTCATTGGAAAATATTAGAGTGTTTAAATCTTTACGAAGAACCCACCTGATAGATGAATGGATCAAATTTATTCTGATTTTATGTTTTTCTAGTATCGTTGTTATTATTATGTTGTTATGTTGTTATTGGCGTTGCGGTTGTTGCAGGTGTTGCATTTGTTAATGTTTTTTCCTTACGGAAATTTCTTTGCGGGCGACTATTTCTTTAATTGGTGTTGCGATTTGAAGCATGTTTGTGAGAGCTTGAAAGTAGTCTAACTTTTATTAAAGAAGTTATCATATAAGAGTCGCTTTCTAATTCTTATTTTACATGTAGTAGGATACGATTTATTTGTGGAAGCTATCGATCAATCGAGAGTGGTATTTATTTTAATAGGTTTTAATATAATTTCTAATGACTTTTAAAATATAAATCATTTCTTCTCTTATGAGGTTGTACAAAGGCTGACAGGTTGTTAAGCTACATGTAGAGGACTTAATTAAAAAGTTAGTATCGCGCCAATCTACAGCAAATGTCCGATATAATAATTAGACAAGGTTAAAGGTGACACTTTACCCACCACAAGGGTGAAAAGGCTTTTTTCACCAGCAAGAGTTTATTGCACCAATCGATAACAACTGTTCAAAATATATTTTGAATATTGTCCGAAGGGACTACCTATTCCCCGAAAAGGAATTTATTGAAATATCTTGAATTTTTCATTGACTTCCTGTTGAGCTCAGCTCCCCCGGAGAGGACCTACCGCCCCCCCGAAGAAATCGAATCATAAAATGCCAAATTAAATCCATTGCTCATACTACTACACACACTACATAGTCACGCTATATGCTAGCGTTCGCAATAGTGCTATAGATCGTGTTGAAATAATGGCACATGAAAATGTTCCGTTACCGTTACTTTTACACGTTAGCAACAAGTGACGGATGAAGGAATACTGCGATTGTGTAATTGAAGAAATTCAAAATAGGTTCAATGATAAATCAATTGGCATTATGATTTTCGCAAGTCATTTTGAGACCTTTCAGTCTTTAATAAATTTACAAGAATCTGAAGTTAGATAGTTTTGTAGCAGTTTTCCGATACTTAATGTAGAAAATGTGCTGGCAGATCTGAAATCTTTTAGATTTTTTATAATGTCAATGCTTAATAGAGGAAGGTATAACTGTGAAACCACAACCTGGCAGCGGCAGCGGCAGCTACGTGAAATTTACACAGGAGCTTATGGGAACAGCTAGCTGCCGGGCATCGTCAGCAAAATTAAAATCTATTTCGTCAGCAAAGCATTTTCTCTTTTTCTCTCAAGAAGAGTTGCCAATTTTTGACGAAAATCCTAGACAATTTCTAAAATTGTAATAGAATTATAATAGAATGTAAACAAAATCCGAACAGAATTCACAACTAAATAAAGAAAATATATACAAACAAATGACAGATGCCGCTGTCGATGCCACTGCCACATATAATCCCGGCAGCTCGTGAGAGAGCGTTACTGCCGCTGCCGCTGCCAGGTTGTGGTTTCACAGTAAAGCAGATGAGTGTCCAATAACAAAAATCTTGGAAGTTGGCATGGGATACTGCGAATTGCAGAAGCTTTGCGAAATCCTTCTTGTCATTCCCGTGACAACTGCCTCTGCGGAAAGATCTTTTAGTACTATGAACAGAGTACTAAGTAAAATAAGAAGTAGAATGCTAGAAGGAACCCTAATGCACTGCATGATTATAAGCATGGAGGGGCCCGAAATTCCGACCGAGGAATTTCTGGAAAAAACTGTGGATTTGTATGCGGCGAAGAAATCTCGTCGAATAAAATTTCTTTAAAAACAATTTCTTCTTTCATATAAAATATGTATAAATTAATGTGTGTAATTAATATATAAAATATGTAATTTTGTATGTTTTTCAATATGCAAAAATATTTAGAATTTACATATGTATAATATACATTATGTAAAAACAAATTTAATTTAATTTCATTTAACTTATAAAATTTAACTTTTGTTTTTTTTTAAATAAAGTGAAATATGTTTTATGAATGAAGCGATTTTATTAAATTCAAATGAATTGTTAATTAACAAGGAATAAATAATATTAAAATTAATTGGTAAGTAACATGATAGCAAAAAGACGAAAAAGAAAGAATACAAATTTGAAAAAATAGAACTGATAGAATTTGATAGATTGCTGATTATAAAATAGAATATTATTTAAATGTTATTTAAACTATCATTTTATTTAGTCTGCCCCCGAATCTCCGTAGCGCCCCCCCCCCGAAGTGCAGGTGTCTGAAAGAAACACTGGTTTAGGTACTCGCTGTTCTAAGGGATTTCCTATTATTTCCTATTAATAATCAGATGCCTCCCTCGAAGAATGTCCAAAATTCGTTTTTTGGAATTTCTCGTGATTGGTGGAATATTATTATTATTATTATTTATATTATTAATTTGTGAAAACCCTTTCGGACCAACTTCAAAATCCTATTCGTGATCTTTGCCATTAATTAGTTCAAAAAGTATTTTTTGGTGACAAAAACTTTGTCCGGGCTATGCACACCCTTATCAAGAAAAATACTTTTTTTCCAAAATTTAAAAATGAGAGTTTTGAATAGACTTTTAAAATAAAAATCACAGAATAACTTTTTCGACAACTATTAAAAGACTCGTATTTCTCTAAAATAAAAGTTATAGCTTGAGGAATAATAAAGGCTTGATTATATTCATATTGGCTTAAACATTTAACTTAATAAAAGAGCTTAAAAAAGGGAACTCCTTAGGGTCTGCAGTTTCAATTTGAAAAGATTACATTTGGTTGCTTAGTGCTGGCCAGTTTCATAATAATGAAAAAAGTTCTAAAATATTGCGGATAATAGATACTCATTGCCAGTGTTGTTAGCTGGTGCGAAGCACGGATTTCCTTTTCAATCCAATGGTGTACTTTAGCACCCGAATACCAAATTGATTGGAATACGTTGATATCAAATAGCGATTAGCGAGCATGGTAATGCGTTGAAAATCGAATTGGTAGTGGATTTCAATTATCATTCTTCTCGTCTTAAGTCAAATATTAAAATCGGTTTGGTCGTGTTAAGATGCCTTATTTGACTTTATTCACAGACACGAACTCGCTTGTTGAAAGGATCTGGCTATTTTTAACTCAAAGCTTAGTTGAGTACAATCAGGCTTTAACGATTCTTTATTATAATATTATATGTAAGGGTTATTTTTTAATAGTAAAAAATTACCTATACATTTTGACATTTTATTTTGATGTTAAAATATGTCTAAGAATTATTCAAAATCTTTTATGGGCGAAATGTCTACGAAATTTTTAGAATAAGCGTTATTTTCAACGCTGTTCATGTCATTGCTTGTAAAGGTTCAACCATGGGTGTGTATGGTAGTGTGCGCGTATGTGTGTATTTGCATTTGTGTTCGTGTGTTTTCGTATGTATAAAAGTAACCTCCAAATTAAACACTATTGTATTATTTATATTTTCATTTATCATTTGCCAGAACGTGACATAAATCACAACCAATAATGCGTCGTCGTCGTCACCGTTGCTCATAAATATTATCTGCTATTCTTGGCCTCTTTCCCTCTATCGTTATACACTCTCTTCTTTCTGCTTTTCAGAGGTCTTTTATTTATGTATTTATGTTTATGTGTCAATGACTATCCGTTGATTACTGTTGTCTTGTTTGCTGTTGTTGTTATTGCTGTTTTTATTGCTGTTATTTTGACACAAAAATTGCATAAAACACACTAATAGTTGGCTGACTTCATAACAATACTAATATATAAATATATTGGATTGCGTGGGGTTGTATAGGGGTTATATTTATAAAATTTTTGAATGATTTTCCGTTACCCCTCGTCAAGTTATATTCGGCGGCACACCGATGCGATCCTCGGTGCCGATTTTGGTTCACGTTGTGAGGGCGGGTACCTATGAGGGCGGGTGTGAGGACATGTCCACCTAACAATTTTTTCCTGTCGCTTTTGTATTCTATAACTAAGAGGTTTTCTCCTTGCAGGTATTAAAACGTCAGTGACCTTGTTTTACGAATATCTGCCTATTACGAGTATTTAGTTAGAGCATTTATTTGAGTTCTCATTCTTCCGATCTTTTTTTCACTTTTGATTTTTATTTGTCGTTATTTTTCTTTTCGTTTTTGTAGCGCTAAGTTGTTACTGAAATCCGCGTTATTCCTACTCAGCGCATTCCGATTAGTGTATCGTATTGTTCCTTGTTTTTGTAGATACCTTTTAAAACTCTCAAGATATCTTTTATAGTTTTACGAGTACCAAAATTTAGCGCAACATTTTTAAAATAATATTATTATATTTATGTCCCCTATCTCTTTATGACAGTTTAATTGCAACACATTTTTGAAAAGTATTACTTAGGACTATGTTTTAAAAATTTAGTTTTCTTCTTTTTTAATTTTTTTTTGTCCCTGATAATAAATTATAATTTTTATTTGATAAGCTAGGTAAATAGAAGTGGAAGGAAAAAACACTATCAGAAAATTAAATAAGTCGATAAAGGGGATTATGGTTACGATGCAATTAACTCGATATTCTTTGTCTTTCCTTCTCCTGCAGGTGATAAAAATATCAAGCTCCTCAATATACCTGGAGCGCCATCAAAGTTAATAAAAGAAATCTACAAAATAACAACAAGAAGAAGAAAAAAGAGAAGAAGAGCAAAATAATAAAGTGCAACGAAAGGAAGAGGGGTTGAATAAAGAATTTTTTCAAAATTATTGCCATAAGGTAGAGTGCTCTCTAAAACAGTGCGAAAAATAGGTACAGGAAACAGATGCAGTGGAAATCAACAACAACTTAGGATCTCCAACAGCAGCAACAACGACAACAATTTCTTGAAAAGCTGGAAACCAACACCAAAATCAGCAGCAATCAGAAGCAGTAAAACAATATCAGAACTTCCTTTGTTTTGCTTTCCTTAGCGTCAAGTGCTGCAGAGGAGCATGACGTGACAGTGACTGCGAAAATGAAACGCAACCAACCATTGTCATAAACAATGGTGGATGTAGGAGCAGTAGTCGTCGACACAACCAACCTCGGTAGCCCAGCCTCGGTAGCAGCTTGGGTATAAAAGGAATGCATATACAAACATATATTTTTAAAAAATTTAAGTGGCAGTCTTCAAGATTAAAAAGAAAAAACCAAGACAGTGAGAGTTAGATCTGCTTTTGGATATCGTGTTCTCTTAATGGAAACAAAAATGGAGACTGCGTGCAATGGCACGGGTGTTGATTGACATAATTTTGGAGTTCACTCTGAGTTTGCTTTCACTCAAATGAGTAGCGCCTACCACACGCACGTGATTGTCAAGTGAATCAATTTAGAGAAAAAGAAGAACAAGAAAATGGCAGTGATAAAAAGACACGCTAAATCATGTTGGATTAAGCAATGCCGTTGGCTGTCCGCAACTTAAGCAGAGCTATCTTAGTACGTAAAAATTATATATAGAAATAAGATAGGCTTTAAGAAATTGAAACCAAAAAAGAGGAAAGGGAAGGAAAAGCAAAAGAAGAATGAGAAATAACGGATGACTAAATTCCTAAAGGTGAGTGAGAAACTGCATACTACGTTTTACTAATGAAACAATGCCCGGAACCTAATACTACAAAAACTACGTAAATGACACCATCATTTGTCAACCGGAATTGACGGATACTGTGCGTGCTTATCATGGTACATATAAAGCAAAACCATCATATTGTTGGGTGCTTCTTTCTACCAACTTTTTTCTTTCCAACTTGTTTCCAAGTCTACATGATATGCTAGAGTGATTGCACTCGGGTGAGAGAGGGTTGAAGGATGGACAGACCGTTTCCTATCACCGGTGCTCATGTCTATATTATTTACTGCCTCCCTTGTTCCATCACCGCCTGCACAGCGACGTGTGTATATGTAAGAGGAAAGGTGACAAGCCAGTGGTTGATTATTTATGACAACAATTGTCTAAGATTCTTAAGGGAATATATCCTAGAGTTCAAGTCCGAAACTTATCTGAGAACAGCTTTCAACTGTTTCAGTCTGAGCTTTTCTTGCGCTTAGACTTATGAAACTTGTAGAACATATTTAAATTGTGCAGCGAACTTAGATCACTCGAGAGATCAAGACATGTCATTCACATTTGAAAATTATTTCGGGCATATGACAACCGGGGCTGCTCTTGTCGTCCAATTTTTGCGTAAAATTTTCCACATGATGGACGTATAGAGCCTCAATTCCGTCCCACGTCGATGAATTGTTAATTTTGGATCTACTACTTAACTTTCATGTACAGCGGAAATATTTTCATCAGTGCGCACATTCCTCTGGCGTGTTGAAATTATTTCATCATTTAGAGAGTATCTGATACGAAATCTATTCACATTTATGATGATTATGTGCGCCATAAAATCCACGAAGTCGTCTATAGTTGTTTGAAAGTAAATTTGGATAATTTGGTAGCGTCGTTTAAATGTGATGAATTCGGAAGCGTCTGTTCATGAAGATTTGCCGGAACATAATAAACATAAGTGTCAACAAGAGCGGTCAGAAGGACAATTTGTATTGACAGTTGTCCCTATCGAAATTTCTATCCAAGCTAAAGAACATCGTTGACTTCCCAGCCGGAGAATGTAGTATTTTTTTAGAATATTTTTTTGGGAATAAACCAAGAAGAGGCAAATGCAACATTGGAGTCAACCTGCACCACCCACTGAGTACATTTCTTAAAGCTATTCCCAGTAAAAGATAAAAACTAAAAGAGAAGAATAAAAGCAATCGAAGTAAAACATAGAATAAAGTAAATTAAATTAAACATTTAATAACAGAAAATATCTTTGAATGGAGATTGGGAAGGGAATATCGATTGTGTTTGGGCTTCATCGGTCGTGTTTGTTTGGGAAGGCTATATTTGTGAAGTAGAGAAAAAATATCAGGAAAACAAAAAACTGATGGAGATGTTAAATACAATTATCCGTCGAAAAGGCCTCTTGAAACGGTAGACCATTAAAAATGAAATTTATTCAAGTGATTTTATTTCTACCCCACAGCCGCTATCTATCCCTGTCGATCTCTAGTATTTTATTTGCGTAAGATACTAATTACAAATATTTACTGCTCTCTCGTTATTTCTTACACACTTTCTTAATCTTATCTTGATCTTTTTATACTTCATACTCCATACCCATATCCATATGGGATAGGGTGTATTTACTTTCTTCTTCCGTTTGTAACGCATTGAAGGAGACGTGGCAGGTATAGGAAAGTATATATATATTCCTGCTCAGGATAACCCCCTGATTAATCCATGGTCCGTCGATCTGTCTGTATCTGGTTGTCTGGCTCTGACTGTTTTTCTGTGGAAACCACGACTGAAGTCGAATGTAGGGTAGGTGATATCGATATGGAATTTGATACGATTATTCGTTGTCAACATACGCTGTTTAGGATTTAAAATTGGGTTAATTTATCCTATACAGACTCTGCCTTTTATACAAAATATCTTTTAAAATACGTTTAACTAGTTTCTGTATAAGTTTTCAAACTGGAATTTTATAGTCAAGACGCTGGTTTAAAAATAATCGGTCTACAAAAATGGGCGACATATCCCACCCTTTTTTAGTGGTATACGCCCTCTTTAACTTTTATTTTTGACAAAGATTGTGTTGAAGATGATTTAGTAAATCTAAATTAAATATGAAAAGAGCAATGTGATAATAAAAGGGGCGTCCATCGCCCACTAAATATTAGGATAACACTATAATTTTATATTATGCATGTAGTTTATATAAAATTTGCCCGGACATAAGTTACCATTCGTACTTTTTGTATTTTATTATATACGACACGTATAAAGCGAGTTAGACAAAAGACAAAAAATACAATTTTATTTTCAGTTTTGCTCGTTAGGATTTCAATGAAAGATACGTCTCGGTTTAAAATGACCAGTGACTTATTTGGTCCTCTATTTTTCTATTTCGAAGGGGCTTGCAGGAAATCAAACCTAAGGAAATTTTACATTTCCATTTCTTACCCACGCCATAATACATTTACTTATAAGCTCTTCTTCTTTTTGCTTTCCATTATCTGCTTATTTGCCTTCTGTTCTTGTCATCCCTAGTGTCCTATCCTAACATATCTTCAAGCTCTGGTAATATTGGCTTGTAGGCACGTTTAAGATGGACACCACAATACCTATAGACATGCTTCATCATTTGAAAAAAAATTATGATCACCTTCATCATTCGCTTATACAGCTCTTCCTCTCTCACTATCAAAAAAAAAAAACACGAAATAACAAATATATACATATGCCTAATATAAATTTTAGCATGACTAAATAAAAATTACTTATAATTAGAGAACCGTTTGTTTAATACGCACACTGATGAGTCTTACTTGGGAGTGATAATTTTTGAAATTATTATTGCTGTTGCTGTTGCTTTATTTGTGTTGTATGAAGTGGTATGCATCTACAATACCTCTATGAACTTTCCTTGCCAATCTCCTTCTTGCTCTTTTTTCTAGTCCTAAATTGCTATAATAAATAATTGTGCCCCATTTTTTTGTCCGATTTCATTATCGCATATTATATTATTGCATGCATGCTGGTTCGATACTCTCACCAATTTTTGTTGGTGTACAGCAGTAGTGAAATAATATATTATTATGTCGGATTTTCTGAGAATATATTCTTCATAGGGCACTATTTATTAGCCCGCAATTATTTCTTTGTGTACTAGTGTTATGCATGGTTTATTGATTAATGGTTTATTTATTGAGTGATGATTGTGCTAATGGTGATCGGTTGATGGTCAGCCATATATAAACTTTCTTACATAAGCCAAGTGGTTTGGGGGTGAGTCAACTACGATTTTGTCGATGGAAATATATTATATAAAATCTCATGTGAGTTGTATGAAAACCAGGTTTAATCTGGAATACTCTTCGAAATCCTTTGTAGATTTGACAAAAAATTATGTTTATTTTAGATCCAGACCAAGCAATTGAACCAATTCTTCACTAATGAATGAACATGTGCTTTGGCTTACTGAGTGCGGCGAAATCTGGGGTTTTAAAACTGAAACTAATTTTAGGTAAAAGCTACGATTCGAGTTACGAATTTAAAAATGCTCCTCCACGAAATCTTAATGAATATAAGGAAGAGAAAGAAATTAATTTTTGCACTACGTTAGAGAATTTTTTCAGATTTCATTTTTAAACCAGTTTGAAAAAAAAATCATCCTAGGCAAATGTTTACCAAAAACGATTTTAATAATTTCAAATAATTTCCTTCGGTCTTCATCACACGAAATAACAAGAAAAGGAAATGTAGATAACGATAACCGTATTCTTTGCATTTTAATTCATGGCAATTTTATTTGCAATTTTCTTTTTAAATAATTTATTTTTGATTTTATCAAGTAACCAGTTTACCGACATTTATTATCTTTTCTTTGCCTTCAATTTTTCCTGATTCTCCAGCGAAAAGGTAATAACTAATTAAGGAAAATGCGGAATCAAAGAAAATAAACGGTGCGTAGACGGTGTAATAATAAGAATAGTGATGGAAATGAAGGGAGTGGAATATTGAGAATGGTTTGGGAGGGGGGTGGTTAATGGAAATTCAGAAGCGTTGTAATTACTTCAAGCTTTTCGTTTTTCGAAAATTAATTCAAGAACAACATTAAATGATTTTTCTCTCTTGAGGTGTCTCACTATTATAAATTTAATTTAATTTTCACTACAGTTTGCATTCGTCGACTTCATCTCATTGGCTATCTCTTTAATTCTACTCTTTTTCTTTCATCGATTCTTATTCTTCGGATTCTTCTTTCTTTGGATTCCTTCAATTATTTAATTTGCGTGTATTCCGCCTTGGGACAAATGTCAAGGATAAAGTTTAACGCGGAAAATCATTATGTATACATGGCCACTTATAATTTTCACATTTGCTTTTCGTTTTTGCACTCAATTTCGTTCACCGGACTTCGCTATTTTTGAAAAATTATTTGTAGTTTCGAATGAAGTCTGGTGGTCGGCGCGATATTCATTTATGGTAATAATATTTAAATGATAAATCAATATTTTATTAAAGCCTGCGGGTTTTAAATGAACTTGGATTTCGGATCGTTTGAAAAACGGTGGGAATTTTCTAAATGTCCTACCCAAAAATTAAATTCAGGTTTTAATGCAGAATGCAAATGCTTAAATAATATAAATGTGAATCTAGATATAAGAATTGTTTCAATAGGTTGTGTACCTAGGTGATAAACAAGGAGAAAATTTCCTAGACGTTCACTTCTAAAAAATATTAAGAGTTATTCGAGGATTATTTCGATTTCACCATCAATAAGGATCTTATTTCTTTATCGAAGAATACATTTTCGAGTAATGAGGAAGCAAAAAATCAAGCCCACGGAAAAATTTCAAATAGCCTGAGTCTTAGTCACCCTTCCTCAGAAAATGACTTCACATTTGATAGCCGTTCTTTTTAGCGACAAACTTCATTTGTTCAGATTTGTTAAGATTTAAGTATTTAATTTATTAATTATTTCTTAGTTAATTATTCATTAGCTACCTGAATATTTGTTGTAACAAATATAATTTAACATACTGAAAAAGTGTTTTTGGTATATAATCTGAAGGGTTCAACAAACGCCTTCATCCACTGATTCTCGCCACTTATTGATAGAGTACACAGTTAACATTGTTTGTGTAGTGCATTTTTATTAACTGAATTCGTATTAACTGCTATTAACCTCTAGAATAGAATAGAATAAAATAAAATGACAAAATGCAGAAGTGAGAAAAAATTGTGTGATGAATACAATAACGTGATATTATACATCATATAACACCAATTTAAATTTAGAATCGAAACCTCAAAAAAATATTGAATTGGAATTAGTTCATTACTAACAAACATGTCGAGAAAATACGACCAATATCTAGAATATCATATTGAACTGCAATATTTTGGCGTAGTGTATTCGATAGTTTAAGGTGTCTTATACGGCACTCTAATACATACGCTTTACTCGTACTTCTTCGTTTCAGAAGAAAATTCTAATTTTATACAATACTTCTTCATTTCAGGGTTGATTGCCTTTTCACGTTTATTCTTCTTTGTTTTTTCTTTTGTGTTTATATCTTCTGTATTGAGTTCCTTCCAGGACCATTTCTGAATCTGGATCAATGATGGGTGATTATGTGTACGCGTATTCGTGTGTCTGTGTCAGCGTGTATGTGCATGTCTTGCATATCCTGAACAAAGGTTTAGTCCAGTTAGGAATTCGATTATAAGTCCTTTAAAATCCCGTTCTCTTCTTCGAATTTTTTTATTTTTATTCTTTTTGCACTTCATTTTTTCGGTTTTTTTCAATTTTGTTTTCTTCCTATGATTCCTTATTCTCTTTGTTACTCTTCGATGAATCCTTCTTTCCTGCATCATTCACGGTAGCTTAAAGGCATCTTTCTATCCAATATTTAAGCAGTTTTCTTTTTAATCTCTGATAAAACTTTTTTTAGCCCCTTTCATTTATTTATTGTATTGAGATGGTCTCTTGTGTTTGACCATTGACGGGTGCATTGACATATCCTTCTAAATGTTTGTTTTCTAGTGATCTGATTCATGAGTATGTTGCTCTTTCTCTTGGCCAAATCGACATACAACTCTCCTGAGCATAAAAATCTCTTCCAACTTTGACTGTTACATACTATTTATGTCACCCCTCTTCTAACTCTCAGTGCATTCTTTGCACGTACTTATTTCAGTTTCTTTCTTTTCTATCTTTCTTTTATAATTTTACTTGAATTTTCCATTTAGCTTACAATTTGGTAACATGCCCTGATTTAAGAGTCAACATTATTGCATCCAATGAAGTAACACTTTTGTTTATTCCATTATTTTTTGTACTATAGGAATTCGTTGTTGTTGTTTTATTTAGTTTCTGAGAAAAGACACTGATTTCCATCTTCATTCTGTTTAATGTTTTTTAAAGTTTTTTAAAGCTTTTGGAAGTTTATTTAATCAATTTAATTTATATTTTTTTTTAATTTTGCAAAAAGCATGAACACCGACTTGCTTTGACTAAAGATTTCCTATTAGTAAAAATCAATTGGATTTTAGTGTCTGAGCGGATTTATGACAAGAATGATATTTGTTAATGTCAACGGTATTACAAAGCACTCATAAATGTAAAAATGTCATTAGTGGAAATCATCAAATAAAAAAAATTTAGGGATTAGTCGTTATATGTTAGTCAGATATTTTGGAGTCTGGCGGTAAGTTTATATAAACTTCACCCATAATATGAATTTAAAGTGGGATCCTATAAGTCAGTAGGCAGTACACCCCCTCTTAATGTTACATTTCCCTATTCTTGGTTTAGATCTTATAACTAATTTTAAACACAACACTTCCGCTAGTGGGCGCTCAACGTCGTTAGTGTATTTGCAACGACCAGTACTGTTTTGATTATATATTGATAAAGTAATTGAAATCTTTTAATCGATTAGATCTATTAGATACTAAGTAACTACTACCTCTTTATTTAATTTATATAACGCACTAAGTTTGTGCATTGAGTGTATAAGATTAGTACTAAGTAACTGACAACAGTTAGCCACGCCACTGTTTGGACGCAGTTAATTCGTTAACACTTCGTTACTCCAACAGCCTTGCTACATCAATCAAGTCGCATCCGTCCAATTTTATGTTGATATGTTAGAATGATATGATAGAATAATTAATAAACGGAGTTCAAACCCGAAACCTATACCAGTTCATCCGCGTATTCGTACTTAAATTATTTGAATTGAAAAATTGAAAGAAAACTAAATTGAAACGCCTTAAATTTGTTCAGCTTTACGTTTGTTCTCTATCATTCAAAGAAATGAACTACATTATCCATACAATTTTATGTAAAATAGAGATGTTATGGCTACATTACATTAATTTAATTTAGTTAAAATTCAACGGTAACTCGCTTACAATTCAATTCGACTAAGATTTTGTTGACTTTCGTAGGTTTTGAATATTCAAAAAGGATTAATGGCTTTCAAATTTTAGAAACACAACACTTTCAAACACAAAAGAAATGACAACTAATTTCGTAATTAATTTATGAGAACGAATTAATGAATGTTATGTGTAAAATTGTGCTTTATTCCACTAGCAGCCTTTCTACAGCTCTATAAATTATTTGGGACACGTTATCAAAGATTAAGTCTAAAAATGTAGTCATTAGAGATTAAAAAGGACTTTAAACCAAAATTGGGTTTACAAGGCCACGACAAAGCGTAATTTCTCAAGAATACAAAAGCTGTCGTCATAATAGTCGTCGCAGAAACAAAAAGCAAAGCAAGAAAAAGCAACAACAATAAGAAAATAAATCAAATAACGCACAAAAGCAAAAAAAAATCTAACACAAACTAAAATTGAATTCTGAATAAATCAGGTCCGACTACCAGGAGTAACCTTCAGAGCATAGAAAATGTCATTGTCATCCTTATCGGCGACCCTAGCCCCATCCATTTATCCCACCTCTCCGGAATTCTGAATCATCAACTTTTATATTTGACCCTTTGTTACAATGCGGTCAGGCATGATACTGCCCAGTGTGTATGAAAAGAAGAAAAGAAAGATGCAAACGAAAAGTCAAGTCTGTCAAAAGTATCCTCGAAACATAAACTTTTCAATGTAATTCAATTTGACAAGAGCGCACAACTTTTTTATAAGTGAGCGACTCTACCTTGGCAGTTTAGAATCGAAATCGAACTCGATTAATTTTTTCCGATTGTCTTTTTGTTGTAAGCAAACAAACAATTGGGAATATATTCAACAGAATATACGAATAAGTTTGGGCTACAATACTTACAGATTCAACTAGTAAAAGGTTACAGGAATAGAAACGGTACGGGACGCTGCGGAAGTTGCAGATCACTATAGGAACTAACAATATGGTTTTGGATAAATGGTCACTGCAGTGATTTTGTTTTGTCAGTGTAATCAGAAAAATTGAAAAATGTGATACAAGATAAAGTAGCGAATGTAAAATTGAAAACAAATTAAACACTTTTTTGGGGTATATTTTCCCTTCAAAACCTTTCATAAAATATAGGATATCAAAATGTTTAGCATATTATACTCTCTCCTGCTCTAGCCAAAGTTTCACGTTACGACATTTAAGAATTAAATTAGCTACGCAATGTGGAGTCGTGATGCTCACTGTGATGGTTATAGAACAGCTACAACTGACGGGCCAGTACCATTATTACATTACCATTCTGAAGTTATCCATTTTTATTTGAAAAGTGAACAAAAAAGTTAATAGATGAAAAGGAAAGTGAAAATCGGATAAAGAAAATGAGCATAAAAGCACAAACATTTGACAAAACATACAAAATAAAAAGAAGGGGAGGTATGAGGCAAAAATGAAAATGGGTTACACATTTTGAGAGTTGGTAAACTTTTACCATATAAAGGACATGGAATACAATAAGAACGAAAAAAAAAACGTCGAAGGGAGCAACATTGGATGCTAGAACTCCAACCTCTTCTCACTGTTTCTTCTCAAACTGTCAATGTGGAAGAACAATGAGTTTTATAAGGTACTAAAACACCGAAATTATTCCTTGAATCAGAAAGAAGCAGAAAATTAAATGAGAGAATTAAATAATAAATTAGTAGCAATCTCAAGTATTCTCAAATTGGCAAAACCTCTTTTTCTTCTTGAATATTTTTTTCTTAGTTTTTCTTGTTCTCCATTTTGGTACCTTAAGTCTTTTTGAATCTTTTACCTTCGGTCTGCTCCTTAAGGAGGGACAAGAAGAGAAACGAAAGTGACCCCTTTAATAAGTTCTGAAATAGTTAAATAGTATGACACATATTAAAACAAATTTTCCTTTTTGATCGAAATAATGAAATAAATCTACTTTTCAAAAATTTTTGTTCTACTTGTATGACTTTTAGATATTTTTAAGCAAAACAAGGGTTTAATTAAGGCTTTGTTTTTTCTTTTCTTTGCTAAACTTTATTGTTAGTCTCAAAACTTTCCTATCTCTCTCTCTCCTATTTCTTCTTTTCCCTTAAAATACATTTGTCCCCAGGGATTTATCATTCAAACGAGGTACTTCTTCCGAATTATTTTTTAAACCTTTTATCGAATTTGGGCTTCAAATCAATTGACTATCTTTGAACATTGATGCCATGAATGAATGTTCTCTTCTTCATCAACTTTTAAAATACGGCTCTTCCGTTCCTTGTTTTAAAAAATGTTTTCCCAAGCAACGCTGCTGGATTTACCATCTAGGGTATTTTCTGCAGCTTTTTTTGCTGCTTTTTTATGCTTCGCTTTTTTTCTATTCTCTTCTCTGTAATTTCTTTCCAATTTCTGCAAAAAGGCTTCAAAATGCACCTCAAAAAAATTTTCAACCCAGTAAAAACTCATCGAAAGCTTAAAAATAGCAAAAACTTACACAAAGAAAGTACGAAATAATATCAGATGGGAAAAAACAGGGAAACTTATTAGAAAATACATTACAAAACCGAAATAGGACGAGAACACCGGGGACGAAAAAGGGAACCCAAACTCTATTCGGTCACGGAGCAGTGACACCATTTCATGCGATTTTCTTAGTTTCCTCATTTTCTTCAAAATCCCCGTCTAAGCCACTTTGTAATCCGCTTCCGCTAAGGTATATGAGAGGCCAATCTCGTACTAGTCGAAGAAGTTTACATATAGCAAAATTTTGCTCCAAATTTATACAATTTTTGTATTTATCACAAGTTTTCGCTAAATGAATTCTTACTATAAAATAAAAATATTCATCATGAAAAGAATTTTTTAATTTGATCCGTTCGGTGAAAAATTTTATACGATTTTTTTATAATTCATAACGATTATTATTAAAGGCAATCATACATGATTTACCAAAAGATAAAATCTCCTTGACTTAGGTTTTCTTTTACTTTAGCTCATTTTTTTAATGTTCGCCTTCGTTCCAATGCACCGAACAATTTCGCGGGGCACGGTTCGGCGTTGATACACTTCTTTGCCGTAGATGTCGTTATTATGCCAAGTGTTATGGTTAAAATGTAAAATTTTTGTTCCTGTATTATTTTTATAAGATGTAAAGTAAATAATTTAGAAGAATGTTTACTCCAAAATAGAAAGCAATCACCGAAAAATATTTAGTTTTATTTTTCATAAGAAATCGGTCGGTTTATTTATCTCGCCTCCCTAATTCTATTTAAAATTAAGAAAAATGTATAAAATCTATTTCTACTAATTTTGAACAGGTGGGCAACTCGATTTTAATATTATCACGGTCACTGTAGTTTGCTCGACTCTTTTTTCTCCTCATAATGATCATAAATTGTGTTTTTCTTTAAGTTTTTCATTTCGTCAATTTCTTTTACTTTTTATACAATTTATGAAAAGCCTACGTGCTGCGGTTGCTGCGGCTGTTGCTTGTGTCATTGATGCTGACTCCTTACTGATGCTTGCATTTTTGTCGTCGCCACCGGCAGCGAGTCCTTTATGAACTTTTAAGTGTTTGCATGTTGACTCGAATGAGAAGCATCTGTCTGTTGCTTGATATTGATTATTTAGTTGGTGTTGTTGCAGTTAGTTTCCATTATTGAAGTAGTTCTTGTTTGCTGTTTGCTAGTTTCTGAGCTCAAAGCTGTTTTTGCTAATGTTTTTTTTTTGTAACTTTGGTTGTTGTGACTTGCCTTCTGAGGCTCCCTTTTGCTTTATTTGCTATACGTTGACTCGAGTTATACGTGATGTCTTTCGCTGGGTTGGTGGCGGTATTAATGAAGATAATTTATATTCCTACTAGTTTTCGTTATTGCTTTTGAGGTTGATGTAGTTCGTTTAAAGAGGATGACTCCTGGAAAGTATAATCTTTTACTAAGCGAAAGTGTGTGTTGGCGTGATTCTATGATGCGATGTATGTTATGCAATGCACATTTCATGTTTTTTAAATAATATTTAATGGCACCCACAACTTTCTCGTTTCATTCTTGCGAGAAGTTTTTATACATCTGACCTCTATTCATTAGTTTTAGAATATCACAATTAAATATTTTTAATCAAAATACTCAAAAGAATTCCGGAATTATTATATTAAAATATTATAATTTGCTACGAACAGGCCGGGTGGTATGTTGGCAGCAGGCATTTTAATATTGAGTAATTACTAATTTTATTATTCACAACATTTTGGTGCAACAGGCAGCTGTTAATTTAGACAGCGCTAATTGCATGCAATTTTACTGCTCAAAAAATATAACACATGTCAAAATATAAAACATTGTATGCGTGTAAAATCATAACAATAATCGCAAACATTCAAATACGAGACAACGAGGGGCTTAGAAGGGAGCATTGTTTTTGTGCAATTGTAGTTTTAAAACAAAATACAAAGCTAACATCTCCACCAACAACGAAAGCAAGTACCTTAACGATAAGTTCAATAGCATCATCATAATTATCTCAGAATTGCAGTGAAGTTCTTGAAGTATTTGAGAAACTCTCATTTGATTATAATATTCTCTAAAGTCTATAAGGCGTAGGCTGCCGAGCTCCTTAGCGCCCATTATCCAGCTGCTTATAGATCCGACTAGAAAATCAGAACTTTTAAATTGAGGACAAGTAGCTAATTGTTGAAGGCTTCCATATTATCAGAAGCGCAATGGTAAAAAAACAACACAAAAAGCAACAACGATAAATATCGAAACTAATAACAAGCACAGCTATTTTCTCATTTCACATTGAATTGGCCAACAATATGTCGATTGTATTGAATAAGGAGCCATAGTTGGTTCGCAGGTGAGGTTTCAATTTGGTTTAGTCCAACGAAACAAGGTATTAGTGGGTCAACTTATCAGTAACCATAACACGAACGACAACAATATCACCGACAACAATGGCGACATCATCATGTGACTGCGCTAATGATAACTGCCATGAACGAAAGCATATAATATGACAATTATATTTACTATATCTCTGGTAACCAGAGAAGTTCGACGGCTGTTCCGGCTACATGTGATAAACTTATAGTTGATGTCTTAATTACGAAATATTAGAAAAACAAACAAACAACCGAAACAGAAAATGGACATTTTTCAAATATCTAAATTAAAACAATAAAACGTCATCCGAATAAAATTAATTCGTAATGGTTCAGTTCCAATTTGAATATAAAATTGCAAAAGCAGTTCGAAGCCGTTCAATCATCTGATGTCGGATTTATATAAAATTCAACCGCTTAACAATAATAATAATAAAGACGGTACTAACGTAGAATGTATTTGTCACCAACAACCGGCTTGCGTGGTGGTCGTAGTGGTAGTGGTGACAGCACAGCCATCATGTTTCTCTGATGCGCCATTGCCATGCCATTATGTCCTCTCATAACAAATTTACATTCATCCTCTGACTGGCAATATATCAAATTTTACATTGTCAACATTTGCCTAGTTTATTCTTACTTAAATGTAATTAATAAATCAGTAATTAGTCAATAATAAAAGTAATAATAAATCAGTAATTAGTCAGAAAGTTTAAACTTCCTAATAAACGAAACGATCGTAACGGGTGCACCAGTGGTTCGCCACTGAAAGGATAATGTTTCTCACAAAGTTGGAAATAAATTTCACATCCGGAATTCAAACTTAAACGACTAACTTATATTTCATGAATAGAAACATTTAATATATTTTCAATGAAGCCCCAACACAGGTTTAGACTTTATCTTTGAGTACATCTCGACATCAAAAAACAATATGGTAGACGGCATAATGAAAATACATAACAAATGCCAACGGGAAAGCAAAGCAAGAACATATAGAAGATAATATTTATGTTTCCCAATTATTCCTCCCTCTCGCCCTCTTGCCCATTTCCTACCTTTTTTAACATGTTTTAGAAAGTAAAGAAAGTAACTTTTCAAACTGCTTTAAAATTGTCAATTGGGTTAGAGTTTGTTTTAAGTTTCAAGCCTCTATAAATGTATTTTTCTTGAATCTCCTTTTTTATTACACATTTTTCGAGCAATTGGAATAGCATCAATATTCAATTAAATTGAAGGACATGCATTCACTATAGAAACTCTGTTTAAAAGTTTTTTCTAACAGTTTCATCAGACATGTTCATGAGACGAAAGGTTCTTCGTCTTAAATTATGCTACAGACCATTTGCATAAACGCTGCGCACTTTCGCTTTGACATCAAAGGTATGGAAAATAACAAAAACAAATTTAGATCTATTACTTCGAAATCTAACCTAATCTTCGTAATTTGATTTAATATTCGTTCAAGCTTCATGTCGGTATTTCGTCCCATTCGACTGCAATCGTGATTTGTCTAGGCGGACCGCAGGTAGACAGACAGACAGACTAACGGACGGACAGGACTAAATCGACTCAGTGGATTATTGTGATTGTGGAATAAATATACTTTTCTATGCCTGCATCGTCTCCTTTAGTGAGTTCAAAACGGAAGAAGTAGAAGAAGAAAAAGTACATCCCCTCGGTTGTGGAGCATAAAATGGGCACAGAAAAAAGATCACACGAAAACAAACAAAAAGGAAATAAAAGGCGAATTTAAGGACACTTCTCTCCTTCTTTAAGGAAGTCAATTGTAAAAAGGAATAGCAATAAGAATAAGAAGAATAAAAGCAACAGACACCCACACATACACACAAATACCAACAAATGATTCTGCCCACTGGACACGTTAATGGCCATTATATTTACATAGCGTGCATGCATTAAAAATATAAATAATATTCTATAAAAAAATTCTGTAAAAAAATATATTTACAGTAATGTAGCTAGAAAATACCGTAACAAAAAAAATAAATGCATTGTAACATTCAGCTCGTACCTGACAAAAAAAAACTCTTTTTAAATGGAGTGTAAATAAAATCATCAATTTGCACAATGCGCTAAAATAGATTTCCCACAACAACAATAAGAACAATAACAACTGCAGCAACAACAACGAGAACAAGAATAGGAGCGATACAGAAAGAAACAGAGGCAACTGCTGTTCAGTGATTCCGTTCCGCTTTCCTTTTGAAGGTTTTTCCTGGAAAGGGATTTCTATGGAAATAACACTAAGGGTTAATTCGAAAATGATAGCTATAACAAAAGCTGCAGCTATAGAAGAGGAATTTAAAGAAGCGGCAGGGTCGCTGAATCATTTCCTGGCGAGCACTTTTTAAGCACTAGCTAAACCCACTGGGGTGTTCGTTTTCAACAACAATATGTTTCGCAACAATTCTTTAAAATTAATAATTTCAATACAATAAGTACTTCCACAATAAAATGTGCGAAAATTATTTATAATATTTTCAAGGATATGCTTCCAAAATCTTGCGTTTGTTGTTGTTTTTCCTATATATTAAAGTTGTTGTTTTCAAAAAATTCGAAAGTATGGAAATTTCTACATTTACGAAACGAATATTACGTAATACAGGAGGAAATTATGTACGTCTTCGAATGTATGTATGTGCGTATGTGGGTTTACACATACATTTTATTTTCACACCCTACAAAAGAAATCAAATGATTTTGAAATATTCGTTAATATTAAAAACATTTCAAACGTTATATTAATATAAAATATGTAGAGGTTATGGATTAAATCCTGTTAAATTATTCTTATTTTTCTTACATTTTCTCCTCTTTTAAGCGCTTTTCCGCCGTTATTCTTGCAACATATTGGGCAAAATTACGTAATGCAACAAAATTCAAATAAAACAAAATAGAAAGAAGAAGGAAGTGACGTAAAGCGCAACAACAACTGCATCGCAGGTGTTTTTAACTGCATCGGGGAAGCAGAAAAGGAAACGAAGGAGTTTCGTTTGTTTTCCAGTAGAAGTCAATGAAATATTCTCTTCACAAGAATTAGCGAATTGACTCTTATTTTGTTTTTGTTTACTCGACGGTACAAATATAAAATGTACGTGTGATAAATTCAAGAGTAGAATTCATATAATGAATAAACACTTTAGGATTCATATAATGAAAAAGGATTTAGTTACGTTTCATTCTAGGAAACTGTGCATTCATCGGGTTTGTTAGCTAATTTCCTTCCGCATTGCATCACCTCTTCATAAGCGTGTATATAAATTGCGTATGTGCATGTGTTTGTATGAGCCATTGAGTTAAATCGTGCGTAAATTTGTTTTTTATATTCCTATCTATTTTAGAAATATTTCATTAAATTGTTCAATTTGAGTCGATTCATTTGCATAATTCTTCTTCTGAAAATTTTTGAAGTCTGAAAATCGTAATATAACTCTCTGACAACATGATCCGATTGGACTCGGAAACATTGGATTGATTGAAAAATTATAGGAATCGAAAGTCAATTAAAAAGTCTTTCAAATTCCAAACTAAGAAATGTTCGAAGCTCTGAAAATAGAAATTCACTGATTTCATATTGTTCAGTTTTCATCACAAGAAACTCCATACAGATGCTCGTCAAAATTTTGAAATAATAATTCTTTAAGTGTTTCTACAATTTCAACTTTTTTCAGAACAAGCCATGGATCTACAAAAGCATAAAATTACGATAAAGTCAGAATACTGACAAACCGATTTATTTTGATAAACACTAAATTTTGGTTGGGAAAGGAAGAAAGTCATCACAAATTTAAAAGAATTTTGCTAGATTTGGAACGAATTTACGCCATCCCTTAGCATTTAGATAAACTTAGTATTTAGACAAACTGGTTTCGGTTGTGTGGCATCTCCAGTCTCTTTTTTGTGCACGGAGAAAAGACAAGAAGCGACACATAGTCAAAACTGATTTCTCAACAAACAAAACTTCACAAGCGATGTCGGAAATTGTTCCAGCTATCTCATTTAACTTACTCGGTCGAAAAACCAAAAGATTATCAATAAATAAAAAATGTCAGTGTTGCTTAATTACAAGAAGATTTCAACATATTCCCGCTATTGACGTACAGAGGATCATGTTTAAGTAATTAATATAATTTTTTATTTTCAGACTGTGATATATAATCCCACCACAATTTTTATATGCGGAAATAAATTTTTCAATGTACTTTAAATGCGAATTTCTCCTCTCCATTTAAAATAAATATAGATGGACGCATTAACACTAGAAAGACCATTGCCGTCATTTTGACGGTTTTCAGATTTCAAGTCGTTATATCATTTTTTAGGATATTGCGATTATCTTTTCCTTTCGTGACTTTTATTAGTTTCTTATTGTAAACAAAATAAATTACAAAGGGTGTACTTATAATTTTTTTTGTAAGACTGAGAACTCGATATACCTAGAAAGACCATTGCCGTCATTTTGACGGCAAGTGTTATTATTGGCTGTATACGAATTCAAATGCATCGTCGAATTGAACGAGTTGCGTTTTTTGACAAGAATAAGCATGTATCTCAGTGCCTGGAAGCAAATTTCCTAAAGACCGCAGTAAAAATTTTAAAGATGTAGGTTTTATTACTCGAACTCGAAAATTGTCATCCTCCATAAGAACAGTAAGGACAGGTAAGAACTGTTACAGTTTTGGTTATGTTTCCAATATTTGGAATCGTTTTTTGCTATTCTAATAATTCCGAGTTTTATTATACGAAATTATCCGAAACAATTACTATCTGCTGCTTGAGTAATAATGAGTTCGGTGATAGAAACAAAGAAATCCTTTATAATTGAGTCCTTGAGTGGAGATACGGCATTGCAAACAAAGAGTTCGTTGTGAACGGAGTTCATTGTGTAAAAAAGTGTAACACCCAAGTTGAACTTTCATATCAATATAAATATGAGTCAAAGAACGTTTCTTACAGATGACAAAATAGGTGCTGAACTTTCAAGGCTTCAGAGTATCCAAACCGACCAATCAGAAGTAGATGAAGACGACGAAGATGATATAGACCTCCATTATATGCCGCCTGTTAGTTCTTCGTCTGAAGAATCCGAGTCTAATGAAAATTCGAAATGTGTACCATCAACATCATCCCAAAGTCGGATCTCAACTTTTGGTACAAAGAGGGGACGTCTTGCTCATCGACGAAGACATAATCAAAGAGAAGTACGTTTAGCTACTTCAATCGAAGTCGGAGATGCTCTAATTGGAAGTGATGGTACAAAATGGACGTGCATTAAAAATTCTCGAAGTTCTTTGGTGCCTCAAAGTGGTCGACGAAGTTGCAGAAACATTTTGAAAGAAGCAGCAGGGCCAAATACATATGCTGAGAGGAATATTGAAAATGAAAAAGTTCTATCTGCCTGGCGGTTATTTATAAATGAAAAAATTGTACGTCACATTAAGCTTTGTACGGAAACAGAGGCTAGGTTGCAAACAAATGATAACAACTGGTCTATTTCGCTGGATGAACTGGATGCTTTCATTGCTCTGCTATATGCTCGGGGAGCTTATAATTTAAGCCAATTGGTTAACAGAATATGTCTAAAGTGCTTAAATCATAATTAAAAAATTTTAGCTGTTAAATGTTATCTAAAAATCTTTCATTTAAGTGCAATTTTTTCTGCTTTGTTCAATAAAAGGAGTTGCCGTCAAAATGACGGCAAACGGTCTTTATAGGTATTGCAAAACTCGGTCTTTCTAGTCTTAAGCACCTTATCACAGAAAACCGTTTCCCACGATTCAATCAACAGCAACAAAGGGTAGTATTATGGACTGTAGTGGGCTTGATGTGGTACGAATCGCGTGGTTAAAAAGCTTTTTAACCACGCATCAGTTCATACCTGTGCACAGTAATAATTGTTGTTCTCCATTATAATAATATTTTTTGCAGCCGCTGCCATATTAATAATTCATATCTAAATAAAAGTGCTTCGACGTTTTTTAGGCAAACGAGTTTGGTGTTAATTTCAATCCATGCATTGCGTGCATGTGCCGATAACTGTTGGCAAATCTGGAACAAAATAAGAAGGAAAAAAGACGCGAACAATGGCTGCACGAGAAAACAATTGTTTCCACTCAACTTTTAGTTATTTTTGAAAGAATATTTTTAATTCAATAAAAATAAACAAGGATTTAAAAACTACCACTTGATTTGAGATTATTCTTACGGGTTCGTATAAATGTAATAAAAAATGTTTACAAGAAAACCATTATGGAGTAAAAAATAGGGGTAAGGCCGTGTATTAAGGAAGAAAGTGAAGAGAGAGGAAAAACTAAGAAAGGAACGATTTAAGGGACAACGAGACAGAGAAATGGGTTAGCTATTATGTTATGATTTGATGTGAATGGACTAGGAGTACTTTAAAATACAGAACAGAAAAATACGAATCCGAAAAGGCCAAGGAAATTAAGAGAAGCAAAAAACGGAATCGTATCAACTTCCCAATAAAAATAAAACCCGATTTGATTAATATTCCAGAAGCGCTTAACTACCCTTATTTGTTTGTCCATCTACACATTTTTAATGTGAAAAATGTTGCTATTCGTTAGACAGCAATCGTATTTTTAAAGGTTCTTTGTTATCCACTAATAAATTTCATGAATAAATCTGCAATATACAATACAATGTAAAATCTACAGTATTCCTGTTGTATTGTGTCAGTGGCTGAGAATTATTGAGCCGTTTAGTCCTTTAAAAAAGTAAGAACGCTAACTTCGGTCATTTGCAGCTATTACTGTTCCATGAATTTCTTGTTGATTAACCTAGACGTATTAACTAATCTCCAACACAAATCTTCTCAATAAAATCGGCACTGTTATAGTATAATAGTGGGCGTGGCGCGTAATTTTTTAGTAGAGTACTTTCTATTTTTTATGATGCCCAACACTACTACCTCGGCATTGATATTTCAGCTTCAAATTTGCGTTAGTGATTAAAAAATGGCTTTTTTACAAATTAGTGGGCATGGACATTTCGCCAATTTCCACTGTTATGTAAGGTCTTTCTTATAATTTTGGTTCTAGAAGGCGGATCACGCTCATTTTTTCCGGAAAAAATTTAGAGAATATTCGAATTTTATTGGAAGGAAAATCGTTGATAATAAACGATGGAATGCTTGGGGCGTTGTAGATATGCAATTGTCAACAAATTCGTGCAAATATTTTTTTAATGTAAACGATGAAAAAAAAGTTATTTCTTAAAAAATTAATGAAAACGGTAAGATATTTCGTCGACCAAATACTTCGTCTATACGATATTTCATTGATGCAATAGTTAATCTACGTGACAATTTGTCGTTAAAACAAATCCTAATTTTAATTAGGATTTCAACTGCGCGTGAAGCAGATATTTCAAACAACGAGTGGTTGGTCGGTCACACCAAACAAATTTCAGGTCAAGTTACTCGAATTCTAAATGTCAATATCGTCTGGATCAGGTGAAAATTCGAATGGAATGACGAAGCGGTAGTGAAAATAAATTAGAAAATTTTAATGGAAAAACTTTACTGTGCAATTTTATAGATAACACTTTATAGTCTACCCTATATTTCCAACTCACTTTCTCTTAACGTTTGTGTGTGTCCCGTTCTCACACTCTTTATGTGGGGTGCAATATTGGTTTTTTTCATATTCAATTTCATGCGCACTGAACATCGGCAATAATAAAATTAATACTAATGAATCCGACTTGCCTTTTTTTGAACCAATCAATATTTTCAAAAAGAGTTTTTGCGTACCGTAAATACAACAGAAGAACCAGCAACAACAACAGCAAACAACAAATTCGTGAGCAATCAAAATTAATGCAAACATTGTGTATTTTATAACATTCGCATTACGTGAAAATATTTTCTTGCCCTTCAGCTTTTCCTCCTTCTGCTATTCTATTGCATTCTTCTATCGTAAAAAATATATTTTATCCATTTGTTCTGTCATCTGCGTAGTATATACTTTCCAAAGTTCACGTTTTTCTTGACGGAGATTTTCTAATTGATTTGACGGTATTGTGTCTTTTTTTAACTTTTTGGGTAATATTGGACACATCTTGTAGATCCTTAATTATTTCTTTTATTTCCTTTCCTTTAACGATTTCTTTTATTTATTATTTTATTTTTTATTCATTTATTTCCTTTTTTGTTCTTAATTTAGTGTGTGTTTAATTTATACGAGTATTATAAACTCTTAGTACATATAACTCTTTTTTCTTTGAATTCTCGCTAGACTACAACGACGAAGGAAGGGGCCTTCCAGTGATGAGATGAAATGATATTATTCAACTACATATGGAAAATTTATACAATTTTTCCATTTTGTTCGAGAATGACATTTGTAGACAAACATCCTAAAATTTAGTCCGCTGTATGATATCATCGATCGAATTTTATTTTCATAAATATCTAAGAAAATTAATTTATCAAATTTTCTCTCAGAAATTTTCGATTCGAAATAAAAATTTCTCTAAACGACACGTTTGTTTATTTTCAAAAAATATTCAATGTCAAATAGTTTTCATCACATTTAAAGAAATATTAGAAATTTTTATTGGTACAAATTTTGGTAAAGCATTGACCAACAGAACTAATTTTTAAAAATAGTCGTTTTAAGATTTAAGCACAATATAATTCTTACTAATGCTGACTATTCGTTTGAGCGGAAATGAGACTGTATGTTGTTGTAGTAGTTGCAGTTGTTTTAATTCCGAACTTAGAATGTTTCTCTCTGCTTCAATTTTTAGAAAAATACTATAGTCTTTACTTTTAAACATTTAAAAAACACATGTCGCAATTTTATTTCAAAAATAGTAGAAGCGCTATCTTCGGCCCAGCTAAAGCGTATTTAGCGTACACCGTAATATAAGCGTAATATAACCCATCTCAAACAAAACTCTCGCTGAAAAATCCTAATTTATATTCATATTAAGTCCCAAAAATGAATATTCGTGGCGTATTTCATGAAAATTCCGCCACTCACTCTTTTGTAATCCGGCCATCTTTATAATTGAGGCTCTGGTGGGAGAACAGAACCAAATTTTCAGAAAAAAATTTATATCGTATGTGAGCTCTAGGGTAAAATTGTGTGAACCATTTCCATCCTTAAGCGTTGAGAGTGAATATGGATGTATTCATATTAGAATATCATTAAACACTTATGTCAAGTATTATGACATTCTTCGGTTATCCTCTATCCTCCTCTGTGTCCTGTTCTCAGCCTGATATGACTAGATCAATTCAGGAGTTGATTTTGAGCCAGAATATATATATATATATATATATATATATATATATATATATATATATATATATATATATATATATATATATATATATATATATATATATATATATATATATATATATATATATATATATATATATATATATATATATATATATATATATATATATATATATATATATATATATATATATATATATATATATATATATATATATATATATATATATATATATATATATATATATATATATATATATATATATATATATATATATATATATATATATATATATATATATATATATATATATATATATATATATATATATATATATATATATATATATATATATATATATATATATATATATATATATATATATATATATATATATATATATATATATATATATATATATATATATATATATATATATATATATATATATATATATATATATATATATATATATATATATATATATATATATATATATATATATATATATATATATATATATATATATATATATATATATATATATATATATATATATATATATATATATATATATATATATATATATATATATATATATATATATATATATATATATATATATATATATATATATATATATATATTTCTATAGCTGCTAAGCTTCCTCTAATGCATTACAAACAGCAGAACAAACGTAATATACATTTCACCCTTTGTGTGTATGGTATAAATACACATGTTTTGCATAGCCAATTCCTCTGCGAATCGGTTTCTCCACTTTGAAATCTACATTTAGCAAAATCCGATGAGATTACTTCACAAGATTAACTAAATTTAAATATGGGCATATTTTATTCATAAAATATTTATACGATAAGATACCTATAATTTACCCTCGCATGGTATCCCTTAAATTAAAATTTATTAAACTTCAGTGATGACATTAAGGATTCCCTTTTGTGAAATTAAATTCCGAATGCTTCTTGAAATAATGTAAATCCAAGTCGGTTAATATATGTTAGGCAAACGTGTGCGTTTCTGTGCGTGTGCGTGGGGGTTAACTCACCAAATATTTCACAACCATTTACTCATTTCATCTGGAATCCCTTCAATTCACCCGAATTCCGATAACATTTCGAGAGAATCTCCTCAAACCTTTAAAATCCCCAGGCATATGAAAACTAATCTTAAACTATTGTTTAACTATTGTAACTATTGTAACTATTGTAATACAAGCATAGATATATGTAAGTAATTACAATTCATATAATTGCAAATAAATGAAATTTAGAAATGAATGAAATTATGCAATGTAAAGTAAACTTTTATTTGTAATTTGTGTATATAGAACGAAATGAATTTTTCAAATTATTATTTCTGAACTATTAAATTTTGTTTACAAAACGAAGGTGAGTAGTATGGATAGTCCATGAACAAGACAAGAGAGACCAACCCACAAACTGGTCTTATGTAGCTAATCCATAGTCTTGTTCTATGCGGCAGCATTATGGACCAGACACAGAAGACTAATCCAGACACTAGTCCGATGAATTGTGGCACTGGGTCCATTGATCCAATCCTAGCACAGATTTGTACAAATGTAGGTAATTTTTGTATGAAATAGGGTGAGTACGCATCTAGTTGTGGCCAAATGATAGATAGTGATACCACCAGCGTTTCTGCTAACCAAATTATTTACTGGAAATATATGTATATAATATGTGTGCGCGTGTGTGCTTTGCAATTTATATATTGTTCAATCGGATCGCTTCATTAATTAATTATATGGCAATAATTTCAATGGAGCGGCATTTCCACGGATATTAATTTAAAAATAAACAAATACACCATCACCAAATAAGCAACGCCAACAAATTCATTAACAACAAAATCTACAACAATAGTAACAATTCTCAGCAACGACATTTAAAGTAAAAACGAGGTCTAATAACAAATTAATCATAAATAATAATAGATATCAGTAACGATACTAATAAAAATGAAAGCAACGACGCCAACAAAACAACCACAAACAACAATAAAAAACTAAAGTAACAAAAACGAAAACTACAGGAACCGCAACTATAAGTGTTGCAAAAAAGAATCCAAAGTATGTATTTATATATTTATAAAATTTATAAAATTTAGTTACTCAACCTCATGTTGCAGATTCTTATGGGGGTAAGACTTAAACTACCCGGCAAACTAGCCACAGGAAAAGCGTGATGTGCTGAAAGTCATATTGAAATTGAGAACCATTCGCAAAAGTTTATTCGATAGCCTCATCCTTTCATGCAATCATTCTTAATATTTATTTTACAACGCAGAGACTTTCATACCCTGCCATTGTCTCAATCTGGACAAATTAAATATTCCATCATAACATTATTCCTACTATTGATAAAAGTAATTATAATGGATGTAATTATAATGTGATGTATATTATTTATAATGTATATAAATTTACATTTATAATGGAAATGGACTAATTTTAGGGTTTAGAAGTTTTCAATTTCCTTCCACTGAAGGATGATCTTTTTCCCTCACACCTCGGGAAATTTAGTTGAATTGAGTAATATTAAAAATATAGTCTAATTATAAAATAGTAATTATAAAATTTAATGTTGTTTATCGCCGTAACAATCTATCTGCAAACTACAAATTGATTGCAATGTGAATGTATGCGCTTATATGTGTGTACATTATAACTTATTCTTAACTCAAACAATACGCACGCCATTGTGATAAACAAAATATTTTGGACGTGCGTTTAGTTTCATATATTTGGTATTTGGGCGCGCGGTCGTATTTGGGCACATGTATGTGTAGTTTGTGCATTTAATACTCCGTTCGTTCGTCAAATAGAAACGTGCCAATTCATTCATACACAATTAATTTAACAGAGGTTCCCAAACTTCGCAAATTAATTATGTTCTCCGGTTAAATGCAGCTTAAGATAATGATGTGTTGTCGTTACTGTCATTGCTATTGCTGGTATTATTTCTGTATAAAAGATTAACCATAGGGTAAAATGTGTGTAATGATGACCTAGGAATAAGTGATAATAACAACACAACAATACCAAAGTTTACAGCGATCAGAAAGTAAATAAGTACAACGTCAAAACCGTAACAACTAGAATAAAACTAACCGGAAGTAAATAGTTTTTCTACTTTTCTTCCAAAACGAGTTTTCATCCATAGAAGACTCTAACTGGCGGGCAGTAGTGGCAGCGCTGTTTTGTGTTGCACAAAGCATCATATTGAAAGGTACTCTCTTTTAATACAAATACTCTATCAATCCATCTTTTCCTCTTCTAATTCCCCCTCTTTTCCTTCGCACACTCCTTCTAACAAAACTTTAGAAAACTTGAATTTTTTTCTTGCTTTGTTACTTACCAGTTTTCTATAAAGATACAATGGTAACGCTAAAATACAATACAATGATACAATGTATCATTACAATACAATACGATACAATGGTAACGCTCTAACGGCAATAACAAAAGCAACAAAAACGCAATAATGGAAAGAGCAGCGCAGAATTAGAAAATAACTGACAACAACAACAAAGACGAAAACGACGACAACAAAACTAACAATTCTATTTTAGGTTTTTAACAACTTTTTATGGTTTTCAAGATAAAATTCAATTAAATGACATTTAACATTGTTAAAATATTTAATGGTATAATCTTTTATTTTGTTATAAAACGGAGCCAAGGAAATTCAAACCGAAAGTCAACGAAGCCTCAGTTTGAACTTCTGTCGGTTTTGACAAGCGGTTGCAGTAACAGCGCCGTAATGATATTAAAACAATTTTAAAGAAGCATATAATTAAATACGTTGAAAAAGATAAAGACGAGAAAAATAAGAGATAGAAATAAGAGGACGAAATCCAGGGAGATTATAAAGCTAGAGGTAAGAAGGTTCATTGAATTTATTTTGAAAATTATTCAATTAGCAAAGTTCAGATAAAAAGATAATGAAACGATAATCGACAATATCAAAACTAACAGCCGCAACAATTAGAAATATAAGCGATGGTTCGATTATGTGAGATTATGTTCAATCAAAAGATTGATTGAACTTTTTAAAAACGTTTGCCATTATAAATAAAATCACGAAAATTTTAGGTAATAATTTTTGAAAAACAGCATTCAAAACAACAATAAAACTTTAAATGAAATGAATATTGGTAAAGCTCTTATGGAATCCCAATGAATAAATTTTTGAACAGGATATCAGCCTATCCCATAATTAAGCCTTACATTAATCCCCATCTTGGAGGAAGAAGTCCATTTGAACGATGGATGCATCCTATACTTTATCTTATCTCTAATACGATTTTTAAAACTAAAAAAAACAAAATTAAAAACTTATTTAGATTAGAATTAAAGCGTTTATATTTCACGACCAACACAAACTCCAATCTGTGCCTTCTTTCATACCACGAAAGAAAAATAAATCCACTTCTTTATAATTTATATGGTCAAATCCGTGCAAGACGTTCCTTACGTGACTATGGTTAGGTATCTTAACTTAGTTCTGACTTTACTTGAGGTATCTCAATTGCAGTTGCTAAAGTCAAGCAACTGTCGCTTGTCTTCTTCTACGACAGACTATAAGAAGAAGAAGCAACGAGGCAGGCGCCAATGGCACATGCAGTGCAAGAGAAGCAACAGAAACGACACGTGTGCACAAGAAGACGTTTAGTACTATTCCTCAAAGCTTTTGCGGTTGTCTGGGTTCATAATTTATTTGCAGCACTTTACCTGCATTTGATTCAAGTGTTAGCTATTGGTTGGTCTTAGAACTGCAACACTTTAACTACAATCTACAATTCCTGAAATTAATGATGTTAGGCACTTAAGCCTTAACACTGTTTCAAATATGGTTTGATTGTTTATTATCAAAAACTAAACCTTATTCTCAGTCGGGACGATTTATATATTATACTCAGAGCAAAGGCAAGCTATGAGTATATTACAAGTAAGTAGTAGAGCAGCTCTGACTCACATACAATTTGGCATACCAAAATAAGTTGAAGTAAGTAGTACAACATCGCCGGCGGATTGCTATATTGTTTTATATGGTCGACAGCTTGTTCTTGTGTAAACATCCCCAAAATTGATACCGTTATCGCTGTGATGATAATGCTTGAGTGCTCGTATGTATGTTCGTACAATCTGCAGTACCACCAGTACAAGCAGCACCTTCAAAGCCACCTGTTACTTTAACATGATCAGCAATTGACGGATTAGTGTTTGCGGTACCTGTACATTTACACGTGAACGAAAACGTACGTGTATTTGTGTATATTGCCCATGCGCGAGCATTTTTATAAGGATAATGCTAGCATAATCCAAGGATCACTTCCGATGAGACTAGTTGAAATTAACATGCGATTGCAGCTCTCCTTTCATCTATTGAGTTTTGCAAACACTTCCTTCGTCTATTCTCATACCGAATGTTGTAGCTTTTTTATTACTCTGTCAATATATCCAACATACTAATTAACCTTCCAGTCAGTCAGCCTGTCGAAAAATCGCTATGGAGCAAAGAGACAAGTCAAATTTTGCTTTGATATGAGCAAAACTGCTCAAAAAATATTCGAAATTATAAAAAGGTGGTATTCTGTGACTAGTGTTTATCTCGTATACGAGTATTACGCTGGTCTGCTAGATTTCGTGATGGTCGTGAAGACCGTGAAGACGACGAATGCGCACTGATACCGAGAACCTCAAGGAATGAAGAAGACATTGAGAAAATAAGTCAAATTCTACGCTCGTCGATTTGGGAAAGACAAAGATCTGTGCGCGACTTATTCCACATTCTTTTACGTGAGAATAATAAGACACGAGAGTGACTCATGGCAAGGACATGAAATCTTCCAAAATACGAGACCATGTACTCGCGTCAGCTACCATAACTGGCGACGAAATATGATGATCTCAGCACGAATCACCATTCCATGAAGCATAAGAGCAGAAAGAGTAGAAACTGCGGATCCAATAAAAATAATTCGACCTTTTCGTCGATCCGAAGAGCATTGTCTACAAGGAATTCGTTCCACAAGTGAATGTCCAATATTTTCTGGGGCTCTGCAGAGATTTTGGAACAGAATTCAACGTGTTCGACGGCTCTACAAGGATGTTGGCAGTTTGTTTTTTGCACGATTTTGCGCCATTTATGCATTAATACCCTAATTTGGCGGCGTGTGACTTTCGGCTATTTCTCAAAATTCAAACCAGCGTTGAAGGGAAGCCCAATACGATTCCTACCGTTCAGAAGGCTCCAACCGATATCTTGAAAGTTATTACGTCTCCTGAGCACCAGATATGTTTTGACACGTTTTATAATCCGTTCCAGCACTCTATAGACTCGGAGGGGGATTATTTAGAGTAAATACGGTGAAAGAAATTCACTGAAAAGGTACACTTTTTACTTATCTGAAATGTGAATTCTTACGTGTACAAATACACACACACAACCTCAACTAAATGGATTTTCAGATAGATGAAGGGTGAAGGACTGTCAGAATAAATTATCAACTTATGCAAGGCGTTGACAAAAATAGAAGTTAAATAGAAGTTAAATAGAAGTAGAACTAAATAGGAATTATATACTAATTAATTATGAGCCCACGTCTAAGTCTAAGACATGCTTCCTCCTCAACATCTTCTGCGAATACTTGGAAACGATTGACTGTTGGAGTTCTTGAAATCGACTTTGCTTGTCAGTACTTCGTGTTGGTATTCATCAAACATCCACACATTACCCATAGACCCACCCGCACTTTATGCATTACAGGCAATGCAATATCTCCTTAACTACAATTAAATTGCAGCGGTTTAACCTTAAATCAGATTTTAATTACAACACTGTGCAAACATCATCAACACGTGGTTATATTTACATTGGAAAATTAGGAAGGGATTCGCGCATATAAAATTAAGACGACGAGAAAAGGCGCTACCAAGCAAAAGTCATAAAAAATTTACCGACTGAATGACTTGCTGAGCGCTGAACCGAGTGATAAACTTGAACGATAGTTGTAAGTTTAGATGGTTATATGTTAGATGGATGTATTAGATGGATGGATGTATATATAATAAATGACGATGATGGTAATTCTGTGATTTTCACGTAACGGTAAACTCGTAAATTTGAAATAGAGTTAGAGCAACAGCTACAAAATCAAAAGCAGCTGATGTAGTGGAAGTGGTATAAAATGTAATCTCGAAAGATTTATATTTTTGTTCCGCAAGGAGCGATTTAAGGTGAATACTTATACACACCCTATATGAAAAATGTCGTTAAATGATGATGCATAGTTTTCTCCAATGAACATTGAACAATTCCTTGCATGCAAACAAAAATATTGGGGTATTTTTATCGAGGGGCGATTTGAACGAATAATAATATCACATTTCTTCATCTCATCTTGGAGAGGAAAACTTTTCCATAAATTAGTCCCTTACACAAATTATATCTATTTTTCATACAGAGTAAAATAAATATGGCAATCGTGAAACTTTTCCCAAACATTTGGACTGCTATATCATCTATGTGTGCACCTACGATTTTCGTTTTATTGAAGCAGCACTTTCATAAAGAATTTGTGTGAAACACTATTTTTGAAACTTCCTTTTAAATAGCAAGGAAAATTTGATATCTTTAAAATAACTGGATGATAATTAAAATGGAAGATATTAGGAACGAATATCTATAAACTAAATTTGAAAAGCGATGACGCAAATATATTTTCAATATTGCCATCATTTATGCATGCCGTAAACTAAAGCATGATGGTAAATAAGTTTTTACCTAAACGGTAAAGAATTAACCGTTCAGGTAATCATTTCACATGATATTTGAAAGTTTATTTTTTACTTGTTAGAAAATCGGAAGCTTTAAGACTAACTCCTTTAACTCTTTTAAGGTTCAAAGTCAGTTTCTGTGAAAACGGACTTTAAAAACTGGCAGCCGCATTCAAAAGGAAATTTGGGTGTTTTCAAAATCCCGATACAAATTTTGAATTCGAGCTCTCCGATGAACAATATTTTAATCGTGGCTCAGAAACGGGTGACAATAAGAGCGTAACTTAACAATCCGCGTCGACCAGCCACGCTCACTTTGATACAGGATGTTTTATTTCTTTCTTTCATTTTCTACAGATCTTAAAATTGTTTTTTAACTGACTTTCCGATCAGGCAGAAGCTCAAAATTTTCACCATTGCTCAGAACGGAATAACAACGCACTATAAATTGTAAGCTAATCACGCCCGCTTTAATACAATAAAATTACTCCCTCCAAATATCCGTTCCTGTTTCGGAGTGTATTTAAAATGGAAGAACAAAAAAAATATTTTCATTGTTTAAAAATCTATGTTCTCTTATTCTAAAATATAAGTGTCTTAATTTTCTAATTTACAGATTCTTCTTTTTATTCCTTTATAAAAAATATTCTTCTTTAATTAAATTTATGATTAAAATTATTATTAAGGATAATTTCTTTAATTTTCAATTTTGATCTAGAAAAACAAATGCAAAATAACAAAGAATGCAATATCCACCCTTAAACTTTCCTGGCAGAGAAAAAATCTTAGGCTTAGCAGAAAAGATAGAAAGAAAAAACAAGGGATAAGCACTTAGAAGTACCACTTACTTAGTATCAAAAGCAATAATTGCAGCCTCTTTCTACATTTGTTTAAAACTATGTTTGTGTTCCTTTTCGAGAATTCAACAATTAACAATTCTGTTAGAATTATTCTGCCAGAGTCTCCTCTGGTTGCAATTCTAAAAGGCATAGGAATAAGAAAATCTTTAGGGAATTTAATCAGCGACTTCGTCAAGAAATTGTGAACAGCAACAAAAGTGAGGAGTCATAAAAGAAAGTGAAGGGTATGCGTTTTTATTTCTTTAGAATAAAATTTAGCAACAAAAATCTTAATCTCAGATTTTTACGTTCATTCTCGTTTGCTATACCGTCGCGTCGTTGTCGCAAATAGAAGGCTGAGGAAATATTTCTATATTAAAAAAGTAAGGTTAGGAGAATAAAATAAATTTGTTCTTATTCAAGCAAGAAGAAAAGTTATTCAAATTAGGAATTAAAATGTAAAACGTTCAAGTGATTTTTAACAAAATTAATTTTCAGTTTATAGCTTAAAAATATATTATGCCTCTTTTAAATATAAGTTTACTTCATCTTCCGTTTCAAAGTCTTCACCAGATTGTCGGAGTCAAAGTTGCAATAAAAGGGTAAACTTTCATTATCGCCGCATGTTGATTTATCGATGTCACTTTTTGTCCTTTATGAAATATGTCTGAAATTTTATAAGATTGTACAATTTTAAGGAAAATTCTTTAAACAACGCAATTTGCCGTATACAAAATAAATAAAAGAAATTATGCAGTAAAAATATACGACAGCAAAAACAACATCAGTAGGAACGACGATTAAGTCTGAAAACTTCCAATTCTCTGTAGTTTGTTACAAAAATACCAAACGAAAAAAAAATGGTAAAAACAAAGGAAGAGGAAAGGTTCAGTTTTAACTCCTCTTCAAAATTGATGGATACTGACAACATCATCCCCAGGAGGTAGTAATGAAGCATAGGCAGCAACAACGGGGCTCAGACAGAAACAATGGGGCATAAACAGCACTAGTAATAGCTGAGAGGTAAAAGCGACAATGAAAGTAAGCACCACCGGCACCGACGTTAGCATCATTAGCAGTGGCATAACTTTCAACAACGGCACAGGAGCAGTTGTTGAAATCAAATAGACTATAAAATGAATAACGATCAGCAAGTAACGAGCAACGAAAAAATGTGTGAATATTTTCATCTGTGTTAATTTCTAGAATTTATTCTTTGTTCACTCAAAAGAGTCTACGTTCACTCGAGAGGAAAAAAGAAAGAAAACTTTAACCAATAAAATTTCATATTCCAGAATGAAGGAGACAAAGTATTTTTAATCCAAATTAAAAGGAAGTAAAAATTGTGCACTTAATTTTACTCCATTGTCGCTGTTGTTGTCGTTGTTGTTTTGTAATTGGTCTCGTTGTTATTGTTGTTGCGAAATAGTACAAAACTACAATTATGATCTAAAGGCGTCTGCTTACTTCTGCTTAATTCTGTTAAAATTCTTGAGGTAGAAATTGCCTACGAGTATTAAAAATCTAATCGTAAGATATGCAGCTGCAATAAAATTAGAACTATTTTTATTAATCCCATCGTTGTGGGGAAATATCCTTCTGTCTCTAATAGCTATATAAAATGTAGCTGTTGCCACATATTTACATATAATAAAGTAACTAATTTTGTGAGAATAACGATTGTGATATAACCCATTGGACTGCAAAAGCCAAATAGCCACAAGCCTTAATTGGCTTTGAAAATCTTTTTGATCCTTTTCCACCTTATTCTTTGTTTCGTCGAATTATTTTAAACCCTTAGACCTTTACTTTTAGACCTTAAGTTCGGGTTTAACTCAAATCGTTTTATTTTACAAATCTAAACAAGTTTTAGTTCTTTAGTGTTTTTTGACCCTTTTTTAAATGTTTGAATGTCTTCTAGGCACGTTAAGGAAGAATAAAACACATAGAAAAATCTAACAAATAAATAAATTAGTTGAATTTTTTTACATTTGAAATCTACAAATAGAAAAGTGGTGGGTGCGTGCATATAGGTATCGCCATCATTTACGTGACTAACAGTAATCTTTCCCTATCTGCTATTTGATCTGTAAGACAACAAAAGCAAACTATACGTTTCTCAGTCGATGTCCAAATCGGTGGCTATCTCCTCCTAAACCGAAAAACCCAATCTGACCTAATTCGAATTCATTCCCGATTCATTTGAATGTTTACTGTCAACCCCATCTTACCATTCTAACCAAAATCGCCTCAGGGTATAAAACATTTGAAGGATATTAGAACAAGTCTGAAGGTGGAAATGTGACTAATATGAAAAACAGGTAAAGTTTGGGCTTAATGTAATAAAATAGTAATACAAGAAGGATAGCCCAAAAGGAAATTTTATATATTGCCATAGAATGTCAATAAGATATTAAAAGGCAAAGGGTGGCGGTGCGAACACGCCTTAAGGCTGTAATGGCGGTAATAATTCAATAAATAAAATATTAAGAATTATATATGATCCAATTTAGTTACCCTTTTCGCTTTACCTTATCGTTTTTAATCTTTGACCTGATTATTTAATGAATACGATATTTTAGGTGAATCGCATTTCATTATTACAAAAGTCTAGCGAAATCTACAATATTATTCTAATTAATTATAAAATCCAATACAATATAAATATCGAAAGATAATGGATTTTTCTTAATTAACTTTTCATCAAAGTCATTAACGCTTTGTTTATACGCTGCGCCCGAAAAGTTTGGCAATTTGATAAATGACAATTTGACAAACTGTGGTTGCTAAAATCCCAAAGGCAACACATTACAACACTTTGCAGTTTATATTACGACAGCCGCATATTCACAATTGATGACAATATTAATAGTCTTTAATGTGACACAATTATGTGTGTTTCTTGTGTTGACCTCTTTAAGGAGGATGGATATGATTGTCTGGAAGGCATTGGAGATTAGTTATGACTTGCGGTCACCGTAAAGACGAAAGAGAGTAATGGTATTGGTTTGCAAGTATTGAACATTTTTCCGATTTGAAGAACGAATGGGGCATGAGATTGTGTTGATAATGGAGCATTTGTAAAATTGGTTTCAGCAAATTGGTTTGGAGTGTTGCAAATGGACCACAAAAATTAAGATTCCACACGTTCTTTACCGGCCCTTTCACCACTACCACCACAATCAGAGTTAATTTATAAAGTTATTCTCATTTAGTGTTTACCTTCTGCAACCATACCAAATGTTTTAGAATATGAAGCTACTGAGGGTACTCCGAAGAAAATTCTATAATTTAATATTTTAGTACTATTTAAAACTCTTTAAATTTCTCTACCTACAAAAAATGTATGGATTAAAAATTCTTTGATTCATGGGCGCTTTAGAAATTCACAATTTTCAGTAAGTCGGGATTTTCTTTTCAGACATTCTGTATTTTACGAATTACTTTCATTGCGCCATTCGAGAAACCATGTCATGGGAATCTTTAAGTATTTTTCAAAACGAATCAAACCCAAAAAACTCTTACAAATACAGGAGTAATTACGAAATCTTAAAAATCCTCGCGAAATCGCGAAATAAGTCTTACTGATATAGTGATGCTTCTTTCACATTTCCTCTTCTTCCTTCTTTCACATTTCCTCTTCTTCTTCTATTCTATGCGTCATGCCTTTCATGTCTTCTGCCTCACGCCTTTTTTTTGTCTGTCATTCCTTCTCCTCATCTATGTCCTTCCTTCTTTTCTTCAGAATTTGAAAAACTGCCATCTGCTGAAATGCTTCTGCTGACTCTTGCCTAATCTGATTTTTGAAGTCAGTAAATGCAGAATGAAATTTGAAAAAAATTGTTGTATTCATATTTTTGGAATACCATTTCCCGTCGTCATTTCTCTTAGCTTTATTTTTCCCCTCATAGTCACATCCATTTTAACAAGAATTTGTTATCCATCTACCACGATCAGAGATTCTTCTTTCAGATATCTCAAATTAAAGACCTTGAAGAAAAACACCATTCAAAAAATCTTCAAAATGCCTACAAGTTCAAGTGCTTGTAAGAACTAACAGCAAGAGAAATAAACAGTATATCTGTGCAAATAAGCGTACATGTTGGTTCTTAGCGCATACAATGCCATTACAAATAATTATTTTGGCTTATAAACTTGTCACGACTTCTGATTCAAGATCTGAATGATAATGCACTAATAACAATTAACCAGTCAGCCCCGCTCAAATCGATGAAAGAATTTTGGTTTCTATCTTTAATTTTCTACGTATTTTGAAATTTATTTTAAGTAGTTTCTCCGTAAGGAACGGACACGAAATTTATCCAAAGCTCAAAGAGAGATAACCATGAAGCAAAAAGTATGAACTAATCAAAATATTTACTACAAAATTCGAAATTTATTTTAAACTTTGCGGTAAGCTAAAAGCTTGAAATTTAAGCGATACATGTGAATGACATTAAAATATAATCTATAAACTAATTATCCACGCCCATCGTGAAGCAAGAAAATGGGCCCATTTATAATGTTGGCATATATTTTGCAATTGATTTCAAACCAGCTTCGTGGGGAGCGAGAATTTCAAAAATTGAATTGGGTGGCAATACTATGAAATCGACCCACTTTGAGAAAATAAACGTATCATTTAAAAACGTTCTATATAAAAAGTTTTTGATGAATAATTTAAAGCACCGAAACAACCACGTAAGTTCGTTAGTTCAATTCTTGTATTTGATTCCATCTTATTAAATTTAATTTCAGTTAACTATATGAAGCATACACATATTCATAATATAAAAAATACTCTTCTGGGGACCAAAATAAGATACATTGCTAAACCGCATTACGCGCGCTTGTTTACCCGTGCCAATGTCACATTTTTCGGGGGGAATCATTTTCCCAAAGTTGTGAATTGTATCACAAGCTTTCAACCGGTTCTTTTTTTGGAAAATTCAGTTTTCCCCCTTGTTAAACGAAAAACATTAATGAATGAATCAGTCACAAATAGTGACCACTAGGGTGTTGGCGATAGTGCTGTTTGCGATGGTGCTGCTGACAATAACGATTTGGCGATGATGACGGCTACGGGGCAAATAAGCGTTGAACGACGTAGGGAAATACAATTTTTAAAAACCCCATTGTTTCATAAGGTGAGCTTTTTCGCTAAAGATACGCTATCGGAAGCAGCATTAATATTAGTAAAATCGAGTATAGTAGCCCCAATTGCTGTTTTCCTCTCTCGAATTATATGCTCTACACACGCATTGTTTTATAGAGCATCCTCTCCACAAATCAAGTGGATCGACTTTTCGTCTTTTATATCGCGACTCAAAATTTATTAGAATTTATAAAATTTATTCAAACTACAGTACCTTTTGAGTAACTACAAAGATTGATTCTAATGTGTTTGTATTACCTGACACGATACGATACGATTTGACTAATTGGGCCTTAAAATATGTGTTGTTATCGGTTTTCACGGACTCCACATCCATCAGATTTCACATTCAATCAACTACAAATAAATGTCGAAAATAACTTTTGTTAATAATCAACACGATGACTGCACAACGAATTTGGCCATTACGTCAAGCCGTTAGTGAAGCTTGAGTGTTGTATAACCTCGTGTGCATGTGCGAGTATATGTCAAATGTCCAAATTTGTATGTATAAAAGGTCCTTAGTTTGTGAAACGGCTAACTATTGACAGCTTAAGAAATGTTCTCTGTCCAAGATTTATTATAGTCCACGATTTTCCAATTTAACCTTAATGGTTCTTACTTGATCGTTTTAACTTGCTGACAGCAAACTGGCAATAAAATTATACCATCCGGCAGCGCTACCATGCCACTAACTATTGCCATTAAATTCTCTACCAGCACCCGTTGCATAAAACGTCCGATCATGAGAAATGTCTGAGAACGTCAAGGCCATCCAGGCCATTCGTTTCAAACAGAGCGAGACATTTGGTTTGCTTCTAAATGTTTTTCTTCCCTTGAACTCGTTTTGGTATGAGCTTTGATTTACTTGAAATTATATTTTAGACATAGAAACTAAAATGTATAAGAAATTGAAATCATATGAGGTCGATTTATTGTCAAAAGCCAATAGCAATATTATACGAAACCGTAGATTTCATTCAGTTAACTATTATAGTTTTCATTAAAAGGTTTCATTCTTTGAGAGAGAATGAGAGAATGGAAGAGAGTTCTTAGGGTAATTCAATTTATGTGTTTCAGATTCCGACTAAAGCAACATTTTGGTAAAAATAAAGAAATTAAATAATTTTTATGAATTATTTTGAATTTTAGTTTTTATATATCTTACAAATACTAAAACTTAGAATTTTTGTACTTGCAAGGTTTTCCCTCTCCTCTAAACAAAATTATTTCGAAGAAATAACGTGCGAGTATGAGTGTGAGAGGCATGAACTGATTCGAAAAGCGAGCAATATCAATGGAGGAATATGAGTGTAAAGCATTGCTATGGTGGGAAAGATGTATGTAGTGGCGGAGGCAGAGAAAATTATGTTTTGGGAGATGAAATAAAAGAGGAAAGTACTTTAAATGCAGGATAAACTCATTTATCTTTTCTCTTGAAGAAGAAGAAGTAATAAGAAGATGTTCATCAAATAAATTAAAGAATATACATGTATTCATATATACATATATAAGAATATATATGTATTCAAATATTGGCGCACACACACACTTGAAGGACGCAATGAAGTAGAGAAGGACATGTACATGTAAATGGGTGCATAACAAAAACAACACCATCAAGCTTACCAGTTTATCACGAACAGAGTCACTTATCACTAGAATCAAAAGAAGAAGATAAGTGGAACACGGTGCAATGCAAAAGAAATCAGTGAGGTGAATTGAAACGATACACTTACGTAAAAGAGGAGCGTCTCCCTGACCTAAAGTCAAGTGAGAGGAAATTGTGGGTATCCTAACGGTCAGAAATATGTGGATGTTGTTGAGATGAGGAGGCGGAACTAGTGATGCGAGAAAGTTGGGTGAAATTGTTGATTTTTCAACTCCTGATAAAGATCTTGAGAAAATGCATCCATTCTGCCTAAGTAACGTGATTTTGAGATAGCCATGACTTGCTTAGAATTTTCTTGGTTCTGGATACCAAAAGTGTTATTGATGAGCTACCACATAATGGAGAAGAGATGAGAACCTTCTGTTTGCAAGCTAGACAATTGTGATTTATCACGTGCTTGAAATGTATGAACTCGTGCAACTAAACAATTCTGTGCCGTCTTCAGGGTTAGACAGTCGTCGCTATTGCCGTCAATGTTGCTGTCATCATCATGGTTAACGTCAACGTCATCCTCGCCGCCGCCGTGACGTGCCGTGACTCTTGTCACATATGTTGTCGTAATAAATGTGCTTGCGGTTGAGATGATTGATACATGGTTTGGCAATTGATTTGGTGTCATTAAACCGAACTGAATTCGGTTCCGTGAAGGATTACCGTCCCACGGAAGGTTGCCGCTGCTGACACTGCTGCTATTTTAACTGTTGCTGATTATGTTAATGTTGCTATTGGTGTTGAAACCTACTAGTGGTTTACCACTCATAGAGATCTCGATCTGGTCATCAATTTCTGCGTTGGAATTATTTATAGCGACCCCTTTTTTATTCGTTTTCGTTCACCTCCCTATCTCTTCTTCCATCTATACCTCAGTGGCGGAGCGGTAGGGCGAAATAGTTTTCCATATGACCTTCGTGATATACATAAGAGTAATTTATAATATTTTTCCACATTGGATACAACGCTTGATTTGGTAAGGAAAAAAGCAAATACGTGCTTTTCAAATGAAGGCTTATATATCAGAAAATATAAAAATGATATAACGAATAACTGAATGAGTTAAGAATGATTTAATGAGAAAATCTTGGCATTAGCTAAATATTCTTTTTATATCCTTCCCGCGGAGGGAAAGAGTTGCAATCACTTTGTGTTCTGTACATTTGTGTGCTTGTAGCGCAATAAAGTAGGTATAGATAATTGTATATATTTCGATTCAGATTTATCCCCTAATTGGATTTGACTCTGTTCATCCGTTTTTCCATCCTTTGCAAGCCTTTGTAAAGCATGTTTACGGAAAGAAGAGTAGATTTAAAATCATTAAACCTAGCTTGAATATTCATTTTCTTCTTATCCTATTTTGTATTAAAAGTCGTAAAATCAAATGAGTTGCATGCCATATAAGGCGATAATTTCGTCTGATCGAATCTAGATACGACGATATTTCACCGTTAAGTGGAGAGAAAGATCGACGTTCCTTCACCTCTGCCCGTCCTTCCCCCCCCCCTTATTTTCTATTGTCGTTCTTAGTAGAAAAGTACATTCATACGTCAATCACTATTATGTTCCATACAAATAACAGGAAAGCCAAATATCGGAACTCACACACAGGTACAATCACATAGATATGTATATTAGAGTTGATCGATTCCTTGGCGACATTTTATCCTGTACCCGTTAATTTTCAATCATGGCCATTTAAAGAATTCGCCCAGCTCAATCGCTAACGATAACGCACACATTCTTATGATTATTGTGTTTGGACACATTTGCACTAAATTGTATACGTAAGCAATTTGAATTTTAGTGTTTAATTTTAAATTTAATTTTAAACTTAATTTAAAAATTTCAAATTCTTCTCGGTAAGAAGCGCCATCTACTTTTCTGTTCCTCCTTCTCTTTCGCGAAAACGTCTTCTCCTAACTTTCATCTTACTCGTCTACTCATTCATAAAAACGTTCACTATGTTAATTTAATTCGAAAAAATTTCAGTCAAAAATTTAAACAACCGGTGAAATTTGGCTGTTCGTTAACCAATAGATTCCAAATATGTAATAATTGTAAATCGAAGGTTTCATATAAAACTGCATTTTCAAATTTATTCTCGAGGAAATATGTCGATTCATAATGAAAGACACTAATAGTTCGAATGGGTGATTTTGTTGCCTGCTCACGAAAAGTTTTTGTACATAACGTCTGTCTTATATAAATAAAATTATTATTTTGTTTGTCTTATATAAATTAAGTTCGTTCTGTTGTAATGCTGACTTCGGTTGTGAATAAAAGCGTCTTCGCCAGACTTCAAGCAACTCAAAGAAAAGTAACAAAAAGTATTGCTCTGCTAAGGTAATTGCATGATGGTGAATAAACTGATCAAATGTTGTTTGAATTACGCGTTGTACCGATTTTACAATTTCTGTCCTATAATCCCTTTCACCGAAATGAAACTAAAATTGTCAAATTAAAGTTAAAATTAAACTCAATATTGCAATTAAAAATAAAATTAAAATTAAAAACCGATATTATACAAATTATACATAATATTATCTGAAAATTATTTTATTGCATAATTGCATAAGTGTACAGTTTCAAACAAATGTATTATAATGAATTTAATTATGTAAATATACTTCGAATAAATATATGATTGAAAGTCGTTGCCACTCACGGGTAGCAACGTTGCCTAGAAACCACGGGATCGCTCAACTCTAACTGTGATACTGTTCTTAATTTTCGCTTAAGATGTAAATTTGCTGCAATTGCAAGCAGCTGCGACATTTCATAAAAGCCTTTTGACAATTGTAATACATTAATATTGCCGTCAGTAACAATATGCGGCGTCATGAATTATTCCTGTGTTTGTGTGTGTTCGAATAGATGCATGCATGCTTTATTCATGCCTCATTCATGCACATTTCGTGAAGTTTCTCTTCCGATACGATTTTGCATAAATTAAGAATTTTTATCTCATTTAAATCCTTTATTGTAGGATAGATGTGTATTAGTCTGTGGGTTTGTATTTATATGTGTATATATGTTTGTGTCACTTTATGTATGTGTGTATGCATATGTGTGTGAGTGTGTGTTCGTATGTGCGCTTATGTGTGTGTACATATGGATTTAAGTACATATATGTGCGCGTGTGTGTCCTTTATAACCACTTGGTATGGGTCATCTATTGAATACTTCGAACCCAATTAAACTAAATTACTCAATTAAACCAAATTAATTTCAAATTACGACAATTATTTTCTATTGTCGTTCTTAGTAGAAAAGTACATTCATACGTCAATCACTATTATGTTCCATACAAATAACAGGAAAGCCAAATATCGGAACTCACACACAGGTACAATCACATAGATATGTATATTAGAGTTGATCGATTCCTTGGCGACATTTTATCCTGTACCCGTTAATTTTCAATTATGGCCATTTAAAGAATTCGCCCAGCTCAATCGCTAACGATAACGCACACATTCTTATGATTATTGTGTTTGGACACATTTGCACTAAATTGTATACGTAAGCAATTTGAATTTTAGTGTTTAATTTTAAATTTAATTTTAAACTTAATTTAAAAATTTCAAATTCTTCTCGGTAAGAAGCGCCATCTACTTTTCTGTTCCTCCTTCTCTTTCGCGAAAACGTCTTCTCCTAACTTTCATCTTACTCGTCTACTCATTCATAAAAACGTTCACTATGTTAATTTAATTCGAAAAAATTTCAGTCAAAAATTTAAACAACCGGTGAAATTTGGCTGTTCGTTAACCAATAGATTCCAAATATGTAATAATTGTAAATCGAAGGTTTCATATAAAACTGCATTTTCAAATTTATTCTCGAGGAAATATGTCGATTCATAATGAAAGACACTAATAGTTCGAATGGGTGATTTTGTTGCCTGCTCACGAAAAGTTTTTGTACATAACGTCTGTCTTATATAAATAAAATTATTATTTTGTTTGTCTTATATAAATTAAGTTCGTTCTGTTGTAATGCTGACTTCGGTTGTGAATAAAAGCGTCTTCGCCAGACTTCAAGCAACTCAAAGAAAAGTAACAAAAAGTATTGCTCTGCTAAGGTAATTGCATGATGGTGAATAAACTGATCAAATGTTGTTTGAATTACGCGTTGTACCGATTTTACAATTTCTGTCCTATAATCCCTTTCACCGAAATGAAACTAAAATTGTCAAATTAAAGTTAAAATTAAACTCAATATTGCAATTAAAAATAAAATTAAAATTAAAAACCGATATTATACAAATTATACATAATATTATCTGAAAATTATTTTATTGCATAATTGCATAAGTGTACAGTTTCAAACAAATGTATTATAATGAATTTAATTATGTAAATATACTTCGAATAAATATATGATTGAAAGTCGTTGCCACTCACGGGTAGCAACGTTGCCTAGAAACCACGGGATCGCTCAACTCTAACTGTGATACTGTTCTTAATTTTCGCTTAAGATGTAAATTTGCTGCAATTGCAAGCAGCTGCGACATTTCATAAAAGCCTTTTGACAATTGTAATACATTAATATTGCCGTCAGTAACAATATGCGGCGTCATGAATTATTCCTGTGTTTGTGTGTGTTCGAATAGATGCATGCATGCTTTATTCATGCCTCATTCATGCACATTTCGTGAAGTTTCTCTTCCGATACGATTTTGCATAAATTAAGAATTTTTATCTCATTTAAATCCTTTATTGTAGGATAGATGTGTATTAGTCTGTGGGTTTGTATTTATATGTGTATATATGTTTGTGTCACTTTATGTATGTGTGTATGCATATGTGTGTGAGTGTGTGTTCGTATGTGCGCTTATGTGTGTGTACATATGGATTTAAGTACATATATGTGCGCGTGTGTGTCCTTTATAACCACTTGGTATGGGTCATCTATTGAATACTTCGAACCCAATTAAACTAAATTACTCAATTAAACCGAAAACTAATTGGCTTCTCTAACTATATTTCATGTGCTATTATTACTCCTTTCTTTGCCGTTATTCTAAATAACTAAATAATTGAAAACTTTTGAAATAATTGTTCGTCATAAATAATTAGTTATTACAAAAACCTTGATAAAAATTATTTTAGTTGATGAAAGAAAGCTCCCTCAGTTTTTATATAAAAACACAAATATCTATTTCATTATCCAATGTTAAATTGAATTTTATGGCTAGTAAAATATAATTGACTAGTACAATGTTTTCCAATAAGAAAAATCGGATCCCGAAGGTCCAATTTTCATTGATTATGCCGCATAGATCCAGCTGAATTTGAGTCGGTAATTCGGTCGATTACAGTTACGACTTAAGAAAAAATCAAACCTATAAGAAAAAATCTAACGGGGTAAAATCACACAATCTTGGGACCAATTCACGTCACCTCCGCGAAAGAAGACCATACTCTAAAATCGCTTATGTAGAATGTCCATCGTGGCGTTCGGTGTGTGGTCCGTAGCACCGTTCTGCTGGAACCATAAGTCGCCTACGTCCATATCGCTCAATTTGGGCCAAAAGAAATTGGTTATCATCGATTTGTAGCTCTTGCCGTTGACGGTGATAGCCTCACCAAAATCGTTTTGGAAAAAGTACGAACCAATGACGCCGCTGGCCCAAAATCCGCATCAAACAGTAAATTTCGTGGATGCATTGCCACACGATGAACCTCCTCTGGGTTGGCGTCGTCCTACATACGGCAATCTTGGTTGTTCAATTAGCCATTCCTCCAAGAATGCGCCTCGTCGCTAAAGATGACTTCTTTTCTAACGTTTGCAACAACGAACACTCATACTAGTGTTTTATCATTTGGACTCTCAACATTGGACTGCTCAATATTGAGACGTCTTTAACACTGGTCTAATTTACTACGTCGATATCACAATTTTTTAAAAACGCTGGATTTTCTATTGTGAAAAAGGGAAACATATTTTAAATTTTTTTAAGAATAATTGAATTGGTTTTTTTACTTTATGGTGGTTTTTATAAAAACAGTTCCTAATGGCTATCACTAGTCTAATAAAAGCTTTAATGGGATGTGTCTTAAATAAAGTAATAATTTCTACAAAAAGAGATATAACTTTACACATTCAAACATTAACATTGTGTATAATTTGCAAGCATGTTTCAAAATACTAGATTTGCTAATAATTTCGGGTTACATTTATAAAACCTATAATTTATATACTATAAAATCGTAATTATATTTTTCAAACTTGAAGAGAGAGCTTCGGGAAAAATAATTTCTCAACGAAGGGAAGCTCAAGAATACAACGAAAGAAAGAGAGCATTAAAAAGTCAATACTCATACCGATTTCAAAACAGTATCGAGTAACAGTAATAAATTGAATGCAACTTGTATTTTAAAAACCTGTATTCAAATAGTTAATATTTCTACCATTGTCTTTAACTTCTTGTATAATTTTGTATTTTTGCAAACTTGAAGACTTTGGCTTTTTATGATTGTGAATTATATTTAACAATATGTTAAAGAAAAAGATTTGAAAAATTATGCTAGAAAAAATCCGAAAATAGTAATTATTGGCGTTATATCAATCAAATAATCAAACATTGGTTTGAATTGGTTTCCTTTTTTGTGTCTTTTTATGTCTCTCACTTCGTTGAAACATGACTGACTTTGGTTTACTTCTTTATATATTAAATAACTCTTCCGGCTTCTACGGTAACACTCCATTTTCCATGTTAGTTATTCCTATAGTGTCTAGTGTTCTTGATCTAGTGTTTGTTTTGATGCATTTGTTTGTGCCTTTGCTTTTTTAGCTTGCTTGTTTTTTTTTTTTTTTTTTTTTTTTGCTTTTGACCCTCTGCCTTATTTTCATTTCAACTCACTCTGTTTATCACTTTGTTTATTATCATTTCAACTCACTTTGTTTTAAAGTCAAAATGATTCTTGGTCTTCATGTTTTGTGTTAATTTTTCTGCTCATTTTTGTTGCATTTTTTTGTACGCGTGTGCGTTTATATGCCTGGATTTAATTAATTTCATTTATTTGCAACATTCTATCGCTGCTTTGGTATTCTTGCTATAGTGCTGTTTGTATATTCGTGTTTTTTGTTGCTGGCAATTGTCGCCAAACTGTGGCAACAATGTAACCAATTCTGTAGAAGTACGATCATTTAGCCACTTAACGCTCAACGTGGTTTATGGCAAAATTTATCAGTGCACAACAACAGCAATACTACAGAAAGCGCAGCGATGACAATAGCGATAGAAAAACTATTAATTCAAATAATCCAAATTAACCAAAAACAAGTAAGGGCGCTCAGCCTGGCCGAAGCTAAAATACCCTGCACCCACTGGATATATCTGAATTCCTAGTAGACACGCAAATTACGCCCACTTTATGAAAACAAAATTGAAAACTTAAAAAATTATCCTAACTACGCTTTAGATTTCCTTCTCTAAAATAAACTCGAACTTTTATCTTGATAAATGTTTTTTTAAATAGAGCATATTAGCCGCGTTTAGTCCCCCAATATAAAAGCCTCGTATTCACTTCTATGAAACTGTATTGATTCGATTTATATAAAATTGATTCGATTTATATAAAATTGAATTGATTAATTGATTGTATTGATTCGATTTTGTATGAATTGATTGTATTGATTCGATATATATAAAATTGTAGTATATAACTGCTGTTATATTTCACAAATGCGTGCATATCAGTATTCACCATTTTTTGTTATGATTGGTAGTAACTAAAAACAAAAACTAAGCGTTAACCTCAAAAGGAGGTCAAAGGCCTCGTTTGGAAGTGCATCTGAAAGGAAGTGACTACGCTGACATTGATCTTCTGACTACGCTGACATTGATATTATACCTTAAAAAAGGTGCTGTCGAGGCTAATATGACGAAAATATGGTTATCAGCGCCCACCTTAATCTTTCTGAATATTGTCTTGATGAATGCTATCCTTTTTTTTTGTTCCAATCTGAGTGTAACTAATCTCATTCTTCATTTTTTTACTTCCTTTTTCCCATCAAACCTGAGCACTCACATAGACACACCAACACTTCCAAACATTAGTGACAAATATGAACAAATATTTCAAAGTTGTTAATCTTGTGTGTCGGATTCTTGCACATTGATTTTATTCAAAATTTTGCTAACAGTACTTCTTCTTGTAGTCGGTTTACTCACTGTTGTTGTTGTCGTTCTATTGATAGTTGCTCTTGTTATTCTTATTTCTTATTATCGGAACTGTAACGGGATGGCCACACCAACGACAAACTTTCAGAATCACCAGCAATCACTTAGGTTTGAGTGTCATAGTCCCGGTTTTATTGGGCAGGATGGTGACAGTAATTGCTTAGTTGTTGTTGTTGGTGCTGCCGGCGTTGTTGCTATTACTGGTGCAGCTGCTGTCGGCATCAGATTGTTGAATTTAATTAATAAGAGTTTCTGACAATTTAAGCGATTTCATTTAATTTGATTTCGTTACCGTTACAGAGTAAATTAATTCCATTTGAGGAAGAAAGTCAGAAGGACCGGAAAAATTTACAGGGGAAAAGAGAGAAAACAAAGTGTCGAAGTAAAACAGTCAGACGATTGAAGCAGTTTAAAGTCAAGTAAAACAAATATAAGGAGAGGAATGATAATTATACGGCGTGTTAAGGGCTGTCAAGTCAAGGGAATACGTCCGTTGACGATGGCCGGATAAGACTTGGCCAACTTGACTTTTTCACTGATATCGGTGTTATAATGTCATCAATGTTGTTGTTAAATCCTTTACTCTTATGTCGTTTTAAGGGCCTTCGGAAAATTTACCACTCTGCTAGCACTTTTTTTCTGAAAGCGAAAAAAGTTTGTTTTTTCTCCTAAGCAAGAACTTTAGAAGCTCTTTAAACGCTTATTTCGACGAGAATAAGCTCTAAAGCAGAAATCTCTAACGGCACATCAAACTTGTGTTCACATGTGTATAAAGTCCTTCTTTCTCTTCTTCTCCTTGTTTTCGACATAAATATTGAAGGCATCCTTTTCTCATCATCGTTCGTGGTTTTGCCCTGGATTTTCTTGCTTCTTTGCTCCACTCATAACAATCCCTGAGGTGCTCTGAGGAAAAAATCATGAAGAGGTAGACAACTATGATGGGGAGGGCGATGATGATTAAGAACTATCTTTAAGACTTTAAACTGTAATACTGAAAGTGTTCGCAAACACAAAGTATCTGTCTTTCTGTGCGTGTATGCGTTTATGTATTTGTACAAATGTGGGTGCACGGTTCTACACGTGTATGTTTATTACACCGTTCAATGCATTCTTATTCACTTCGAGTAACTTCTCAAAACAGCCATATTTGTGATTTATATCATTGTGTACATACAAACATATGCATAGCCTGCCATGCATACATACATCCTTACATGCTGATACTTTTTGTTCATTTTGTGTAATATTCTCGAATAGGATTATCGTGATCCTCTAAGTTTGCAAGACACACTTTCCTAACAACCCCTTTGAAATTTCAACTTTTTATTTTCGCAACTTTAGTACTTTTCTATTGTCTTAATTGCTGTTGTTGTTGGAAATGTTTTCATTCTGCAAGTTGTCGACTATGGACTATCTGTCTTTAGCGCTGCTGTCGTTCCTGTGCTCTAGCAAAGCCGATAGTTATTTTCTATTTTTCCCATTGTTATTTTCTTAATTTAATTTTTGATATGGAAAGTGTTTGTCTTTTAATTTTCTAGTTTGCAGTTATTTAATTTTTAGTTCGAGTTTTGGTAGAGTTTTTCTGTTTACCCTGTAAATATTTTCCATTCGTGCAAATAAAAAGCACGAACAAAAACGAGCGCCATAAATAGTTGGATACAGTAAGAATTCAATGGTATGTAAATCATTGTTCTCACTGGCTCAATAAGTTTTAAATAGAGAATGACCGAAATGACGTCGTTAATTCGTGAATTGCTTGTTTATTGGCTTGTGTAAGGAAAATGCTTAGCTTTGGAATTAATGCTCAACCTTAATTAACTTTTCGCAGGTGCGCTTACACGCGTGAAGGATAGGAAGATGAGGGAAAATACAGACGAGCAAATGAAGATACGAATGGGCGGGCAAGCAAACGTACAGAAAGATGCGTTCATTCAAGGCATTCAAATCAAACAAAGGTAAGGAAAATTAAACATGCGCACAAAGGAGCTCTTCCAAGAAGAAAATGGGGAAAGGAGAGGCAGGGTGAGGGATCGATCGTGAATCATGTAATCTGCATGTCATGGCTTAGACGAATGTAGGTAAACTCATATGCTAAATATAATAGGCGCACCTTGAGCACTAGGATCAGCAGGCGCTGGCTGGAAACACGAAAAGAAGGAGAGCTACTTACCCTATAAAGGAATACCAATGAATTTAGCAATTTTTCGTAGACATCGGCATTTAGTTAAAGAAATATTTGTGTAATTCCAACCTGAAACCGTAGAAACAACCTTAGCAAACATCACGAAACGATAATACCATCGCGATGGTACTGCTTCGTCACCATCGTCACCGTTTTCGTTAGCATCGCCATCATCATCATCGCCATCGCCATCACAGCACCGTCAGCAATGTCGGTAAAATCGTCAGAAACAAGCCTATTTCAGTTGATATGCAAAACCCCAAATTGTCCAAGTCGTTAGTAGAGCCGCCTCCTATCATAATTGACGCTGGTATGGCTATCTCTCCATTTTCGTTAATTTTTTGCTTGAATCTTTTTGGCTTGATTCGAAGAGAGCTGGGAATAATGAGAAGGTTAATGAAAGATTTTTCGTGAAGGGCGTTCGTGAGAGGAAGCTCTTTTTGGTGTAATTTTTGGTGCTATATGATGTTGATAATAGAATTTGAAACTGAAAAATTGTAATCATTATTTTTATTTATATTACAAATATATTTGTAATATATGCTAAACTAAGCAATTTCTGTCTTTTTATTTTTATTAAAGAGAGATATTTAGAATAATAAACAAAAAAATTCAAGAATTACATAATGAATTTACGATTTGTCATTTTGTTAACAAGATTGAATTAGAAGAATAATTTGTAGGAAAAACTAAAGCAAACAGCACAAGATGTGAAATGAAGATCTGCAGAACATTAAATGAAGGTTGTTATAACTTCAAGATGTATGTCAGAAAACATTAAGAAGTATGTTAGATAGCATATACGAATCCCGGATAAAGTAATCAGCATAGAGGTAGCATTAGACGTAACTAATCCGTTTTCGTTTTTTTTGCATTCGTAATCATACTTCCGTTGCTCTAACTTTCGAATTACCGGCACGGGCTTGAAAGTCACGACAAAATATTTTGAAAGTATTATTCAATGTAACACCGTCCGCATACACACATTCGCCCGACCACACGCACATTTAATCAACAATAAAAGCACAAAGGAGAATTTCTTTCACTCTTAAAAATTTTAGGAAGGACAACGAAAATGTAATGAAAAATAGTTGGATACAGTAAGAATTCAATGGTATGTAAATCATTGTTCTCACTGGCTCAATAAGTTTTAAATAGAGAATGACCGAAATGACGTCGTTAATTCGTGAATTGCTTGTTTATTGGCTTGTGTAAGGAAAATGCTTAGCTTTGGAATTAATGCTCAACCTTAATTAACTTTTCGCAGGTGCGCTTACACGCGTGAAGGATAGGAAGATGAGGGAAAATACAGACGAGCAAATGAAGATACGAATGGGCGGGCAAGCAAACGTACAGAAAGATGCGTTCATTCAAGGCATTCAAATCAAACAAAGGTAAGGAAAATTAAACATGCGCACAAAGGAGCTCTTCCAAGAAGAAAATGGGGAAAGGAGAGGCAGGGTGAGGGATCGATCGTGAATCATGTAATCTGCATGTCATGGCTTAGACGAATGTAGGTAAACTCATATGCTAAATATAATAGGCGCACCTTGAGCACTAGGATCAGCAGGCGCTGGCTGGAAACACGAAAAGAAGGAGAGCTACTTACCCTATAAAGGAATACCAATGAATTTAGCAATTTTTCGTAGACATCGGCATTTAGTTAAAGAAATATTTGTGTAATTCCAACCTGAAACCGTAGAAACAACCTTAGCAAACATCACGAAACGATAATACCATCGCGATGGTACTGCTTCGTCACCATCGTCACCGTTTTCGTTAGCATCGCCATCATCATCATCGCCATCGCCATCACAGCACCGTCAGCAATGTCGGTAAAATCGTCAGAAACAAGCCTATTTCAGTTGATATGCAAAACCCCAAATTGTCCAAGTCGTTAGTAGAGCCGCCTCCTATCATAATTGACGCTGGTATGGCTATCTCTCCATTTTCGTTAATTTTTTGCTTGAATCTTTTTGGCTTGATTCGAAGAGAGCTGGGAATAATGAGAAGGTTAATGAAAGATTTTTCGTGAAGGGCGTTCGTGAGAGGAAGCTCTTTTTGGTGTAATTTTTGGTGCTATATGATGTTGATAATAGAATTTGAAACTGAAAAATTGTAATCATTATTTTTATTTATATTACAAATATATTTGTAATATATGCTAAACTAAGCAATTTCTGTCTTTTTATTTTTATTAAAGAGAGATATTTAGAATAATAAACAAAAAAATTCAAGAATTACATAATGAATTTACGATTTGTCATTTTGTTAACAAGATTGAATTAGAAGAATAATTTGTAGGAAAAACTAAAGCAAACAGCACAAGATGTGAAATGAAGATCTGCAGAACATTAAATGAAGGTTGTTATAACTTCAAGATGTATGTCAGAAAACATTAAGAAGTATGTTAGATAGCATATACGAATCCCGGATAAAGTAATCAGCATAGAGGTAGCATTAGACGTAACTAATCCGTTTTCGTTTTTTTTGCATTCGTAATCATACTTCCGTTGCTCTAACTTTCGAATTACCGGCACGGGCTTGAAAGTCACGACAAAATATTTTGAAAGTATTATTCAATGTAACACCGTCCGCATACACACATTCGCCCGACCACACGCACATTTAATCAACAATAAAAGCACAAAGGAGAATTTCTTTCACTCTTAAAAATTTTAGGAAGGACAACGAAAATGTAATGAAAAACGCAATAAAATAAAATAAAATTATTGCCAGAACGACAACTTACCGATTGGATAATTTTCACATAAGGTGGAAAATTGAATAAAAATTATCGAAAGAAGTAAAAAATAACTAAGAAATTTAAAGGAATTTAGAAATAGAACAAGAAGAAATAAGGAAGATAAAATATAAGAAACAGAAACGGAAAACAACTAACTAGAAAAAAACACAGAATAACTTAAATAACTTAGAATAACTGTTTGGTTTTCACGGATTGTACACAAAAATTGTTGCAGATATTCGAACACACGCGTGCACCTCCATGATGTCATTCGCGCACACATACCTACAAATACACACATACAGATCCCATACACACTCTAGCCAAAGACAAAACTAACATCTCATCCAAAAGTTTATTCCATGTTTGTACTCCCGGACTTTTGGAGACGATGGCAAAGAAGAATCAAACCATGTATGACATTTTGTCATAGTATATAAAATCATGACCTCAACTCGTCGCATTCATTCACAATTCATCGTTCATGATAATCTCACACCGAAGGTTGGGTTGACTTCTGCTGGCAGATGAGTTTAGACCACCGGCAACCTAAAATTAAAAGCATTGAAGGCGGGTAAAACATTGAAGGCGATTCCGTACGATTTTTACTTGAATGTGATTTTATAAGCCAAAGATCAGCGATATTTGTAACGCTGTAGATTGCATTTGGTCAGGAATCAATGCTCTTTTGCTAGAGTTAACAATATTTGACTAGTTCTCGAGGGCTATGAACTTTTGACATAGTATTTAACCCGACGATAGAGCCATTGGTCCAGGGTGAAAGATTTGGTCTGAGATCAATGGCTAACGAAGCTTACTCTGGTTTCAGTGGCTAGTTGTTCATGACCCGGGACGTATCACGTATATACTCATGACTTGTTTACAACAATACTTTCGACGAACTAATGCACTCGCACGATCTATGTGACGTATGTATAGCGTACATATACAATGTTTTCGACAAACTGAGATTATCTCCTGTCATTATCTCCTGTCATTTTCATCCCTATAAGAAATTATCAAGTACTGAATTTCGATTTTAACATTACAATTTGTGTGAATTTTATTTTCGGCAAAGTAAAGAAAGGTAACGAAAATTGTTTGTATTCATTTTTATCACAAAATTGTGGACGATTTATCGACAATGATTTTTTTAATCTTAACCCTTTCCACCAGGGTATTACCAAACCACTCGCAGCCGCACATACACGCGTACACACGTACACATATATGAGTATTCCGATAAATACTAGAAAGAAAAGAGAATGGAAAATTGAGGAAAAAACTTCGCACCTTCAGAGATAGTTGTATGCATGTTTGTGTGTGCGTTGATGGATATTCTTGATGGCGTCGTTGATGGCGCCGTATTCATCACTTTGTCACTGCACGCACTGCACGATTGTAAACGTGGTTTTGTGTTTTTTTACGTGCCAAAATCAAACCATTTTGTGTTTGCAATTTTGAGCTTGTGATTTATGTTTTCCCTTGGATTTTTATTTCTTATTTGCGTTCATTGCTTTCTCTTTTCTTTACTATGGTTCTTCCAACTTTTATCCTTTATAATTTTTATCTCTTGATTCTTATTTCATAATTCCTTTCATTCCCCTCTAAATTTTCCTCCCTCATTTCTTGTTATATTTTCTATTAAATTTCTGTTTTAATTTTGCTTTCTCCCCTTTTCTAGCCTTTTTCTAGTTCTTCCTTTCCGTTTTCATCACAAAATCGTATTAAAATGGAAAGTAGATCAAAAAATTAAATCTTTTGGGAAATTTTCTAGCAGGTCCAAAATGAGATATAAAACGAGAAAGGAAAGAAAAAATTTTATACCAACAATTTTTTGAAGAAAAGAGATATATTTGATTATGACATCTAACATATTTTTTCTCTTTCAGAGTAACGCCTTTAGAATTTATGAGGCTGTCAATCGAAACTTGTTCAGAGAACACCATCAGCATCATTTTTCTATGAGGTCATTCACTTCCAAAGAGCTTACACTTGGTCGATATCGATAGCATTATATCTCAAGAGTTCGATTGGACCCGAAAGCAATTGAAGCAAATTGTTAAATCAATAAGACCGCAATTATTACGTATCTAAAATAACTGCAATCGTGAGGAGCTCTGGGGAAAACAGTAAGAATAAAAGCAACAACAACAACAACTTCAGCAAATAACATTGTCTTCATTGCAATAAACAGAGGTACGAGACAAGAGAGCAATAATAATATTATGACTTTGTCTGCGTCGGACGATATCGTATGCGCGATTTAAGTGGGTGCGTGCTCGTTTACAAGCAAGAGTCTACGCATGTGTTTATGTTTGTTTCTTCTCTATTTTATGATTGCTCTACCTGTTTCTGTAATTATTGTTGCTGGTTGCTGATTGTGAGCAAAAGTGATTATTAATCAATTCAATTAACTAATTTAGTTAATAATTTAGTTTTCGGTAGTTTTATTAACTTTGTTACTTTTGAACTAGTCGCCGTTAATCCGAAGCAACCATTTGGTTTATTCTCGTTAATCGTTGAGAGCTATAACGAAATAACGAAGAAGTAACGACATTAACTCAAAATAACGACGTTCATTTTAGCGACTTTTGCTCTTGTTAAATTAACGCGTTATTTTGTTTTCAAATGTATCATTCAATCATATCAATTAATGTATTCTTTCTGTTCTTTGTTATTGTTGCTGTTGTTGTTGTTGCTGTATTAAAAACAATAACAACATCAGCTGTAAAACTAACAAGACTAATAAAATTAAACTGTCATTAAAATCTTCATAAAAACTGGAGCAAGAAGTGGTAGAAGGGTGCGGAATGTATAAGAGGAAGGCATCAGCAACGACAACAGCAACAACATTCAGGAGTCCATTCTTGAGAAATGATGAATATTAGGCAGTTAGTCGGTCAGCTATGCGTTATTCAACCTCAAATGGAAATTCGCTCTGAAACACGAACACACGACCAGAACTAATACAGAAATACGAACATACACAAACTACATCCTAAAGCTCTTTCGCATGCAGTAGACAAGAATTGTGGATCCGTCGTTGGTCACGTGTTAAGTTTGCGATTCTGATGCTGGTCATGTTGTTACTTATGTTCATGTTGTTGTTACGTGTGTGGATGGCAGTGTGTGAATGGCGCAAGTGTCACAAATTGTATAATTTTGAGCCTCAGCTCAAGCATTCACCTCTGCGTGTCGGTTACCTCGAGTAATTGCTTTACGGAACTCGTTACTGCTATTGTTTTTGTTTTCCCGTTAGATCACTACACAGCCTTCCTGCAATTGGTTTTCGTTTCCCTTGTTGTCAGTGTTATTTTGTTCACGTAGTTAGCGAGAAACAATGACGTTTGTATTATTATTTTAGCCGTTGTTGTTATTGGTGTATGCGTCTTTGTTGGAATTTAGTTTTGTTGTTGTTATCTCTGTAAAATACACACTTTCCGCTACTGTTACCCCTTCTACGTCTTCTTCAAGCTTTTGAAGGCGTTAATATTGGAGACGTTCGCTGTGATAGCTGTAATGATAGTCTTAGTGATACCAATTGATTTGCCGCCATTTGATGGGGTTACGATTACTGGTATAGCCATCGTCTTCGTCATCGTTCCGCATTCTACTGTGTATGGGTTTTGTAATCTCGCTTGTTCTTATTGCCGTCTTTGCTTATTTTATATTGCATTGTTTGCCAATAACCACCATCGTGATATGTGGAAGCATATTTAATGATTTTTAAAGGACTTTACCGCCTCTCGGCAAGACAAAGCAATGAAAATGAAAATAATGAATAATAATAAGCAAATACCTCAAAACCGACCTCGTCAAACCTTATATATCTTACGTCAATAATAAAAACAGATTATGTGGCCCTAATATTCAGTGGGTGGTGCACGCTCATTTAAAAGTTACATTGCAATGAAATGCGACATGAATGTTATTAAATTGTTTGGTATTTAAGAAGAAAGAAATCGATCAAAACCACACTTAATTCTGATGCTCGACGTGGATATACCTATGTATGTATTTCGCGGTTTATACACCTCAGCCATCGAAAGTCACCCGAGATGCGTTTCTAGCTTTATAATATCTGTATTATCACAACGACTGCATATAGTCTCAATCCTTTGATATCTGCTTGTTCTGTAGCACACCTTCATCCTTCGAGATATACAAGTTCAAACTGACGACTATAACGTCTTCGCTTTTCAAATTGACTTAAATCTATTCATATTCCATTAACTTTTTGTGACAGAAGTGCTCAACAAGCGTGTTTGGCAGCAATGAACAACTCGCTTCTTAGTAATTTTGTTCGTTACAAACACCGAAGTTTAGTGAAAACATGTGTTCACTGTTCAACGTGGAAAACAGCTTGGATCAACATGACTGAATTATGACTGGATCAAATGGCTGAAGAAATAATTCAGGCTCATGCGGAATAAACAAAAATCTGCTCAAGTTATTTCCACCGTACCTCCAGGATTTTATACAGCGTTTAGTTTGATTTCTAAATAATAACTAGATTATTTCTAATTAATAAATTATTCCGCAAATGTTTATCTCAGATTTTTATACTTGAGGAGGCGAGACGATAAGAAAGAGGAATCACAATACAAGTTCTGCGAAATATATAGAAACTATTCCGCACAGCTAAACAATAATAAATATAATACAATATGAAATTATTTAAAATAATAATCATAATCAATATTTCTGATTAAAATAACGAACTGCGAGACTAGTGACACCAAATGCTTCACTTCTTCATTTAGTTTATATCGTTTCCTATAATAACTACATTGATTTTTTAAAAATCAGCAGCATGTGAAGCCGTTCTTTTTTATTCTCCCACAGCAATAAGCAATAAATACTAAATAAATACTCTTCTTCAGACTTTCTCTCTAATCGCTAAAGTTTTCAGCAATTTCAGTGGCGGATATGTTAACAAATCAATCTGCCCTAGTTTGGTTTATTTTAATTGCCATTGTTCTAACCATTAAAACGAATTAAACAATCAGACTTCTACAAATTCTTGACTTAAACTTTTCCCATTTTTTAATAGGAGCAGACCTAAAGAGTTCTAAGAACCGAGTAAATAAATAATTTTTATTACTAACTAATTTTCATTAGTTTCATACTCGAAAAAAAAGAAGAGTGGAAAAATTATTATCAGACCAAAGCTCTGACAGAAATATAAAGCCGTCGAGTTTTTGGAGTAAAACGGAATAAGCTGAACTAAGAAGAGGAACTAAGAAGAGGAAAAATCCGTTTTCTTCTCTAAAAACTTCATTTTCTGAAATACAGGAATATTTGTTTATTCTCCTTCTATTTGCTTCTCCTTTGATCTACGCTGATCTCTAATTAAAACTAGACGCTCAAAAGTCGCTCAAAAGAGGTAGGGAGAAGGAACTAGATTGTGAGAGACGGATCTGTTGGATCATATTGGATTTGCAGCCTAAAAATAAGAAACTAATAAGTTGCTATAACTTGTCTAAAGAAATATTTAAAAAGTATCCATAAAAAGTTATTTTTACATTACAGGTTTTTTTACTGACTTCAAAGTTGACCAAAATATAATAAACAATGAAAAATATTGTAGAAGCATAATTTTTATGAATTTTAAACAATTGAAAATGGCATTTGAGAGGAAAAGTAAGGAGAAAGTATGTAAGAGAAAGAGAAAGAGAACGGCAGAGAGAAAGAGTGGGATAGGCTGGGAAAGTGAATATAGAGAAAAGTCCAAGTTTAAGAAATATACTACCGCTATTGCGCCTATTCCTACTTCTATCTATTTATTTATTTCTAGAATATTTTGAAGCAATTAAAAGATACTAAAAAGTAGGTCTCAAAATTACATGAAGAGCTAGCAAAAACATAAATTACATAACCAGCAATTATGGCGAAGCCAAAAAGAAAAAAAAAATATTTTTCGTTTATAAATATTTGTTTGCTTACTTTTTATATTTCAGGGTTTTTCTGTAGCTTATGTATCCTTCAAAAAAACAACATTTTTTTCGGTGAAACAAAAAGTCTTGTTTAATTTACTCCTTTTTGTCATTTTTAATGAAACTTTTGCGCCATAAAGTGAATTAAAAATATGTGATATACTTTTTAACGAAAGTCAATTACGGGGTTCACAAATAAGCCCTCAAAATAATTTAATTATTTAATTTTTGTCATATTCAAGAGACATTCTTCCTTTCAGCAGCGAAGGAGACGGAAATTGCTCTGAATATTTATCTCTCAAAAAATTTAAAAATTAAAAATGTAGCCAATTAGGGCATCCGCAAGTCCCAGCAACAACTTCTTTGTGGATATACCTTTATAGTATGAGTACATATTTTTGTAGCATTTACAGCAACAGCAAAATGTTGTAATCATCGTTTGTGAAGTTAAGCAATTATTTGTTTATTTATTTTAATTAACTCAGCAATTTCAGGTCGAAGGTCGGGACAACTTCTGTGAAATAGATGCAATATAAAATGAAGTTATTATTAATTAAAAAACTGTGTAAAATTAACGAATGAATAATTCTCTCAAAAAGCGACAAGAATTATTATCTCCTCGTAAAGTATCATAAGTAATCCTCGTTTAAAATATTTTCATTTAATTAAACAAAATTTTTAATAGAGCTTTATGAATATGTGTATGTGTCATATATCGATAACTGTTTAGAAAAAATTGAGTTATATAATGGTTTTTAAAAAATTTTTAACTAATGTGGTCTCCAAGAAAAAGTTGACTAATGTGGTCTCCAAGATAATAAATACATCGATCAAAATAATTTAATAAATTGTTCTCAAAATACGGCATTCATTATAATGATCACCAACTAATTTGTCCGGGAAATGGAAAACCAAAAAACGCACCATTGCTGTTGTTCATTAACCGATTATAATTAACAGCAATGATAATAATAATTAATTTTAGTATATATTTCAACAAAACTCTCGTAAAATTTTTCTAATACAGAAACTGAAACTCGTTCCATATGGTGCCAAAACCTGGCAAACAACAAACAAAAATTATCATGGTTGATACGAATGGTTGATCTACGAAAAAAATCTACGAAACAATCTACGAAACTTAGGTATTCAGCTAAGCGAAAGCTTGTTACAGAAATTCCAACACGTTCGAGGCAGAAGCCGCAATAATGGCTAGACAACACTAGGAACCACAGACGCAGTAACAAAACAGCTCCTGCAGTTAACCCGCAACAATAAAACAACAACATAGGGCACGGTAAGAAATATAGAAACTGATTGGTCTAGTAGAAGACGGTAGAAGGAAAAGGAGGACTATATGCATACATTACCAGCGATGATCCTCGTCAAGGAGGCAATAGAGGAGAGGTTTAATTTTTGGAGGTCAAACAAAGGAACCAGCAAAACAGAAAAACACAGAATTTGAAACAGGAGCGGTGTAAAAGGAATTACATATTAATATCCATTTTTATTATTTTTTGCTTTCCCTTATTTATTTTTCTTTGCCTTTTTCGCTGGCTATAAAGGAAGGGAAATAGGTTGGCAACTAATCCACTGGTACGTATTTCATATGTTTGTGTATGAATGTGTGTTTGTAGGAGGATACATTCGACCATAGTTTGTATGCAGTCTACAAAAAAGTTAGTATAGAGGCTTACTTATAGTTTCTCGTTCAAAGTCCGTCATGTTTTATGTTAGTTTAAGGTATTTGTGACAACTTTAATCCAAAGAATATGATATTGAGACGAAGAAATTAATTATTGCATATTTTTTATCACACAAAGAAGCAATTATAATCTGGTATATTTATAAATTTAAACCTATGGAAAGAACGTAAACCAATTAAAAAAACTTATACAAACTCCCGGAATGGAAACGTTAGGAACAGAATCCTGACACAATAGTAGCAAATACAAAAACCTCTATTGTACATTAAAACGTTCATGGACTTCATAATCGGCAAATTATCCCTCCGGTGTGTAAAGCCTGCCGAATATAAAAATCGGATTATGTATGCGCTGTATTTTTTAGACAAAAACTAAAAAGACATAAAAATACTTAAATATATACTACTGTTATCATTATAGGTGATATCACAAAACCATCAGATATGCAGGAAACGCATTGGTAAACCGGACTTGTATAAGAAATAACTCCAGGTAAAATTTGGCTACTTTAATAAAAGCAAAAATTGTCAATGCAATTGTCAAGCCAACATTGTCAATGTCTTTTAATGAAAATTCAAAGAGAGGCAATGTCCCTATCACTAAATTATAAAATCAGTAATTTATATAACGAAAATATTTTAAGAGATATGATACAAATTTTGAAAGTGGCGCATTATTTTCTTATGACCATAAACGACAATAAGAAACGGCGACCGTAACAATACCATCAAGAGCAATAACAGCATCATTAAAAACAATGAACACAACATTTTGTAATATTTTGTAAAAATTTCAATGCCACAAATCTCAAATATTATTTCAAGCAAGAAAATGAATACAAACGAGGGAAAATATGGTAATCAGGAAGGCAAATTAAGAAAACACGTATGAAAAAGGAAAACGAGTAAAGTAAACAAAATAATATTTTGTTTGTAAAACAGCAAACCCAGAATCTTTATTACGGTAGATTGTAAATTTTTAGTAGCATTCAAAAAGCCTAGAAAAATGCAACAAAAACCGTGCATAAATAAACACTACCGAAATGTTATTTGTCCCTCATATATTTGTCTTATTATTCTGATTAAGCACATTGAAATTCAGCTTTTTACAGATACTCTTTCGTATATTAAAATGAATTCCTTTAACACAACTCAAATAAAGAATTGCCAACAACGAATGGAAGCAATCTCATGCTGGTATTTCGTTTTGAGAAATGCTTTTCATATCAATTTTACGAATTGCCAATGTTGCCACCTCTAATAAACAAAATTACCAATGAAAAAGGTGAGAAACAACAAAAACAACAGCATACATGATTCACATGAAACTCGAAACAAAATTCGAATATTTTTGCATATTTCCTCACAAAGGTTTATAAAATTTAATGGATTCAACAATTTTCTAGAATGAATTATTGAAATGAAAACATAATTGGCTAAGATCCTCTACATCAACGACTAATTTTCGTAACATTTTATTCATGCGGACGCGATTTTTATGTTTTCTTCTTTCCCATTTTTCTCAGATTTCAGTTGCATTCATTTCGATTTTATGCACGTTTTTCTAAATCTGGTTTTTAGCAATTTGCTTTATTTGTGTATGCGCCAGTGCGGTGTGTGTGCGTATTTGATATGTATTTACCTAGATAGCCAAACTTGAGAAATGCTAAATGCACCCAAACTTTTTCAAACACGCACTCTTTCAACACAATCAATTGACAATCAGAAGCAAGCGCTAAATCGGAAAACAATAGGGGCGTATGGAAGAGCACGACCGCGCATATATACTTCATGCATGGATATATGCGTGCATCGGAATTATATGAATTTATTGAATTCTTATTAATATATATATATATATATATATATATATATATATATATATATATATATATATATATATATATATATATATATATATATATATATATATATATATATATATATATATATATATATATATATATATATATATATATATATATATATATATATATATATATATATATATATATATATATATATATATATATATATATATATATATATATATATATATATATATATATATATATATATATATATATATATATATATATATATATATATATATATATATATATATATATATATATATATATATATATATATATATATATATATATATATATATATATATATATATATATATATATATATATATATATATATATATATATATATATATATATATATATATATATATATATATATATATATATATATATATATATATATATATATATATATATATATATATATATATATATATATATATATATATATATATATATATATATATATATATATATATATATATATATATATATATATATATATATATATATATATATATATATATATATATATATATATATATATATATATATATATATATATATATATATATATATATATATATATATATATATATATATATATATATATATATATATATATATATATATATATATATATATATATATATATATATATATATATATATATATATATATATATATATATATATATATATATATATATATATATATATATATATATATATATATATATATATATATATATATATATATATATATATATATATATATATATATATATATATATATATATATATATATATATATATATATATATATATATATATATATATATATATATATATATATATATATATATATATATATATATATAACAAATTATAAACGTATATATAATTTGTATATATACAAACACAAATTATAAACGGGATGGGAATGGGCTGTGGTTTAATTATTATTGATTTCCGAAATGTATATAATCATTTCAAATGTGCGTAATCATTACAGTTTCTGTTGCTTTGAAGATGTAATTTTGAAGATTTGAAAAAAATTCTTTTTTTTTAGATGTAATTTGTTATCGCTGGAATTTTCCTTTGGATGAGTGAATATCGTTATGGGTCGATGATAGCTCTACTAAAAGCAGAGTAAGTGTTGAAGAAAGAAATTAAATTAGCCTTTTTAAGGCAATCTTATTTGTGTTCTTGTCTAAAAATGAATGAAAACCTTCGAACATTTGAAGGAATTATTGTATTATTAGAATAGTATAGAATCGTTTTTCCTCGGCTTTTAGTACGCCCAATTTTTATCCGCTTTTAAGCCTTTTCTAAACAGGCTTTAAAACAACAAATTGCAAAAGCAACATATTGTATTGTTGTTGTGTTTGTTCCTCCTGTTGGAAGTATTTTTTCCCGAGAACACTAACATTTGGCAAATTCTGTTACTTTATTTTTGTACCTTTTCTCTCCTTCATTTGCTTTCATTCTTCTTTTTTAAATAGATAGTATACATGCTCTCAAGAAATTTATTCATTCATTCATTGCCATGGCTGCTGGTATCGTTGTTTGTTGATCCGCTTGCATACTTTTCGTTCATCCGTTCCATCTATCATGGATAATTTCACAATGTTTTCCTTAATTTTTCAATATTTCATATGCCTTATATATTGATCATGCTTTCAATCTGCTGTTATTTGTCATTTTGTGAAAAACTGAAACAAATATATACAAAAATAAAAAATAAAGTAAAAAGGACGAAACACTGTTTATAAGGCGCGATATTGTGGCTTTCAATTCATAAAATAATAAGCTCTTTTGATAGTGACTACTAAACTCTCCTTCATCTGAATAATCATTTTTGCATGGAAATTATGTATTGTGATTTGAAACCCTATTAGTTGTCAATGAAAATTTGTCATAGTTTGCATCATTCGTGCTATTCCAAAAATCAAGACACGTGTGAACCTGATCTTTCGCATTTCGCTCCATTGTAGCGAATTTCAATAAGATAGTGAAAGCTTATAAAACGCAGCAACAAAAGATGACGATGCCGTGCCACTGTCGATCGACTGACTAACTATCAATCACAAACCTCACAACGAGAATGAAAACCTCTTGCATGTGGGTGGTGAATGAAAAATTGTAAATCTCCGAGAAATAACAAACATATTTTGTTACGAAGACGTTAACACAAAAAAATGCGAGCAATGAAGGATGTTTAAAACTATAAAAAAGTTTTGCCTATATTTTTCCAAAAATATTCGAATAATCCCGGTTTAAAATTAATTAGAATTAATATGAATTATTTTAGACCAATTTTTAAGAGATTTTCATGAAATAGTGGGTGAGGTAGCTAGTTTTACCTAGACATTTACCTATAGCAGAAAAAATGGGGAAACAGAAGGACGTTAACGCATACCTGCGATGTTGCTAGAAATAATTACCGGAAGATTGTATACCAGAGAATCGGGTACATATAAAGCACATAAAACGGAAAATTTGTGAAGTATGCTTGGAAGCAAAAACACCAGAAACAGAGGTAAGCACGATACAACCAACTGAAAAGTAAATCGAAAGGGCTAACTCTCAGCGAAGGATTATGAAAATGAGTTTTCCGAAAGTTTTGTAATAATGTTCACAACCGAAACAGAGTGCAAGGTAACGGATACGAAATGCGCTGCGGGAGACGAAAAAAAGACGAAACGAAGGTTCCTCAATAATTTAATTAATTGTCACGAAGTTAATTTACGTTAAAAGCATTCATAATTCTCCTTGAATTTTCTAATGATTTAGTAAATTCAAGTAATGATTTAGTGGCAATAAAAACAAATGGAATGGAACTAAACCATGACATCTAATCAGAAAATCGAAATATTTTTTTTCTTTTTATGTTCATTGTTTGGGTTAATTCACCTTACCTTCCTCATTTCCTGTCTTATTTCCGTCTTTATTTCATTCCCGTCTTCCTTCTTTTTCCCCTTCATTCCTCCCTTCCTCCCTATCATTCATTCTTTCATAATGCCATCTTAACCTTAGTTCACACAATCCAGTCTCTATTCTGGTTTCTTATTCTTTTTGATTTTTTTCTGGACTCATTAACTTAACGGCACTATCTCCCTTAACACCTTAAAGGGCTATAACTGAGGTTGTTGTTGACAATTTTTGCTTTTTTCTTCCTGATTGTAGTCCTCTTAATTTTTTCTTACTCTCCTTTCTATTTTTCTTAACGCGACAAAATATAGCTTATTTATTATGCATTTAATTGCATCGATAAGTTCGACCATAAAATAAGTTTACAATAGAAAGAGATAGCTTACTAGGTTTTTATCTAACATTATTATATAAATGCCTTCTTCTGACCTACGGTTTTTACTCTTTCCAATCCATTAGTTTTCCGACCTTTTGTAACAACATTCAAGAGCTTTAATAACAAATAAAAAGGGTGAATTAAAGAAGACACACAATAACAAAATTACTGCTTATGAAAGAAAGGGTTTGGCAAAATTAAAGGAGCATGCTTAAAAGTTTCCATTGATTAAACGCGAAGAAAAAATTCGAAATAAACAACTGAAAAGAACATAGAAATAACAGCAAAAACAAAGCATAAAACAACTATAATAAAATGACACGATAGAAGAATGTTATCACCAACATTACGGTTCTAGCTTTTCTCTTCTTCCTTCTTCCTTGGCTCATCTCATCCTTGGTTCCTCATTTTTTCATGTGTTTCAGTAAACACCTGGATTTTGATAATCCTGCTGCAGCGTCTTCTGATGTCGTTTGTTTTCATCTTGCTTACTTTCGACTGCCAATGAAGTATGAAACAGACAAGATTTGTCCAGATATGCCTCAGCAGAATTGACCGTTACAGATATCCTACTATGAAATTAGTGGTTACGTCTGTTGAAATAATTTCGCGCGTGAAAATTTGAATAAATTATCAAAATCAAGGGAGTTCAATCTACACGTTTTCTTAGAATCTAGTTAGGTGACGTACTGAATTTATGCAGAGTAGTCGACACCTCTGCAAGAGATGTCGACTACTGCCCAAACATGTTGTTTAAGTCCACTAAATCCCCTAAACCGGCGTCTATGGTATCTCTTGTAATATTGTCCAATTACCTTAAATTGGAGTTCGGAGCTATAAAATGCTTTGCAAATCCCTTTGAGCATTCCCTAACTCTTAAAAAGTGATTACGCAGGCACATCAAATCTATAAGTCCTACCAAATACTATCTAAATCTCTAAAAATGAACCTGAATCTCCTAAATTCCGTATGATATTGTCTAAGCATCCTAAAAGAAACAAGATGACATTTTATATTATTTTTATTGCACTCGGTTTGGGTTCAGTCAATGAATTCTGGAAAATTTTTTCTTTCCATATTAAAATACCATTAAAACTAATTGGTAACATGTGTCACCGCCGCTATCATTATTGTCATCATCATCATTTTGTTACTATTCATGGTTTATTATTTCGCTATTAGAACTTTTATTTTGCCAAACTCATGTGAGTCGCAAACCCATTAGGAGACACTATCGTGTCATTACTATATCCATTATTTGTAGTATTGTATCGCATTTAAAAAGAAATTAATTTGACACGTTTCGTGACACTTTTAGAATGTCATAATATACTTTCCCGAGAATTCATCTTCACAAAATCAATGAAAATCGCACTTTTTATTTCGTATATCGCCATTTTATCTTCTATATCCTTTAACGGCAAGAGTACAAAGTTGAAACAACAACAAAATTACCTTCCGATCGCTCTATAAATTGCCGTGATCAAATAATCGTTAACAGAAGAAGAAGAATTAGAATTAGAAGATGAAGAAAAATTATTTTTGTTATTTCATTCAACTCATTCGCCTCTTCGTCCAGTTCTCTCTCCCTGATGTGTGCGTGACAACAAGCAATTTCATTTGATAATGTCTTTACCACAACAAAAGAAAATGAACTCTACTCGAATTGGATTTAAAAGTTCGTCAATCGAATTGTATTGACATTAGTTAATATTTATTTATTTGTCATTAGCTATCAAAAAAACAGTTCCGTATGTCGGTAGTTAAAAAACGCTAATGAACGGAAACGAATGTAAGAACGAATGCAGTCCATCAGGACTGCAACAATAAAAAAGACTGCATACAGGAGAACTGGTTGAAATATTGTAATGGATTTGTGACCCGAATATTCTCTATTACCACAGACTTTTTGTGTTGAAACAGGGCGAAATCGACCGAGTAAAACAAACTACTTTTTGTGAAACGGTCTGTGAAACCCCCAATTTTTCAGTTTTAGTTTTTAAATTTTGAAGCTCAAATTTTATGGCCGAGATGGTATTGTTGAACTTTATAAAACATCAAAAACCAGATATGGCGCGGCGCTATAATGTCATATCATGTGTGGACTTTTTGAGAAGAGTTGTTTTGAAGATGAGTTAATGAATCTAAATTAACCAAGAAACAGTAAAGGCCTGATTAGTCGTACGTTCGCTCTTTTTCGAACACGAAACTCATATGTCAAAACCCATAAGCTATATGCAGTTCGTGTGGTTGTGAGAATTTCCCCCCGCAATATTAAAATCATTTTAATATTTGGCTACGTTTCGAAAAATCCTCTCAAATTCGAACAAAGTGACAACTAAAAGTGAGTGGCCACATCAAGCTTTCACTTCAATCTATATTTACCGTGAAATGGATGACGAGAGACTTATTGAGCTTGTTAAGCTTGTTAAGCTTGTTAATAAGTTCATTAAATATAGGTGAAAATTGTAGCAAGCGCTGGTCCGTTTTAAGGGACCACTACAATAGGGAGAGGAAGCGTCTCGAAGCACCCTCGGGAAGTGGAGCCAACCATACATCAATATGGACGCTATACGAGGCTATGTCATTTTTGCAGCCACACATGGCTCCACGACCGTAAGTCAAATATCGATTAAGATCTCATTCAGTTTAGGGGATATATATTTTAATAAAATCTATATTTCTTACAGAGTGGTTAGTTCCAGTAATATATATGAAATAGCCAGCAACTCGCCATCATCATCGTCATCGCGATGGCCATCACCGCTGTCATCACCGCTGCCATCGCCGCTGCCATCGACGAACACGCCAACGCCTAATTTGCCTCGAATTCTTCCATTCATAGTAGAGTCTAATTATATTTAAGATCTCTAAATCACTCTGGTAATCCATTTCCTTTTTTTGAATTTGCAAATATTGTAAGAATTTGTAAGAATTGTTCACAACACCAATGAGCACAGCTGTCAAAGTGTGAAATTTCTATGAATGCCATTAAATTTGAATGAATTATGAATTTCCCATTAAAATCCGAAGAAACAGTACTTAATTATTAATAATAATTAATAATACTTTATTTAAAATTCATCAAAAATATAAAATATATTTAAAAATATAAATATATTTATATAAAATATATTCCATATAAAAATATAAAATTCATCAAAAAAATGCCCACAAAATTCCCACTTTCGAACATGGTTCGACGAGATCGGCAACATCATAATCAATTGAACCCCCTGCAACCCGAACAATTTCGAATGAGTAAACAATTACGAAAACGTACGACTAATCAAGCCTTAAGGGTAATATTAGTAAGGGTAACGTTAAAAAGGAACGTATCGAATTAGGGGAAAGTGTACCACCTACTAATTATTAGGATCACACCATATATTTATATTATTATTATTTATATTAATTATATTATGAATTAAATTATTTATATTGATATTATGACTCTTACTTGTTATTCCTCTTCGCTTTTCTTTCGTCTTTTGAAGTTATGGATGCGCCATAAAGAAAAATAGAATATTTTTGCAATCATAAATAGAATGAACGCAATGGAGGAAAACGTATTCTTCTCTTTTTGTATTTTAGTGCTTTCTTTCAGTTCAGCGAACACAAAAGACATTGAGCTAAGAATTTCGCGATATCTTTGTTCATAAAATTGTGTGAAAAACTAGTACTGAATGACACCCACTCCCGCGAAACAATTCATAATGATGACTGCGAGATGCTTTTCGTTCTATGCGTTGAAAGAATTTGGATCGTTACGGCAGATGCGATGCAAGATCTACGCTTTTTCATCAATTCATTTTTAATTCAAAAGTTTAACGGCGAAAGTTTACAACGAGTTGTAAAAATAAATGACCTCTGCGACTGCCGCGATCATCGCGGGTGCTACAAATTTCCTAGTCTCGAAATACACAAGAAATAAGAAACATGACTATCTTTTTGTGAATGCGTGAGTGTTTTTTTTCTCTGTGCGAGAGATAATTGACCAGCAAATAATATTACTTTAGATTTAAAATTGATTTATATTTCTGACGAAATACGCTACTTTTACGGACACACAAAAATAAATTGAAAACTCGACCAACACTGATCGATGTTCGAAAGCTCAAACCCAGGATTGTGTTTTAAAAATGAATAAGTTATAACAGTTCAAATCTAGCCTTCAGTGATTATTGTTATTATTTTTTATCTGATGAATATCATAGTGGGTGATGATTTTTCCGACAGCGATGAGCTCAAGGTTACAACCAATGTTCATTTTTTGGGAAAATTTAGAGTGGGTGGTTTTTTTATGGTATTGAAAAGTTAATAATCACAATTAACAAGCATAAATGAAAGTAATTCTAGTTACCTTACGCTTTTCATGCGTTTTTTCACGAGAATACGTGAAGTTAATAGTTTTTTAATTTTTAACAGAATTTTTAACACAATTAAAACAAAATTTCGACTAAGGAAAAAGTACAAAAGTTTAATGTCTTTGAAATTTCGCACTGAATTTTATTAAAAGCGTTTACGAAATATTTTTTACAGTACAATATGATATGTAAATATTAGTTTATTGTCTTCTTCCCTTTCGATGTTCATTTCCGGCTTTATTGTTTTATAGGTCATGAACTTAAACTAGTTTAACTTGAATTTATTAAATTATTTCACTATTACGAGCTAAGAATTTTCATTTTCTTGTTAAATAATTAAACTAGTTCTTCGTCTACTTTGTCAAAAGCACTCTTCTTCTTCTTTTCCGTTGTCGTAATTTGTTTCATGAAGATTCTCTGTGCTTTCCGAAGTTTCCCTTAATTTTAACGCATCGTGCAATGGCATGTGTGCATTTAAGGATTTCAGTCATTCACTAGAATTCAACTGTTTCATGTTAAGAATTATTTAATTCAAGCTATTTACACCAAGCAGCCATTGCATTGGGTGGGTTCATAATTACGTTAGGAATTGACTTTCAGGGAGGAACATACATATATATTTAAACATTTGCATATAACCGATTATAAATTCTGTTGCACAGACGGCTTAACAATACAAATAGCAACAAAAATAGAGCAGTTGAAATTACAATAGGAGCAGTCAACTATAGAGAAACATCATCGGAAACTAGAAGAGTCTATTGAAATTTGTGGAACATTACTCAACGATAAATACAGTTAACAATTGTATTACAAGAATAGCAGGAGGTATTAAATTAATCATAATAAATATGCACAATATATGCATGTATTAAATTTTATCATACCTCTAATAATAATTAACTGTTCGTCCAACATTCCATATACTGTATAGAATATTATCGAATTTATACCATAGAATTTTACCGAGACCCAAGATTTCCCAAGACCCAAACCACGAATAGGGGCTTTTCTTCACGCTAGACAAAACGCCATATAAGAAAAGAGAAGTTGTAAACGGGAAGAAAGACCTAGGCTAACACATGGAAACTGGGTTTGTATAAATTCAAAATACCTAAGCAATTGCAGTAAATTAATAGAATTCGTATTAGGGTCATATTTCTTGTGTGTTAGTTTTCTTCAAGTTTTAATGGTTCGGAAAAGACTCGTTGTTTGGCCCAATTTAAGTCTTCTGAATAATGCATACATACTTATAATACATGCAGGTGAAATTTTCTGAACACACTACATCCGACTAGTTAAAGAATATTTGTTTTGTATTTATCAAAATTTGTTTAGAATCAAAGAACGCATTTATCTATTCAAAAACAATGTTTATGATTTTGTTAAGGATATTATACCTATATTACAGGTCATTTTTTCGTCAAATACTTTAATACAGATAAATTTTTCGTTTAAATACTTTTATTACAAATAAATTTATCGTTCAAATACGTCATAACTTCGCAAAATCTCAAAATTAGGCAAGGTTGACACTCATATTACGGTGTAATTTGAGAATTAGCGTTTTCCGGGGACAAAATTTTTGCGACAAAAGCATTAGAAATTAGCATTTGGTAAAAATGCTTTGGATTGGAAAACATTGGATCACCGGGATAAAACATCCACCCAAGATCAAAACAACTTAAGAATATGTGAAAGAAGATAACTAGAAAGTATCTTTTAAAGAAACAAAATAGTCATGAATATCAAATTCGCGGCAAATGCAAGTTGAAAATAATAAAATTTATATACTTATTTGCTTATTATCGTTTTCTTTACATAATTTTTCAAAAGCGTCTCTTAGATTTTTGCTTTGATTTCCTGTAGCGACTTTTAAGGTCAACATAATTTTGTTATTTATATTATTAATTATTTTGATTATTTCTAAAAGAAATTAAATTGGATAATGGCGAATAGATAGGAGGAATTAATATTTCTGTCGACTAAATGACAGTAAGTAATTTAAACAATAATGCTTCATTCAATCATGTGCAAATTCGGGTCAGTTCGGTTATATAATAGCAATTTTGTCCACGAGTCAACGATTAAGTTTTCATACTCACGTTGAAATCATTATTAACAATTAATAAGGAACGCTTCAGCAAAGGGCAAGTAAAGATTATGTACATACAAAAAATACAAGCAACATACAACACCAACGAGCAAAATACAGTACATATAAAAAATGCAAGCAACAAAATTGTTTATTTATAAACATTCACACACACGACATGAGTGATATATTTAAAAAATATAACAATGTGCGTTTTCAAACAAGCATATGCAACTTAACACATAAATATCATTGAAAAATACAAATCACGACAAAGGAAAAGGTTGTCTTTTAATAGCAAAAGACAAATTTAACACCAGTAGAGCAACCAAATAAACAGCCACAAAGGATCAGCTCAAAATTATCAAATCAATCGAGCATCAACTACGAAACAAACTTTAATGACAAACAAGTATAGTCATACAAATTTTATTCCAACAAGCAAAAGAACTTAACGGACTGTAGGGTTTGAACTTTAAAATTTTGAACTTGTTATAAACAAGAAAAATATATATATATTCAGTTTTTTAATATCAATTTTGTTTGTCAATTGAGAAAATTTTCTTTTTATCGAATCAATTCATCATTATTGAAAAAGCATTTCATGTATCAAAACGTATATTCTTGCTTCCAAAAATAAAATCCATTTTATAAAAAAGGATTCATACAAAATAAATTTGGGTTTTAAACGAAGAATCAATCGATTTTATAAAAGCAAGAAAATTGATTAAATCAAACTATTTCATTTGGACACGGACCCCACAACTGGCGATCCTGCAATACATTTTAAAAAATTTTTGAACCACAAAAAAAAAGGAATTGAACTTGCTTCGAGGTCATTACCATACGGTTTTCTAAGACTGTTACCAGACAGATCATGTTCGTAATATAGAATATAATCAAAAATCAAGAACAAATCAAAAGAAAGAATAGTAAATCAAGAATAAAAATCAAGATTAGAAGATTAGAAAATCAAGATAAAAAGAAATCGAGACGAATCAAGAGTAACTAGGCAATAACAACAAAGGATAACAGATAAGTTGTATATTAAATTTTAACCCAAAATATTAAAAACATAATATAATAAATATTATAATTCCAAAAAAGAACATTAAATTATTTAATATTGAATTTAATTATTTATTAATAAAAATTTAAATATTAAATTAATACAAACTATTAATGAAATATAACAATACATTGCCATATGTACAAACTGGTTAAAATCATTATCAATTTTTAAGTTAATTTATATGATATCCACATAAAAAAAAAAGAAAAAACTTTGTTCCTGTGTCGAATTTTTAAATTTATAATTATTTCTGCAACCATTTTTGCTTGTTATATTGTGATCTATTTTTGTCAAATTATTGTACCATTTCAAAATTGTGAACTTCCTCTCCGACGATAAAATGTTCCATTCACCCCAACATGATACAACTACACACAACACATCATTGTTAGATTTACCAAACGATCACAATATAAACAATAATTCACAAACACAAACGAACATAAATCATAACAACGTTAACCGAAACAATGAAATTTGTGCCACGTCAGTGAAGTTACCACCATTTTGGTCTAACTGCCCTGAAGCGTGGTTCATTCACACTGAAACACAATTCAACACAAGAAACATTACTCAAGAAAACACTAAATACGAATATGTAATAACGGCCCTTCCACAAGACATAATAATTACAGTTCTCGACTTTATCCAAAATCCACCACTCACAAACAGATATACCGGATTTAAAAAAATACTCATCGAGAGACACACATTAAGTGAAAACACGCGATTAGAAAGACTTCTATCTTCGTCTGAAATGGGGGATCGTAAACCCTCAGAATTTTACAGATCCTTAGTACAGTTGGCTGGTTCAACTTTCGGCACTGACATTATTAAAAAACTTTGGCTACGAAAACTGCCAAAGAACCTGAATGTAGCTCTTACCGGCGCCAACATAACCGACACACAAGATTTATTGCAACTAGCAGATAGAATTTGGGAAGCTATAAATAGTAATGAAATAGCTTCTATTTCACAGCCACAAGTTTCAAATCAAGTTATTCAAAATTTAATAGAACTCACCACAAAAATCACAGAAAATTTTAATAAACTTACGTTAGAAGTCGCCGAAATTAAACAACATATGCATAGGCCACGATCGTTTTCTCGAAGAAGAAGTTCTTCGAGACATAGATCGAACTCTTATAAAAATCCAAATTGGCTTTGCAAATACCACTATAAATTTGGTAATTTAGCAAGAAAATGCGAACAGCCATGTAATTTCCAAAATAAGAATACTAAAGAATCAAACTAAAAAAACCCGTTGTCGCGGCGACTGACAACGGCGATATAACTTTTTCGAACCGTCGCCTTTTTATTTACGATAAGGATAATAAATTGAAATTTTTAATAGACAGCGGCGCAGAAATTTCAGTACTTCCGTCTTCTCATTTCACAAAAAGTAGGCCGTCATCAGATATAATTTTAACAGCAGCTAACGGTACGACAATTAAGACTTTTGGAAAGAAATTATTAAAAGTTAATTTAGGACTACGAAGAGACTTTCCATTTACATTCCTGATTGCAGACATCGCAAAACCAATTATTGGTGCGGATTTCCTGAATAAGTTTGGTTTATTAATCGACATTAAAAAGAAACGACTTATAGATCCAACGACCAACTTATCAATCAGTGCAATCAGTCACCTATGTAAAGTCCAGTTACCCAAATTATTTGCCGTTGAAAATAAATACACTAGATTACTTAAGACTTTCCCTTCATTAACAACAGAACCTGATTACATGATTCCAGTAAAACATTCAACTAGACACCGACTGATCACCCAAGGACCACTGCCTTTTTCTAAAGCGCGACGTTTAGATGCCGTCAAATTTAACATAGCAAAAACCGAGTTCGACTTTTTAATAAAATCAGCCATATGCAGGCCATCACAATCCTCAGTTTCATCACCATTACACTTAGTACCAAAAAAAAGACATTAATGACTGGCGTCCTTGCGGTGACTTTAGAAGATTAAATACCGTTACTGTTCCAGACCGATACCCTTTACCACACATACAAGATTTTAATATGAACATGAGAGGCAAACAAATATTTTCGAAACTAGACTTAGTACGAGCTTACTACCAAATTCCTATGTTAGAAGAAGACATTTATAAAACAGCTATAACAACTCCTTTCGGCATGTTCGAATTCACTCGGATGCCTTTTGGGTTGAGAAACGCTGCACAAACATTTCAACGTTTCATGAACGAAGTAGTAAAGGAACTAGATTTCGTTTTTGTATATATCGACGACATACTAATCGCTAGCGAAAGCGAGGAACAACATATGGAACATTTACACATACTTTTCAAGCGCCTAACAGAATACGGTTTGAACATCAAACCAAGTAAATGTATTTTTGGCGTAACAAGTATAGAATTTTTAGGACAAAATATCTCAGGTGAAGGGATACAACCAACAAATACAAAAATTTTAGCCATACAAAATTATGAACAACCTAAAACCATCAAACAAACTCAAAAATTCTTAGGGATGACTAACTATTATCATAGGTACATACCAAATTTAGCAGAAAAGACTTGTATCATATACGACATAATAAACAAAGCCGCCAAAAAGAAAGACAAGACAATAGTTTGGAACGACCATGCTATCAAGGCATTCGAAGACATTAAAAATAGTTTTGCATCATCGGTAATGTTGAACCATTTCAACAAATATGCAAAACTATCACTAACAGTTGACGCTTCAAATTTTGCCATCGGTGGAGTACTTCAACAAACCTACCAAGGAAGCATAGAACCATTAGCTTTCTTTTCGAAGAAGCTTTCACCCACCGAAGTGAAATACAGTGCTTTCGACCGCGAATTATTGGCAATCTATTTAAATATCAAACATTTTAGGTACATTTTAGAAGGCAGACAATTTACAGTTTATACAGATCACAAACCTTTAACTTTTGCACTAAAATCAAAAACAGAACGGAGTCCCAGACAGACAAGACATCTCGAATATATTGCGCAGTTCACCGACGATATACAATACATACGCGGGAAAACTAACATTGTTGCCGACACGTTGTCTCGAGCTTTTGAAGTCAACGTTTTACAATATACTGACTTAAATTTAAAAACGTTAGCTAACGAACAACAAAACGACCAAGACCTCTCAAACCCTGTTATAAATAGGAAGCAGAATTTGCAGTTAATTGAAGTTCCAACATTGAAAATCCATATATGGTGCGAGATTACAAATAACCTAACAAGACCATATGTCCCACTAACTTTACGCAAAATCATATATGACAAATTACACAACATTTCTCATCAAGGAACAAGAGCTACTCGTCGTTTAATTTCAACACGATATTTTTGGCCAGGAATGAATAAAGAAATTAATAACTGGGCAAAACAATGTATCCAATGTCAACAGTCAAAAATAGACCGACATACTAAACCAGCAGTGACAAAAATACAAATCCCGAAAGGTAGGTTCGAACACGTACACTTAGACATAGTAGGACCTTTACCACCTTCGAAAGGACACCAATACATACTGACAATTATTGACAGATTTACTCGGTGGCCCGAAGCTTTTCCTCTGAGAGACATTAATTCCACTACCATCGTAGACATTTTCTTTAACAAATACATCTGCCGTTTCGGCGTACCTTTCAAAATCACAACCGATCGAGGCTCGCAATTTACTTCAAAATTGTTCAATGACCTCACAAAATTTCTTGGCAGCCATCAAATAACTACATCAGCTTATCATCCACAAGCAAATGGCATGGTGGAAAGACTACACAGGCAAATTAAGGCAGCAATAACAGCCAGAAACCAACCAGCCAAGTGGTATGATGAACTGCCGATAGTTCTAATGGGTTTACGATCTACCTTCAAAGAAGACATTTTTGCCACACCTGCAGAAATGGTCTACGGACAGAACATACGCCTACCCGGTGAATGCTCTTTTCCGAATAATGACGACAACCCGACCGCCTTTTTGAACCAAATAAGAGAACATTTTAAAACAGTTAAGTCAAACATAGCACACCACAGAAACACAGACAAAGATATATACATACCAAAAAGTCTTCACACTTGTAAATACGCTTTTGTCAAAAGGATCTCCAAAAAATCGCTACAACAACCATACGAAGGGCCGTACAAGATCATAGAAAAAGACAAACTATATTTCAAAATGAAAATCGAGGGCGATGTTAAAAACATACCAATATATAGATTAAAACCCGCTAATTTAGAGCCATCACTAGTTTCAAACAAGAACACAGAAAACAATTCACCTACACACCAAGCAACAAAAAAAGTCACTTTTAATTTATTCAATCTCGGAGGGGGAGTATTGTAGGGTTTGAACTTTAAAATTTTGAACTTGTTATAAACAAGAAAAATATATATATATTCAGTTTTTTAATATCAATTTTGTTTGTCAATTGAGAAAATTTTCTTTTTATCGAATCAATTCATCATTATTGAAAAAGCATTTCATGTATCAAAACGTATATTCTTGCTTCCAAAAATAAAATCCATTTTATAAAAAAGGATTCATACAAAATAAATTTGGGTTTTAAACGAAGAATCAATCGATTTTATAAAAGCAAGAAAATTGATTAAATCAAACTATTTCATTTGGACACGGACCCCACACGGACAAATAAACGTCACCAAACAATATTAACATCAACAAACTAAGTTATTGCCACAAGCAACTAATTCCTAAAAACAAATAAAATGGTATCACAAAAAACAATAAAAATTAGCACGAATAAAATTCTCGCTAACAGTTAAATATTATCCTACCTTTAATTTTTTTAATATAGTCATTCAGTATAAGTATAAATTAGCAGTCATTCAGTATAAGAAAAAGAGCAGTAAGAAAAAGACGCAGAGCGAGAGAGTCAAGATTAGAGATATAAGCGACAAAAACCAAACAATTAACCAATCACTTGGCCAACGAAAGTAATTGATGCCCTGGGAGGTGTCACCTTGAAAGAGTGAAGCCGCTTCTGATATTAAAATAACTTCTAAATTTTCTCTCCATTTGACGAGTTACGACCTCAGCCAATTTCTAGTTATGACCTCAGCCAATTTCAGCCAACCAGTTTCTAGTTTTATTTTGATTTTCCACGCCAATAGTGTGTTGCCTTCACATTTTATTATGGATAAGTGAAAAAACTAACGAACTGACGAATGAACAAAGGGAAGAACGTACTTACGGGGAAAATGACAAAAGAACACTCGTTATGAAAATAAGGTGACCATATTCTTCATTACTCAGTTAATGAATATTAACATGACAATGATGAGGACAGAGACGAAAGACATTGATAGAATTGAACAAAACTGTGATAACATTAAAATAATATTGTCTTGATAGGAAAATATATAACGAAAGAATTCTGAGCGATGAAGTACATTGTCGGTAAAGAAGATAATGAAGAGATTCCAGTTAAGTCAATGTCGAGAAGAATTATGACAGAGAAAAGGATTTCAAATACAGATGACAGAGATATGGACGCCAAGAAAAACGACGATCAAAGCTAAGATAATGAAAGTTCACTAACATAAAAAGCCAAGATTAAAAAGAAAAAAAATTAAAAGGACTTCTGACAGTAACAATTGTAATGAGGGAGGTAGCAATTATCAAAGTAAAAGTGATGAAGAGAATGATGACAATGAACTTGTTGGCAAAAGCAATAATTAGAATTAAAATAATGCTAACGCGGGTAGCAATCAAAGCAATAATAATGATGATGGTGTTGATTGTGATGACAAGGATATACTGTCATAATAGTAGTAGCTGCAATAATAGTAGTAGCTGTGACAGAGGTGACTAATGATGCTATTTTACACGAAACTTACATTGAAAGCTATTATAACGTAATGATGATCAAAATTAAGTCGATGAAAATGATGACAATAAAAGGCATGAAGACAAAGATAGGGAACAACAAACAAAGATGCTGGCTGTAATAGTGGGGAGGGGCATACTAGCTGTAATATAAGCGATTGGAATAAAGATTATTGTAGTGAATATAGGAGTGAATGAAAACTATGGGTGGGAAGAATATGTGGGTGACAATAATGATGATGAAAATAATAGATTTGATAACGGTAAAAATGTTAAGGTGGAATGTTCAGAATTCCATGGCAGTGACAATGATATTGGCGACGGCAATAATAATATCATCGGCAGCGACCATGGCAACGAGATCATTAACAACAACGGCAGGAATAATGATAAGAGTGCCGATGATAAATACAATACCGTAATGCTCAAAGTAAAATCATGCTCTTATCTTTTAGAGGCGAAAGAAGTATATGTTGACCGTACCACAGTCCGTTGATCAAATTGCTTCTTTTGTTTCTACTGTTTTGGCACTCTCCCTCCCCTTCCTCCTCGCATCACAGAGTCCTTGTTGTTTTAATTCCGTTCAAAGTGAACTTTTTGTCATACAAATAAATGAACACTCTTTAACATTCACGAAATATTTGGTGTCCTGATGATTTTGCACAAAATTTAAGATATCTCTCTAAATGTTTTTCTTGCCAAACATTGAGGATGGAAGAAGAGGAGGAAGAAGGAAGAGAAGAGGAAGTAGAAGTTATGAAAGTAAAACCAGTAACGCATAATAAATAGCGTTAAAGCAAAATTATAGCTTCACCAACAAACAGTGGCCGCTAAGAAAACTGACTAATTTTGATATGGTTGAATAAAAGGTATAAAGGCGGTTTATCAATGGAATCGGTTTTTCTGTAGTATTGTGACATAGCCTATGTGGACTTATATCCCGGGGATTAAAATCGGGTTTCTTTCCGGTTCCCCCGAAAAGGCGAATTTCCTTTAAAGCTTTATTTAAGCTTTATTATTACAGCTTTATTATATAAAAAGAATTTTGTATTAATTATATTTGACTTTATATTTGACTAACATCTCGAGTAGTGTAACGAATCGATCTGAAACAAAGGATGAACGTGACAAATGATTTGGGGTTATTTTAACCAAACTCTTATATATGTCTTTTTCCGAATCACGTAAAGATTGAACAAAATACTGTTGGAGAGTTAAATTAAAAAAAAATGCAATACGACTCAATTTTTATTTTTATCGTGTCAGTTATGGTTAGGAGTACATCCCAGATAACTGAGTTAAGCAACAGCTATCTTGAAAGTAGTGACTGGAAGTAAGTTTTCCCCTCAGTCAAGAAGACTTTTGAGAAAAGAATGAAAATAAAAATTTTCATTTAAACTTGAACAAGATAAAAGAATTGTTAGCGATAGCAGAGCCATGATAGTATCACGAACGTTCCTCAGCAATTTGTCACTGTTATCAAAGTGAAGGTGAGATTAAACGAACGTGATTGTAGATGATGAAGCTATTATTCCTTCACCATCCTCGTGAGGATGTTGGTGACGTGAGGGCGGTTGGTTATGAGGGAAGAGAGTCTACTCTCTAGTATGAGAATAAACCTGATCGAAATTCAGTGGTGCGTGAACTTGGAGTGAATTATGCGGCTGAGGATTTTTCTCCTCTAGTAATGCTGCATGGATTTCAGTGAGGTGTCACACGAGGCACCCTTGAGAATATTAAATGAGGGAATTCTCATTTAGTTTTATTTTAGAAATGTTTAAATTACTTTAGATATCGACCTAATTCTTATTTTATTTTTTTCTTATTTTATCATGAATACATAAATATATCGTTACTTTAATAGAATAAATTGCACGCGTAAACACGCTCACCAGCACGCGCATTTATTTTACTGACTTTCGCAACAGATCATTGTCACCCAGCATGTCGTCGATTAGTCCATTGACAATATTTATGACTATCTATTAACTCGATTATTGATATTTTCTGTTTGGGGGAAGGGGAAAGAGCACACATTCAAATATTTATCAGGACAGTTTAAAGAATACGCAATGGTAGAAGATAATATTATTATATATTAGGGTAACTTCCGATTGATATGTATTCTGTGTGTGAATTTCAGGTTACTTTCTTGTATAAATACTTATATGATGAAATTAAAAACAGAATTTATTAACATATATCTCGAAACTTCCAACTAGAATGACCACCAAAATGAGGTGAGGGTTTTAAGCAAATTATTTCAGCGTAACAAAAGCAAAGATGAAATATATTACCAAGAATTGAGCTACATCATTAAGACCGAATCAAATATCAGCCACTGATGCAGAAGTACTATATATGAAATTGTGTAATAATTATATAAAATTTATTCTGGATCTTGTCTTTTCTCGTTGATGCCTTTTAATTAGCTTTTGTTGGCTTTGAGGGAGTCTTGTTATCGTTGTTGTGATTTTTATTAATATTTATTTATTCTGACCAACATTTTATTCTTTTATTCTGACCAACATTTTACCAACAGAATCCATAGAGGTCGCCTAATTGTGAATGAAGAAATTTATAGTAAACCATCTTAGAAAATAACAATAAGAAACATTTAATTGAGTTTGAAAACAAAAGCAGAATCAGTGTCATTAACATTACATTTTCCACACTTATTATTATTACATTACAATTATTACCGCGACTACCGTCATTACCACCACGATCCCATCTAAAATCATAACCATTACCTCCATCGCCATCATGTTTACAAACAATGTCAACCAGCCCTATGGCGTTTAATAAAATTGGTATCATTATCGATTCATTTAAAATTTATCAAATAAATCTTTATTGACACACGAGTTTTTGCGAGCCTTATGCAAGCAACATCAGACACACTCCATGATTTATTATTACTCTCTTAATTTATTGATTTATTTATGAATTTTTTATTAAATATAGCGGATATTTTCCCCCTTTAATTTCGTTTGATAGTTTTTTAATTTTGGTTTCATCTGTCTGTTTTAAGTTTTTGTAAGCTTCGTTTTAAGGTCATCAAAGGCATTGCTTCAATGTCATCACCATGATTACAATCATTTATTGTCATCGTTATATTTATTCATTTTCAAATTGCTTTTAAATATTGACCAGCGTTCATAAACGATTATTATTAAAACGTTTTCATTTTCATGGGAATTATTTTTATATAATTTTTTGCTACGTATTTTACTCTTCCTTTTTTAAAGGACGAAATGTCAAATAAACCCTTTTTCGGTAATTTATGTAACTTTTGTGAAGTAGCTTTTTCTGTTATTTCTTTTGAATTATTTTTTTTATTTGCTACAGTTTTTTATTTTTATTTGGCTGTAGTTATTAATGATCTAAAGAAAATGTTTACCGTTCTTTTACTTCTAAAAAAGATGCAAAATTTTAAAAGATTAAAAAATTTATATTAAACAAAACTAAATTTAAAATATTAAGCTAAAAAAAGCACAATCCAAAAAGCGTTGTCGTTTCAAAATAAATAAGTAATATGAAAAATTAAATTAAAACATGTAAGAACCTGGTTGAGATTCACATACCCTACTCGTTATGTAATATTTGACACGCGCCTTTTAATATTCCGCTGCCCTTTTCTTGGGCAATTTAAATATACTAGCTTATTTTAAACACAATTTTTCTCAAAAAAGTCCACGTGTGGTATACTACTGCTAGTGAAAATGCAATGCACAATTCCTCTAGATTCTAAACATACACCGCTACCTTAGCCATACCATTTTAGGTTCAAAATTTAAATAGATTCTAAAATGTGTGGATTCACAATTTTAGACATATTTATATTATGCTCAAGAAATGTACCTGGTTTCATCCGATTTCTACAATTTTCTATTCCGAGCCAAAAATATCTTATCGTTCTCCCGTGATGGTGATTACAACAAACCAACGAAGTGCGAACAAGGCTAAATCGGCTCAGGCGATGATTAAGACGGAATATATATTCTTCTCTATACCTATCGCCTCCTTTCATGATTTGAAAACGAATGAACATACTTATAATACTGTAACCCTCCGGGTATAGGGTGTAGTAAAATGTGCTAAATTATAAAAAAATATAAAAATTAAAGAAAAGGTATAAAAATATATAAAAATAAGAATCAACAATATATATTGAACTTAAAGAAATTCGATTAAAAGATTTCTTTCAAAAACAGAAAATTAAAAAAAATATATTAAATAAAAAATTATGAGAACGCATATCGACAAAATTGTGCTGAACTAAAAATCGACATAAATATTATTATTCACCGGGTGGATTTTTTTAGAACCATTACAATTCCGTGGTAATCCGACATTTAATTCTATAATTTGTTATTTTCTGCGTCACTTAAATGACGATATAATATTATCGGAATACCTCATTTCAAATTGACCAAATCTTTATTATAATTTTATATTTTAAAATTGAATTTCTAATTTTCTGTTGAACTAATCTCATTATCACATGGAAAATCTCATTGTCGTATGGAATCGTAATTGATCAAATTTTATTCTAAAATCTAATATCGCATTTTAAAATTAGGCAACCTCGCTTTTATATGGGAAATATCATTTCCAATTGATGTATTTTTATTTATACTTGTCTGCCAATCTGAAAAGCTTATTAAATGATTTTATGGTGCTAAATTTGTGTAATAATTAACTGATTATATGTAAATTATATGCATAAATTATAAAATTTAGAGTAAATGTTTGCTCCAATCTCTTTGGACGATATTTATATTCTATTCCCTTTCAAAAACGGAAAAGGGATATATTAACGTTGATACTAAGTTTGTAACGCAATGAAGGAGCTACAATAGATATAGAAAAGTATATATATTCTAGCTCAGAATGATCCCCTGAGTCGATTTAGCGTCTATCTGTCTATCTGTCTGCTTGTCTGTCTGTTATCGGACGACTACTTTTATACCACGCCTACTTTTGGTATTTAATGTGATTTAAGTCGTGTTTAGAGCTCAATTTCTCAGCTCAGAGTACGAACTTAAAGGTGAAATTGTATATCCGAGTTTACTACCTCATTTGAAAATAAAATCAAAAAATGGGCGTGGTCCGCCCAGTGGAGATAATATTCGTACACGCGTAAAAATATAGATATTAACATGAAATTTGAGACAAATATTCCTTGTCATCATAGGATGGGTGGTGTTGAAAATCAGAAAAATTTCACGCCCACGTCCTAATTAGAACTGTTTCACAAAAATGAGCGTCAAAAAGAACAAATAAAACATGAAATTTTGTACGAATGTTCTCTGTCATCACAGGCTGGTTATAAATGTAAATATAATAATTTAAATATAAATATATAATATATCTATATAACCCGCCAACATTTTATTTGAATGTTGTTATTAAGAGATCCGGGAATAGGATATATAAGCTTCGGCCAGGCCGAAGATAACGTTCTTACTAGTTTTATTTAATACTATTAGGGTTATTAAGAAAATCCTTATAGGTAGTGCATCCTTAGGATGATTGTTTTGTTTTCTTTTCTGCATTGTCAAGTAATTAGTAGTCAGTGATCATGTTGTTGTTGATATCAGCTTCCTCAAACATGGAGTTTCTGCGTTTGCTGGATTAAAACACTTGCGTATTGCTTACATTGTTGACACAGGCTCCACAAAGGCATGGAGGTCCTTATTGACACACATACACAAATACTCATGCAGTTATATCCTCTGTTCACATCACACATACGCTCCTACCAATTTAAATATAAACAAACTTCTTCAGCATTAATTTCCCTATAATTCGTTTACGAAGAAAGCCACGAAGCGTAAAAGTGACGACGAAATAATAATAATACAAATTTACCTCTTATCCTAAGCTGAAGCTAGCTGCCGACGATGGTAGAGGAAATGAGTGTGGATGTGACCCTGTGTCTGCTTTTATTAGTTTAGGTTTGCCTAGGATAATTGATATTTTATTAGAATTTGCGCTTTTGTTCTTTTTGTTCCTGACACTATTGGTATTGCCGTTATCATTAATTATTTCTGCACCATTTGCTGTTTCAATTAATACAAACGAGGAAGTTGCTTAACCTGCTCTCGAATAACTTCGACTTCTTATGCAGGAGTGGGATGATCAATACTTAACATTAAAAAACATGAGATTCTAGTAAAATATGGTTGGAATTTTTTTAATTTATTTTTGTATATTTTAACTGTAATTTCTACATTTAGTTGTAAAGTGAAATTTTATTGCGACGCTTAAAAGTGGTTTTTATGTGGTATGATGTTGTTTATATGTAATGCTTAAACTAGGTTTAATTTTTATAAATAGTTGTAAAATGTAATTTTTTAATGTAATTCTTAAATTAAAATTTGTAATGTGATCCTTAAATTTAATTTTTAAACATCGTTCCTACGAATACATGTGAATTTTAATATTTACGAATATAACTATCAAATTTAATTCCTAGAATTAATATTTAGTACAATTTTGAATCGTTCGTATTTACTGCGGTTTTTAACTAGAATTTTTACGTGTATTTTCCAAATTAAATTTATATTTACTTTTTAATAATCTGGGTATGCAGTCGTCAAATATAATTCTCACTCGTAACTTATAATTGCGTTGAGTTTTGAAATTGATCATTCATATTGCTTGATTTAAAATTAATTTTAATTTTTGTTATTTAAATGTAATCTCTATGTGCCATTTTTAATTGTTGCTGATAAATACAATACAAGTTGTTGGCTTTTAAATACAATACAAGTTTTTAGAGAAAGTTTTGTTCCTAATTTTCAAATATTACTTGATTTTGACATATATTTTACATACAATTATAATTTTAGTTTTTATCTTGCTATAACTACTAGACTTCTATGGCCAGAAAAATATAAGGTTATAATTTTCTATGCTCCATTCCGAAAATAGACCCCATTCTAAAAACATATTCTATGTCACAACAAGCTATGCCATACCATAATCGAAAACAAAAATTCAGTGGTATTGCGTACAGTCCTGGAATAAATCCCGGTGCCCGGAAGGACGAAATTTTGCGGTGAGGTCAGTGTCCTTCTTCAAACAAGGAGATTGTAAATCAAAACTCGATATAATCTCGACATAATCGGCATATTATAATATTATTTATAATGAAGGAATACTAAGTAGGTACATTAGTATACTGGTACCATTCATAAATAATAGGGTTACCAAAACAGGGTAATATTATGTAAACACATAAAACAGAAGCCAAGCTCTGAATACAAAAGAAGGATTTATACTAGTGGAAATAAATTCTGGAATGGGGAAGTAACGTAATAAGAGGGAAGAAAAACATAAAAAAGATTCAAATTTTATTGTTTGTTATGGAACGGAATGACGTGAAAAAGCACTACTAATTGCTACTCATTTCATCACCAACATCAGCGGAAATGGTATCGGAAATCGTAAAAGGGAAAATAGCACTTTCTGTGGTGTAAAACGGAAGGCGTTTACATTCTTCTATTTTTGCTCCCACTTCCTCCCTTTACGTTAACAAAATCAAGCATGAAAGTCTTGTATTTTTACTAGTTTTTTTTAAACTTTCAAACAAAATTGCGGAGGCTAATTTTTCAATTTCTATTGAAACATTGCTACTGCAATTTTATGATCGGTGTGAGAGTGTTGGGCTTTACAAATATACCACCGTGGGCAGTAGGCGTCGTACACCCACTATTATGATGTGCTATGTGTGAACTTTAAATTTTAGTTAGTTAGAAATTAAATCTCATTAATATCATCTAATCGTTTTGACAGACGTGTACCTCATTCACTGGTAAAAGTTCGTCCCTACCTTTTTTATTATATTCTAAAATGAGTGTTGAGCTTGGAGCCTTTTAACTTCGTCTAGTGTTCTTAAAAAAAGGAAAAAATGCAGTTTTTGCGACAGGAGCAATTATTTGTATTAAAACCGCACTGCAGTAGCAACAAAAAACCGAAATTCGAAGCAACGACATTCGACTTTCCCATATTTGTTATTAAATATTTCATTCGTTATTAAATGTGTTTTTATTCATGTATTACAATTCAATTTGGTATAATATTTGTTTTTTAATCTCAATATTCCAATCCACTTAGTTGCAAAACGCCCTTCCAACCATTGAATCGTTATGCAAAATCGACCTTTCTTCCTCACATACTATTGGGTTTTATACCTGAGTATGGCCTCTATCTCTCAATTATAGTTACGAGTTGATCACGCCACTACTCATAAATTATCTACAAATGTAGATAAGAAAGCTGATGCCGATTTAGGAACGATGTTTGAGGACAACACTATGTAATGCTCATGTGATTTTCATGGTAAGGACTGGTCAAGGTAGCACAGAAGGAAAGGGAATAAGAGAATTTGATGTAGGATGAATAAGAAAGGAACAGCCACACTTGTTTAGTTTTTTCTCTTTAGGTTTATTTGTTTGTTCGTTTGTTAATTTGAAAGTATTTCTGAAATGCTCTTTCAGCTGCAGCTGCTGTTGCTTTTTTCCGACAAAGTATACCAGAGTAAAAATACACAACCGCAACAAAAACGAAACAACTATAACAAGCATAGCAATTGTCGCCATCATCTTGGTACAAAAGTATTACCCACAACCAAAAAATTAAGCCCACGTTACAAAAAAGTCAAAAGGATTTGACGCTTACGGTCTAGCTTTGACATTTTAACGTTGTCGAGTTTCCCTACCTTTCGTCGTTTTCTTTTTTGTCGGACTGGTGGCGTTTTTAAAAAGGAATCAAAGAAATCTAGGCATGTTCCGGTTTTTTGGTTCTTCAACAGCGTGGACAGAGATTTAAGTCTGAACGGAGGAAGAAATATAACGGTATTCCCGTGGGAATTGTGTAGGGAGTGAGGGGGTATAAGGAGACTAAAACTTGATGTCCTTTTGGTTAAGATTTATGTATTCAACTTATTTTGTATTTGTTTACGTTTATTTATTTTTCGTTAGCAAACTTCTGCCCTCGACATGGACTTGACATCTTTAAACATCCAACGACCCAAGGGATACTTGACCACAATAATTTCCTTTCAACCTTTTTTGAGTTTTCTCCTTTCTAGATCTGTGGGTTGTAATAGAAAACTTTTGAAAAATAGCAAAAATATAATTATTTTATATTTAATCGTTTATACTACAAATGAAGGTTCAGCATTATGTGATTGAAAGGTAATCTGCAGTCATAAAAAGTATTTCCCACATTCTCATTTTGCATAAAATTCTTTACATCATCGGCGATTTTTTGGGTAAGGAAGCGAAATAATAAGGTAGCTATTGATACTGATTTACACAAATTTTAAATAACGTTTATTTTAATTTATAATAACTCAGAAGACTTTAACCACAGCTAGTATTGGTCGTGCTTATTAGCAAAATTGTTCAGCAAGGCAATATTCGATATATTCGATAATTGAAAAAGTCGACAATCAAAAGGTGAAATACTGATGTAAACGGCGATAATAATTGTAATGATGAAAAGGATTTCTTTATATATTCATTTATTTACAAAGTCAATGAATCACTGTTTTATTAGTTTACATGTATTCATTTAAAACACGCTTTGGAACTTGATTAAACTAACACCCTTATAATGTATCACGATACGAACACGATTCGAAAACGTTGACGAACACGAAACAAAAACGAAGGCTCTGATAATGAAACCTCTTCGTTCACTTCGTTTCATTTCCAATTTATTGTTGTTGGCATCTACAGAAAATGTGCGATTGTTTACCTCCTACCACTTCTCCCCTCCTTGCAATCAATAGCAGCATGCTTCTTTGCTTTGACGATCGCATTTTTGTTATCGTCAATTTTGACAACCCTTTCGTGAAGTATTCGTGATACATTATTAAGTGATTTCCAATCGAACACGGGAATGCATGTAAAAAACAACAACAAGAATCTAGTTTTCGATTCGTGTTCGTTACGTTTTCGTTATCGTTATTTTGGCATTCTTCTTCATCATTTCTTCGTTAAATCGAAGAAAAGCGGGGAAATAGCAAAAGAAAATCGAAGATTACGTTTTCGTATCGTGATACATTATAAGGCTGTAAGATTAATAAACCAGCCGATTACTTATCCGCGGTTAAATGCAAAGCAATAAAATGTATAAAAAGGTATAAATAGTATATAGTTAATTATTGAAAGCTTCATATAAATTAACTGACTTATTTAATGATTGCAAATTAATAGCAATTTTAACCTGAAGAGCCCTCAAAGTTATAAAAACCAAAGAAAAATACATTGCGGAGTGAATTGAATTCATCGTCATTTCAGATTTGTTAAACAAAATTTTTTTAAATATCTAGAGAACTGATATACTTTGTTAATGTAAGAATTTTGCTACGAAAATCTTCAAACAACTTTTCTCAAAAACGTCCACGTGCGGGTTAGTGCAATAGTATTAGTGCGATGCCTATTTTTGGTGTATTTATAAACTCCAACACAGCCAACTCGGCCATAAAATTTGAGCTTCAAGGTTTAATTAGAGACTGAAAAAGATATTTTATTTCATTAAAATGATTAAAGATACATACTTACATACATACATTCGCACATATTCGGACATGTTTCGCACATTTTAAATACCAAGCAATTTATAATTACAGAATATTCGTGCATATTTGATGACAATACCTCGTTCTCATCTAATGTGGTTCTTGTAGGCGGACTGCGGGCATTTTTGGCACTTCCGTATACAAACGACGAAAGTAAACACGTAGATATATTCATATTAGTCATCTGAATTGGACCTACCAAACAGTTTATAATAATAAAAAACAATTATTGTTCCAAGGTTTATGAGAATACTCCTCTTTGTTCTCCTGTGATCGTGACTTTTCCGGACAGATAAACAGGCAAAGAAGTAGGCAGACTTAAAAATGCATTTATCAATTCGACCTTTTCGAACTTAATTCGAAGAGTTAACACCTGACTCCATCTTCCCCTCACCCTGCTTTTTCATCTTCCTTATATTTCGAGGCCAAAGTTTGATGCAAGTATCGTATTTGGTTGTCACCGAGGCGTCTTCAGTTCATCAAAAACGCTTCGAGTGTGCCATCGTTTAAATTTCTTATTGCAATTAATTCAGTGCAATATAAACTTGACGCGGGTCATGCGCACTACAGCACAGCACACACATTTACGCTTAATTACACACACGTACTGAATTTCCCATAAACCTTTCTTAATTAATTATGAATTTCATCAAAATTCGTCGACACCAGTCGACGTCGGTCTAATTATATTTGCATTATCGCAACATTCGCGACGACAAGACGTGGTAAGACGTGATATTGTTCACATCAAAGGATATAGAAGTGGTTGCGGTAGTCGCTCTCTAGTAAATATCAGCCCACCATTAATCATCAAGGATGTATATGTTCTAGCTCCTAATGCTTCAACCCATCTGCTCTCTAATATTTTATTAATAGTAATGACCTTAAAGGAATTAAAAAGCCGTCAATAGTAGAATAGAAAGATTGAGAAAATAGCGCGCATTAAAAATGAAATGAAAATATAATTAAAAGCTTCAATGCCTTCTTGGGAGTATGCCCCCATACCAATCCTTACAAAACTTACAGGATTTGACAAATAATTTGATATTCCTTTCTTTCCGTGCCCGATATAAGGTATAATAACAGAAATCGAGCAAGTAAGTCGGCTACCCCAAACCTTGGCTCCTCGTTAAGATCGCGTCTTTTACCCCTTTTCAATTTTTTGCCGTATTTCCCATTTCCTTATCACTCTCTCTCTCTCTCTTTTTATCTCTCTCGCTCTCTTTCTCTCTCTAGCTCCTTCTCTACCTGGGCAAAGCGTTTGTTAGACAATGTTAGTAACTCTTGAATCTCTTAGTCAAGTCAGTACTGGTGACGATGTCGGAGCCATCTGCATCAATCTGTTGTATTATTCATATTTTGTAGCTTTTGTTAAAGCCTTACGATGTTGGGTATACATAATTATCTACACACTTTATAAAACAAACTGATGCACATAGATGCAAAGTGATCATATCTAGGTTTTCTATTTTTATACTAGGTTGAAATTGAAATTCTTTGTTATTTCTAAAGAAAAGAGAGTTGACGATAGTAGTGCCGGATGTAAGATGCACAGTAGTACAGAATCTAAAAATGCATGTGGCCTAAAATCTGTAGTTATTTATCGCGTTGATATTTTGATCTGCGTCTTCTTTTTAAATTGTCCTGCATTGCAATTGTCATTATCTACCGATATGTATAGCGGGTTTAAGAGGAATCGTCCCCGGAACTTTTATTTTATTTTATTTTATATACACAAAATTTTGTTTAACTCACTAAAGAACATAAATTTGCTTGTATATACTTCCGAGGGGCTTGCGTGTCCGCGCGATGAACGATACCCTCACTTCCTATCTTATTAATCATGAAACTTCATCTACACTTCTCTTTCGGAACGAAAAAACCAAACCTTAAAATATCATACCGATGCGAAAAGTTGCAGATCTTAATGAGCGTTCCCGTTGTGACCACTGTGCGGTGACGGACGTAAGAACTTCAATAAAGGTGCAAAAATTAAAGCAAAAACAAAAATTAATCAACGAAAACGACTATAACAACGACAATAACAACAACAACTAAAGCAAAATTTACTTCATATCTTTCGACGTCCATAATTTTAAGGCAACGACACAGAATACGGCAAAAATGGAAATACATAATCAGCAGCAACATGAACAACAAAGACTAATGACAAAATATCACAACAACCACTTTGTAGAGGCGTTAAACCAAGGATAACAAAAAAAAACAGCAACAATACCAACAATGGCAACAATAACAAAAACAACTACAATGAATACTACGAAACAATAAAATTGAAAAATAGAACGGCAAACAGGACAACAAACACCACAGCAACAATGACGAACAACAACTAAAATAAAGTCAGGAGAAGCGACAACAGAGTTGCAATACAATAATGCCAACAACAAGGAAATGAGTCCTTTAATAATAATAAAATCTTTTGTTCCTTCTACTTTATTTATTTTAGCCTGTAAAGTCTGAGTACATTGTGCGAAATTTTTGGCATGCTTCGCACATTTTTCTTTACTTTTATCTCGTTTACTATTATGTTGCCTTTAGATTGTTTCTCTAATCTCTTTTCCTTCTCTTCTTCTTTCATTCTTTTCTTCTTTTTGTGTAATTTTCTATATGAAATAAAATATGAAAAGTTTTGGAATAGACTCCATGCCATTCGTTTTTTTTTTTGGGTTCTAGCAGCACTGCAGTAATCTAACTCATTCAAAATCTTGCTGATTTTGCTGCCAGTCTGGTCTATTTGTCTAAATCCCAAATGTATCACCAAACGTGTCGGTTGTTAGGTCGCAGCATAACTACTGATACAGATTGAGTCGTTGAATCGATATTGTAAAGGTACGGTGGAATGGTCTTGGTGTTATTGCTGTTGTTGTAATAGCTGCTTTTATCATGCGAAGTGTAAAATCGCAGTTTGTAGTTGTAGTTGTTGTTATATTTTATCACTACACTCTACAAATGGCCAAACGAAAATCCGGTTGAAATACAAAAATGATCACAGAACTACAAAATGAATTGGAATAAAATTTATTTTATTTTCGGTTACAAAATATTACCATCACTGTTATTCAGAGCTTAAATGCTTGCTTGCACTGTCTGCCTCCCTCTTTCTCTGTCTATCTTCCGTCAACTTCCCATAAACAACCAACGGTTTCTGAAGTGTATCAAACCATAGAGAATGAATTGGCGAAGTAAGAAGCTATATCGTAATTTTTTATTGAACTGAAGTATCTTTGCGTTGGCGATAAATGCGCGCCGAGTAGAAAAAAGCAACGCTCTTGCGGTTTTTTATCAATGTTTTTGCTGCTGATGGTCCCGTTGTTCTTGTTTTGTCCTGATGGTGGTATAATTTTTTTAGAGTTGCTCTCTGTGTCTTATTGTCTATCCCTCTGTCTGTCCGTCTGAATGTATGTCTGTCTGTCGAAATCACGATTACGAGAGATCGAAACGAGATACGGTCATGAAATTGGCACAAATATTCTCCGTTATTGTAAGCAGGCTGGTGTTGAAAATGGTGTTGAAAATCACATGTGAACCACGCCTACTATTTATAGTTTATATGAATGTATGCACTAAAGATGCGCAGACTCTACCATTGGTAGATTAAATGGTATTAATGGCCATTGGTATTAAATGCCACAGCTTCGCGGTAGATTGGCGGTATGGCGTCTTGGTATCCTGATCATGGTGGTTCGTATCTGGAATCTCCTGAAATTATCACAAACAATTAATTTGATTAAACGTAAAATTGACAAAAAGTCCTGCCCAGCCGCCGTATTATTTCAGGTTTTACCGTCTAAAAATTCATCAATCGCCCAGGTGCACATAGGCACCAGTTGATGCCACACATAGCCATCATATGCTGCTCCTTGGGCACGAGCATCTACATATCTACTGACCATGCCAAAGGCACATATCTACAACAGAAATATTTTGAAACTGAATATTTTGCCGTCGTCCGCTTGACGGTGCCATTATTTTGACATGAGATCCGTGAACGCTTTTAACAGCACCAGGTAAGCGAAATTTATCATAAAATTTCCGATTCATGTCAAACTCTTCCTGCTCAGACAAATCAAAGTGAATATGTTTTGGACACATATGACGATCAAAAATGTCAGACGATCCAGATATTGTTTAACTTACTTTTAGTTTACAGACTGTGGTGGAACTGCCGGAAGCTAAAAACCGCAAAGACGATGTTAAATATCCATACATATTTCTATATTTTAAATCTCTCCACTCCCCTTCGTTTAAAATTTTTAAAAAAGTCAAAATAAAGAAGACATAATTTAATTTGCATAAATTTCTAAGAATTTAATGCTAGTTAGTTGTTGACTGTTGTTGCTTTTGTAGTTGTCAATTTTGTTTCTTTGGGATCTTGGCATCATGGCTTTAATGAGATTTAGTCCAATTTACGTCAACAAAAAAAAAGCCAACCAGCCAAAAATTGGCTCTTGTCGTGATCACCTCAATCAAATGAACAACACCTGAGTATCGTCCTACCTGAGTATCGTATTTCTGTAATGCTAATGGCAACGCATTACAACCATTATTATCATTATGATGGCAACAAGCTTTATTATCATTAACCTAATTATCATCATCCGCATTTTAGATAGTACAATGCTTACATTAATGGTAATCTAGATATTCCATTGCGCTTTTCTTCTTTTTGGCATTGTTTTCAATGGTAAGCGTATCTTTGTAAAGCTTTACCAGTGACCAACCACTAAAACTAAAGCCATCCTTATTCATTAAAGTGATATTCATTCGTCACATCCACTAAAGCTCCCACCATCGTCAGCATGATTCACCATGATATTGAGATCCATACCAAGTCCACATGAAACTCGATATTGTGACATTTCTCAAGCGCGATATAGTAAATTAAATTGGAAAATAAGAGATTATTTAAAAACAATTAATTTTCTCAGTAGCTCCCGTTGGAGAAGACATCACCCATTAATGCATTTTCTTATTAAAGTGTGTATTTCTTGTCTTATACGTCCCCATTCACATTTTATTTTCAATATCTTCCACTCCTCACCTTTACTCTGGATGTTGACATAGTCAGTCATCAACGTAATCGCCTCCTTTCAAATTCGGAAACTTAATAAAAAAAGTCTAAAAATGCATAATAATACTTATAAATACTTATAAATACTTAATAAAAATAAAGTCTAAAAGTCTAAAAAGACTAAAAGTCAGATTACATTTAATTCTTTCTTTCCTAACCCTTTTTTAATTTTTCCACTTCTGCATAAAATTTGTCTTATTTAATTCCTCTTCTTAACCGTCTCACTTTGGCATTGAGATTAGTGTTAATTACAGTCACAATAAGGTAAGAGAGATCATAATTCGTAGAGAAATATGAAATAAATTCACAATCAGTCAATTAAGGACCTTAGAACACCTAGGATCTATAAAGTAATGATCCATATGATCTTAATTTTAGTTAGGTTTTCAACTTTCTTCAAGAAGACGAAACAGCACTTCTTAGAAATATATAAATGTGTTCAAAGGTGACGGGAGCAAAAGGAAATAATTCTTTCCACCGAAAACAAAAAGTGGTGAGTGGATTTATTAAATTTATAAATTTGATTAAGATTACCCTTAATCTTCTGTTACTTGTCCGACAATAAAACAAGAAATATTCAATTGGATGAAGTAAAATTTATAATATTTATTAAAATGCATTATGTTAGTTACATTTTTCTCAGACAGATTTTTGCTAAAATTCCCTAAATACTTATAAAATATGCCACATAATATTACATTAAATATTATCACCTTAGCATCTTTTCATCCCCAAATTACCTTTTATTCTTCCTTTATATATCGTCTCTTCGGCACATAAGGCATATACAGGGCCGGACGGGGCTAAATCGGTCAAGGGGATGAACATGAGCCAGAAAATATATACTATCCACACTTGCTCCTCCTCCTTTATTGCGTTACTAACAGAGGAGCAACCACAATATGCACTAATCCTTTGAGTGATAGGAATGAAAACCAGAACTAATACAACACAAAACTGACAAACACAATAACATCATCGTTGACAACAACTGCAATTAAATTGAATTAGATTGAATACAAACAAAGAAAATGTTGCAGAAACAACAGAAAATTTTCGCAGAAACAAAAACAAATAGAGCGACTAACTAAGAGTTATCTGGTATATATCCAACCAATATATGAGCTTACCCACTATATCGCAAATATATGTTAGTATTAATGGCACAGAACTCAACGACGACAATCCAGTAAGCGTCTTTACCATCTTTCTGTACCCTACATCGGAAGGGTAGATTATATTGATTCTGTGACGCATGAAAGGAGGTGTGGTAGAGAAGTTTATATTTTCTTCTTCAGGATCGCCTGAGTCAATTTAGAGATGCCGTGAGGATATAGACATTTCAGTGTTTGTATGACTGCGCGTCTGTATGACTATAGCGTCTGTATGTACCATAGCGTCCCTATGGTAGTCACGATTACAGCCGAGTGTAAGGAGTTACCGGCGTGAATTATTAGTGTGTTTGGCATTGAATACGGGCAAAATAGGACCAGTGCCAATAATGCTTTTCATGATAAATATTAAAGTTGATTTTATGTCACCTGAACAAACTTTTAAGAAATTGTCTCCGAGGAAATGGGACTGGTAACATAACGGAAGAATTACCGCCCACTAGTAACAAAGCTCATGATTGTAGAGCCTATGGAATGATCATCTTGAAACTTGGCAGTGATGTTATCTTCCATCAGACCAGACATAACAGGGCTTTTAGCACACTTTCCCGGTTTAAACATCGGAAAACGGAAAATAAAATTTCATAATCGGGATAACCGTCTTTGATATTATGGTATATAATTTTGGACTAAACTGCAGTTAGCACTCTTGACCTTTTTTCTTACTGTTTTCTTATTGAGCGTTACTGTTGATGCTGGTGATCGTAGTGATGACTATAGAGATCGTAGAGATTACTATAATTGTGCTACGATGTTGATAATTTTGAAGGGATTTTTCAACCATCGATTTTTTGAAATGTTTTCTTCATCCATTTATTAATGTTTTACAGTTCTCGTTTCACTTTGTACTTGTGGTATTGTTGTTGTTGTCCGATTTATTCCTTTATGTTAATGTAGATGTTGTCGTGTTTGCTGGTGTTGTCGTTATTTTTGTTATCGTTACTTTTACCGCTTCGCTATTGTAAGTGCTATTACTCGCGTCGTTTTCGATATTGTTATTATTTTTTCGGTGACCTTTATATGATGGCAATGATTTCTGTTATTTTTAGTATGCTATCCTATTTTCTACTTACTCATTTTTCTCTTATGGTAAACCAACCCTGCGCATTTATATATTGGCAGCACTTTTTCCGTCAATTGAAATCTCCGCAGGTACCGACAAACAACTTGAGCGGGACAAAAATCAAACGAAAGCGACCTGCACTTTTACCAATCTCTGAAACGGAAACAATATGGAGATAAATAGAGAGAAAGAGATATATAGAAAGAGGGAAAATGCCCCACCATTTATTTTTCAGTCTGTTCTATTCTAATTTCGCAGATCCTCTTTTCAACACTCTATTTGCGTTAGCTTCTTTTTTCTCTTTTCATATTCTTCCATCTTATACACCCGAAGGGATTGGGAACATTCACCTATTTCTTCCGTTTGTAACGCATTTTAAAAGACATGACAAGTATACAAAAGTATACGTATTCCAGCTTAGAATAACCTCCAGGATCGATGCAACTATCGTTCATCGGTTTGTCTTTCCGTCTGTCCAGGTGTCTATCTGTATGTTTGTGGAAATAACGATTGCAGTCAAAGTGAGGAACATCAGATCGACATGAAATTTGGTATGATCATTCACTGTCGTTGTAGGCTGTTTGGGATTGAAAATGATGTATATCATACCATCGCCACGCCCACTTTTATACAAGGTCCCCTTTAAAGGTCGATTTATCAATTTCTATATAAGTTTTCAGACTGAAATATTATAGCCGAGATTTTGGTATTATATTTTGTGTTTTGAAACGTTTCGTTGAAAATGAATTAGATCTAAACTAATTGGAGAAGGATAAATGTAATATTAAAAGAAGTGTGCACCGCCCATTAATTATTTGCAACAGACTATGAAATTATATTACAGATATAGGGTATATGAGCTTCGGCAGGGCCGAGATTGACGTTCTCACTTGTTCCTTCTCTTTTATTCCTTGCTGCTAAGGCTTAAGGCTTGCAACATTATTATATAAATTCGTGTTGCGGGTAACTTATATGAACTTTTAAATCTATAGAGGTATATCTTCAAAAGAAACTGCGTGCCCTTGAAAAGGAATCAAGAAAAATATATAGGGAAAAATTGCCAAAAACTTTAAAGATGTTGCTTCATAAATTGCCTTGTAATGTAAAAAATATGAATCGGAGTGCCGTGAAATCTAACTAAACAGAACGTATCCCTGAAAAATAAACCGAAATAAAAAACAAACCCAATAAAAACCTTTTGGTTTTTATGTTGCTGGTTTGTTGGTTTATTTATTGATTTCTCTCATTGCTTCTTTCTTATATTGTATTTCCTTGCATCCGTTCCTTTATAGCTTTCGGCTTGTTTATCCGTGATAACAGGCGTAAATTGTTATTTGTATTATTAGTTAAAAAACATATATATAGTTTTTTCTGAACGACAAATAATCCTAGAAATAGCAGAAATTTACTGTTTGTTGTTTTCTTTCTAATTGTTCTTATTGGCTAGGATGAAATATTCTCAACCATGGAAACAATAAAGGGTCACCCTGTGTCTGTGTATATTTCTCGAAGAGAATGAGAAAAGTTCTTGAAATATTAATATTAGTCTAGAGAAAGTGTAAACTGTTTTTCCAATGAAAATAAAAAATTATTCCCCGTGACGGAGAGAAAAAAGGCGCCAAAAAATTTCCAATCAATGTTTTATTTAAATATTAATAATTTTAATAAAAGTTATTCAGTTTTTTGGTTTATTCAGTTTTCTGGAACTTAAATTTTCTAAATAGCGCAATTTTTTAGAAGGATTTTTGGGGTGTTAACAAAGAGAATTAAATCATAGGAAAATTGTTAGTCAGAAAGTTCTCATTAAAAAGAAAAAATAATTTAATATTGGAAAATATTCTTAACCCCTAGAATTCTTTGTATTAATATTTAATGTAAGATTTCTAAATATAAGATTTCTTTAAATATATTTTTTCTGTTCAATTTGAATCTTGCGGTTGTTATTCCTTTACTAATACGGCAAAATCAAACACGTTCATCGTAAAAGTCAGACTGTGACAAAATGGTATCCATTTAAATTTATTTGCTGCAGTATATCAAAAACTTCGCTTAAAAATTTAGCAATTTATTTTTTCAAATTTTCTCTTTGTAAGTTAATCATAATTAACATTTCTGCCATCCCTTGGAAATTCGGTCCAATATATTTTAACATCCAAGACGTTTGGAAACCTCAACGAATATCAACATTTATAATTGATATTCCAACAAAATTACGTTCTGATATCTATGAGGCTACAAAAAATGAAGAAAAACATTAGAAGGCATGATGCAAACAAAACTGAATTTGTTAAAGAACTATTATTTGTATTGCAATAAACTAGAGTGAAGAATTAGTAGACTATCGAAAGAACTGAAAAAAATCCCACATCACACAAAGAATTGAATACACTCATGCACAAACACATTCAGATGAACAGTCTCAGCATCCACAAACGCAGAAGAATATTCCCAAAATAAAAATGTTTCTTAGAGAACTAGAAAGCAATAATGACTATTTTATAATATACAACAACAACAATAACAATAAATCAGCATAACAGTTGTGCAGAAAGTCGTGAGGAAAGCCAATTTGCACAACAAAAATAGAAAACTCAAATGCCGTAGAAAATGATCTGGAAAAGATATTCATAGTATGCGATTTGTGGCTAAAGTTGTCAACGTTTATATGTGGTAAACGAATGGGCGATTGCCAAATTGGTTGGCAAACTTTTCAAGCAAAATTTATTAAAGTCTTAAAAAGGTTTAAAATTTTGTATATTAGAAATAGAGGAGTAGAATTTAAAAGTATAAAAGTTTTTAAAAAACACACAAAATACAATGAATTTAAGGAATTATTGCGTTACAGCGTGTATTTAGGTTTTATATTCATTCTGTTAGTTTTGCATTGAAAAATTTAGGACGATTTATTCCATATAACATCTTTATCGTAATCTTTTTTATCTTTTATCTTTCCAATAATAGTTTCTTCCTAGTGCCAATGCATTTTTACAATTATTTTTACAATTAATTGGACCAGAAAGAAATTATCTCAATAGAACAGCATTTGTTCTCGTGGTTTTAACTGTGTATTCTATCACAGATTCAGTTTAACCGGTTTTGTTGAGATATGATAGGATACAATGCGATACTAGACGGTATAGGACGTGACACCATAGAGTATGACACATCGAATACACGTAAGTTAACTACACATTAAATAAATAATCAGTTACCAAAAAGCGAACGCAATTTTTTTTATTTAAAAAATATGAATAATACTTAGACTAGTATATCATAATATTTTGTCTACTTTATGCACCGCTTCATTTCGATTTTGTGCCTCAATTTATTTTTAGATGGTTGACGATAGTTCGATAGAACTGACAAAGCGTCGACAAGCCTGGAGAAAAATACAATAAAGAGTAATTATAATGATGAGTATTACGGAGTAAAATGATGAAAAGGAGGAGGTGAAGAAAGGAGGTGAAGAAAGAAAGCTAGAAGACAGTAAGAAAAAAGGGCCTGTAGGAAAGATGCTACCATCTTTTCTTAAAGGAAGATGGAAGAATGGAGAAAGAAGAAGAAAGTAGAATAATATAAGTGAGTATTTCTGGTCTATAAGAATTAAGCAAAGTGTAATCAGACTCTCCCTGTTTACCTATAGGTTGTATTTACCATCGTGCGCCACCTTAATTTCGGAATGTATTCAAATTACAGGCAGGACGTAAATAGTATGGGCGTACAGTGTTTTAAAATCTTCATAAAAATGTTAGTGCATTGCAAAGAAGAAACCATCTCGAGCTGCAGCCTTATAGGTCTTAAAACTGCTACTTTCTGTAGCCACCATTTCTATAGGCTTGTAATATCCATTCCACTACTCTTGAGCCATCTCTAATTTGGTCCCAGACCCATCCGAGTACAAGAATAGTTGGGGAAGTGTTTGTTCCGACCACATCCTTGACAAAAACACTTGATTGGGAATGGGTTTTCAACGAAAATTGACTGCATCTTTAACCGAATCATTGTATTCGCGAAAAATTTTCCGCGAGCGTCTTTTAGCTTCCTGGAATTTTTCCTTGACTTTCTTAAGTGAATGCTGGCAATTATCCCAATGGGTACTTATTTTCAATCTTTTCGGCCATCGGTGCCTTTAGCTCAGTGCTTAATCAAGTCTACTCACGTGGTATGCTCGTCTTCCTTAGCGGGCCTGTTTTTCCTACCAACATAGACCAACGTTGACCAACCCACCCTTAATATCTGTAAGCAATTTTCAATGTCATAGAAGCAATTTTCACGAAAAACTGTTCGTGTGTGTGATGGAAACAACTGTGTGATGGAAATCCATATTGAATATTTCAAATGGTGAAAAAATTCCAAGCATTCATTACCAGACAACCCAACACGAATGAATAATCGCACTGTTCGTATTGTGACAAACTTTAAATTTTGTCACAGCCACAGTCAGTTCGTCACAGTTTTTTCATGAACTGACTTAATCGTAGCGAATTTACAAACTAACCCAGGATCATGTAAATGCCCGATACTTCACGCATTACACTTCGATGTTGTTATATCATGTCCGCATTGAAAAAGAAAACCCATTATACACGTTACCATATTTCTTGGGATTCAACTATTCGCATATTTTTACTATGAATAACAAAATAATACTGAGGGTGAAAATAATACTTGCCATATAATCTTTTATACCAGAAAACTATTATGATTTATGTAGTGGCGCCTTCCACGTATTATTTACGTAAATAAAATCGAATAGGCCCTAACATAAACTAATTACATGGGCATACATAGAAGCTAGAAATAATAATAATTTGATCTATAGATAAATTTATTATTTCTGTCAATAACAAGGTTCACGATAAATATTTATTTATATCACACATACTTAAACAGTTCCCAAGATGCCTCGCCTTTCGTCACGCGACTTTTTCCTTTCTTCATCTTTTTGATGTTATTCCAATTTTTTTGATTAAGGTCACGAATCCTATCGTGGTCGTCGCCATCATCCTGGAACCAACAAGCCTCTTTCAGCAGAATCCTATTCTCAAATTTTTGTTTCATCGATTTATCATCCATTCTCTCTATCTCACATACTACTCTCTCTCTCTCTCTTCCCTTCTCTTCTAATTTTTTCCCATTTTTTCTCATGAAGGTGCTTGCCAGCCTGCTTTTATATTTTTCTTCAATCATTATTTTCCACATTTTCATTTTATTCTTTTATGTCGATCTTCAACGATGGCCATGCAGGAAAATATAGTTTCCTTTCTTTTGGTTTTGATGCTTTTATTTGTTTAATTATATTCTTTCTTTTTAACCGCTTACCAATCAGCCCAGCAACATTTCTGTACTTGTCTTCCCTTTCATTCAAAGTTGTTTAAAAGATAAAAAGTTAATAATCATATTTGAATGTCGACAATGGCAGGCAGCAAATTAACATATTGGCACTAGCCACAGTAGCAAAGGCAATATGAACAACAGACGGTTTCATAATGTTGGTTTTTTTCCAAATTTTTTAAAAATATATTTTTTTCATACCTCAAAGGAAGGAAATCAAAGAAATTTATTAAATAATAATTACGAACCTTAGTAAAATAATAACCAAAAGTAATTATTTTTAAAATGGTAATAAAAAAATAAGTAAATAAATAAATGTAACACCAAAATAATTAAATAAAGTAATAAAAATTATAAAAATTAACAAAATAATAAAAATAAACAGTAATAATAAAAACAGTATCCAAAGACGCCAAAAAGAGAGTGGTACGAAAAATTATAGTGAAATAGATAAATAAAAATAAAAATTATCAATTGAATTAATAATAAATATATAAATTGTAATATATAAAAAATAAAATATATAAAAATTACGTTTTTTGGTATTGTATCCAAGAAGAAACCAGTGGTTGGCCCGCCATTAATATTATTATTATTTGAAATATAAATTTTATATATTCAGGGTTTTAGAAAGTTCCCTCTTTTTCCATCACTGAACTAAATTAATAATATATAAAATTGCGGTATTGAATGGTGTGGATTATATGAGCAACATTTGCCGTTACCCAGCAGCCACAGAATCAGCAATCATACAGAATGCAGTGAATATAATACAGCGGTTTTATTTTTTAATGAAAAATTCAACGAAGCGTTTAAAATACTTAAAAAATTTATTGAAGTGCTGTGGATAGAGATGATAATGGTGATAAGGATGATAATTACGATAGGTAAGTTTCTCATGGCACAGGCGCAAGTAAGTGTGTATGTCTGTATGTAAGAGGGTGGCAAGTATTTGGTTGCCACACTGTACGCATAAGGATAGTATTAATTCAAAGGACTTTTCAAAATAACTCATTTATTTTGCTCTGCTTCTGCGGCTTGGCAAGACCAAACCATGAATGAATGCTTCTCTCGTATGAATTAAATCTTAAAGAATCAGGTTATTAAATTTTTCCCAATAAAAGCGGAAAAATAAAAATATGAAATAAAGATAAAATATGTAATTACAAAGAAAGTGAAAGAGGGACAACATCTTTATAGTCATCATCACCATTTTCATTATTATATTTACTACGAACGTCACTAAAGTAATCGTGATTTCAACTTATTCATGGCAATCAGAAGTCAACACCTGCCAAAGTTTTCTTTCGTTCATTCGTTTTTTGCTTCGGTCGATATCACTTCCTTTATTTGTGCTGATTCTACTGCTTTTGTCTACCTCTTTGCATTTTATTCATATGCAACTACTGTAAAGCCTGCCTAGAGAATTAAATGCCATGGCATGGTGTCATCGCATCGTATAAATTAATTTATTTAAAAAAAATATTATAAAAAAGGGAAGTCTTGAAAAATGTAAAGAACGTGAAAGAAATGTGTAAAGGAATAAATTATTACATTTTCAGCAGTTTTCACACCCGCATGTATCGAAGTGTACATGTATTCACATCGTGCTCCAATTTATAAAGCCTTAAAGGAGGCGTGGCAGGTATAGAAAAGTATATGTATTCTAACTCACAATCACCACCTGAGTCTTCTTAAGTATTCTTGAGTAGTCCAAAGTAGCACAGCCTATAGCAGGTTTTTCCAATTTATGGTGCAGTTCCGAAGATAATAACTTGGATAACACGCCCACTATTATACAACATTTTATATGGATTTTCTTGAAGAAATTAGTGTTGAAATTGATCTAGTAGATACGAAGAATAATGAAAGACCAAATGTGAGAGGAAAAAGGGCCCGCCCAAATTTTAAATATACCCTACACCCGAAGGACTGAGGGTTTAATAATTTTGTCCTATAGCATTTTCTGTTTCGACATATTAATACCATTTTTGGATTTAAATTATATCTTGAAATAATTACAAGCTTAGTCGACTGCGTCGAATTAGTCGATGTGATTTTGTGTATATCACAAAATATAGTGTAAAATATTATACAACTTACGTACCAGAAAAACAAAATTCAGATAAGGCAAAAGCTTATTTAGAAAGAAGGAAGAGATGGGATAAAATTCGTAAATAGAGATTAGTGTGGCTCAAGATGTGCAGTAAAAGTAAAAAGAAACCAGATTTGAAATGTGCATGGATATAGTTTCTTTGTGCGAACAGATAAAGGACAGATGCCGCTTGGTGCTTTACGTGAGTACCTGCCAAGTATGGCTTAATCTCACGGTGGGCCTACCTACACTCGGGATTACTAGGTAGACTTTGTGAATACCTTATATACTGGCAATCATCAGCCACGGCATCAACTTAGCCCTATTGCGCCATTTGTGTACCTATTGAAGCCTGGGACGTGCAGGACATTCCTCGCAGGTTGACGATCGAGGCCTATCTAAAACCTCTTTAATGCCGGTGTGCTACTCACCGGCATTCCGAGTTGTCGGAGGCTGCCTCCTCACGCAACTCCACGCGGAGACTCTATGGTCTCTCCCCGCGTAATTTTGGGTAGTACCACAGCCACCACGAAGCTCCCACAAGGGGGCCTACCCACTGGTGTGCTGTGTACGTGGGCATTTATATTAGCGGGGTCCGTTTAAGACCCAAAATGAGCTGCACACCACCCGTGGCACCATTTTTACACCTTTGGTAAGGTGGCGGAACTAGCCTGCATAGTTCCTGGCAAGTGAACTACGTGCAAGCACGACTAGTCACTGCCATTTTGTCGCCTTTCATCCACGACGGGCCTGGCACCCAAACAGATAAAGGACAAACAGATCAAGGACATGTAGTTAAGTCACATATCTTCTTGATTTCCCTTAAAGGGATTTGAAATGTCTTAACATTGATTTGATTAGCCTCTCTCAACCTAATTTCCCTTGCGTTCATCCCACCACGTTTGAACCAGTGATTACCTACTTGTTATTAGTTTTATGCACGCCCTTTTACCTTTTTTCAATAAATATGGTGAATGTATTTTATATCGAAGTCATTGAGAACCTCCCAACCTGGTATCTTTCCTTTATATCACTCTCATTCATGATACCACGAATTACAATTCCAAAAAGTTTCAATAATTTTTGTAACTTTGTAGCACACTCATTCAGCTAATAAACTGTTCATACTAAGTCCTATAGCAATACTATCGTCGTCGAATTTTCACTGAAGATATAATAACGCTTATTTGATCAACGAAAATATTGGAAGAAGCAACAGTGTTGCTAATGGCAACATATTATTAGCGAAGGGGTTAAGATACCCTTGGATTCATTATTATCGTTCAGTCTCCCTACGAATTCCAACAGTAACTCTTGCATTTGCTTGAGCACTGCGTTGCGTGAATTTTATTTGCTATGAAATGAAAATAAATAGTTGAGAATAAATTTAATATTAAATTCATTTAATTTATAATAAATTGAATAACACGTTGGGTGGAGAAATATTAAAAAAACTTTTTGACATTAAGGAAGGTTATGAGAATTGTACAAAGGGGTTTTGAAATTTGAACCTAAGGTGGAAGATTTTTTGTTTAATATATGTGAAATTTCGATTCAAGTTAATAAAAGTAGGTTTTAGCAGAGCCCAAATTAGTGATCTTTGATTTTAGCCCAAGTTTCTCAGTCTGCATAATACAGAATAAAATCCAAATAAACTTATAAGGATGAGAATATTTGGTTTAACATTAGTAACACTCAGGAACCCCCTTCAATTTTTGTTTCTCTTCCTCTCTCCCAACATACCTACCCACATACCACCAAAGAAATGACTTTATAAATGTTGATTGTGAACAAAGCTTTTCATTTTCTTTTAAGTAAGTAGATTTCAAACGGGCAATTTTAAATTCATTTAGTGACGATATTTACTCTTCAGACAAATTTAATAATCTTTGCTTATCTTTATAAGCTTATAGTTATGCTGCTTCTGATGGTTATGATTATGTTGATGATTTTAATGATGACAAAACTAAAAGGCTTAAATTCATTGTAGAATGTTTTCCAAAACCTCAAAACAGCAATAACAACAATGAAAATAACAACGTCAGAAAAAATAACAAAAATAAGAAATACGATAATAACAACCATTACAATCACTTGAAAATTTGCTTGTACTGCTTCCAATTCGACAGATAACGCTAGTGACATAAACTGACACAAATTTAATAAGAGTGACTGTATTCGTCATAGTGCCAGTACTGTCGGAGTATCAGGGAACACAAGAGTGGCTGTGATTGAGAGGAGGGCGTGAAGGTCTTCAAAGACATTTGCATAGCTGGGCACTAGCAATTCGAGAGGTATTAGTACTGACACACAATGAGAAACACATAAATTGCAAAAGCAACTAACAACAACATCAACCAAATCGCCTATCCATTGTCTGACCAACTAACATTTGAGAATCGTCAAAATAACCAATCTGCAAAATGTGCAAACAATTCTAAGTACATACTTTACTTGTTTACATTTAATCGTTACAATAGTTTTTAGCGGTAGTTTCAAGAGAGGGAGGGAGGGGGATAGCTTGATAAAAAGAAGAAATGAAAGAGAGAAGGAATAAGGTTCGGCACAGAAATGTTTCTGATGCAGAAAAAGAAAAAAGATGGAACTTCAAGTTAGGGAAGTAAGAAAAAGTTAGGCATTAAATTAATGCAGTTCAAATCCAGTAGCAGTGCAAATAAAATGTTAAAACAACAACAAATGTATAAGCGAATACAGAACAGAATAATATGAACATTTTTGCTGCTGTCAAAATTACAATTAGCCCGACTAGGAGAAGATACTTCGGGCAGCATGTTAGAAAATGAAACTCTTAAAATTAATGGAAAATTAAACTCTTCTCTTAATCTCCATAAGAGACCATTAATTTTGACAGTTGAAGAAATGAAATTGCATCTCGCTGCCCCGTCTCTCCTTGATGCTTAATGCCCTTAAAATTAAAGCCTCTTGACGCGTGCCGTTTAGCTCCGTATTTCCAAAAAAGAAACCTGGACTGCTATTTCTCCTCGAAGCAACAGAACATAGGCTCTAAACCAGACATGTATCTATATTACCCATTTACATTTCCGATCCTGTGTTAATTCCGAAGATTTCTGCGTCTCTTTTCCCCTGAATTTCCCTTTCCATGGAATACGTAAGTATCGTATTTTGATTTTGAATATTTATGGCATTCCTAGAACTGGAAAATATTGAAAACTCGCCACGTTATCTGGATTTTTTATAATTTTTGTCTTTAGAATTAGTATTAATTCCATATTAAAAAGTAATCAAGAATAATTCGGAAAAAAATTTTTGAATGAATACATTTCGATTTTAGTGACAAATTAGTGGCTTAATATATTTAATTTGGAATTAGCGCGGAGACGTAGCGTGTGGACGTAGTATTATGCTAAAAACACATAGAAAATATCTCACAATTTCGGTCACGGCGATATCTCAAAATAGAAAAAACTAGACTTTTTTTGCGAACAGGTTTTATTTTGAGAAACTTGAATTGAATGGAAATAAAATTGAATGAGAATAAATCAATAGCTCTAAAAATACCTCTGGGTATTATTTGCCGATAGTTCCAAAAGAATGCGTTCAGCATTTTGTGTTTATATTCTATTATGGTTCTTAGTGTACATCTGAAGAAATTGGATTAGTACGGTTGAATCCGAACTCACAATTTTAAGTTTTGTTTTGGATATAGCCTTGCTTGCGAAAATTAGTTTTGCATAAGCCGCATAAACATCATATAAAAATATCTTCATATAAACTTTAGATAGTTGTTGGTAACGATGCATGATTTGTCTGGAATCTTCCTTACTATGTGGCAACATTCTGCGAAAAAAAGGTAAAATAAAGCATTAAATAGAGACTGCGCAGCGTGATGCAACATTTCCTCAGCTGTCAGAAATTATGCTGGCTTCTACAGAATTAGAGGAAAAAACGTGATTTTAATTTCCTGTCCAAAGTTTTTCGCTGTCTGGCTAATTCTAGTTTTGACAGCTGTCAGAAACACGTATACACTTATTGTTTTTACATTTTGATTCGGTCTGCTCCTGGAAGATGTTGTATGGTTGTGTTCATCTAACACCGAACTTTTTCTTTTGATTGTAAATGTCAATACTAATGACTGAGTATTGATTTTGACTTATTTAGATACTTTTTGTTTGGGGTTCGTTCTGATTGACAGCTGATTAAGAAAGGTATCCTAGAGAAGTTTGTCATTTTTGTGTGACACAACAAGAAGAAGCCTTTTCCCTTTCGAATTTCTTGTTCCATTACCCTCCTCTCTCTCTCCCTCTCTCAGTAATTTTTGTCAATCTCTCTATCATTTTGCCGGTTTTTTATGCTATTTTTCACTCCATACCCGAAGCATTAGGCATATGTTTAGTTCGTTTTTTCGGCTGTAACGCGTTATAGATGTGACAGATATAGAAAAGTTCACATCCTCCATCCCAAAATGAGACCATGATTTTTAGACCAAAACTAGATCGTACCGGCGCGTAGGTTTCTTTGTCCCCCTGGGTGTCAGTCTCAGAAACTAGCTGGTATTGAATATTATAAAAATTCAATGAATGATGCCCGTCTACATTTTGTAGCGAATGTGAATTCACGATTATAGCGCACTTTCTCAGATCGCAAAGTATGTGTGTAGAGTTGTATTTTCTAATCCGTCACATTAGACAAAAAATACATGCAATAAACCCAATGAAAATCACGATTTTAGTAAAACGAGTAAAATCGCTATCAGAGCATTAGGCACTCCCAATGTGAATACCTCCCACATCACATACCTCCTGAGTTCTTTCACTGCGAGACATGATGTTATATTTGAATACGTTTGTCGTGGTAATACCACAATAGTGGAAAACATATAGGTAAAAAAGGGGTGTGACAAACATCTATTTATAAACTAAAATAGTTTGAGGAATAAACAAATTGAATTAACGCATCTATCGTCGGATCAATCCGAACATTTCAGTCCAACTTGCAATAAATACCAGTGATTAATAAAGTGAGCGCTGCGGCTCAACTGAATGCCGAGTGCGGTCTTAAAAGCACCGTGATAAAATGAAAGATTTGGGAGAGGGGGAGGATGGTAAATTTGACGTAATAAAGGCACCACGAAAAAATCCGATTATTTAGAAGGCCGTAAACCGAAAAATATGGCAAAAATCTGCCCATACACTTATATGCATATACATAAATTTATTTAATAACCATTCATTTTTTATGGAGCAAAAGTTATATGATCGGAATTTACGATTGCTGAGCACTAATTTGCAACACTGCTATGATGGAATTCCCACGCAATGCGAGTGAGAGTAGGCCGTATTTCCTTTTGAGCTATCCATTCATATATCTTTAGATAGCCTATCATCTAACCATATTTGATATATATTTGATGAAATAAATTCTATCCTTGTTCCTATGAATATCCTTGTTCAAACTTCCTTGTTCAGGATGTTATATCCTTGTTCAAACTTCCCTCGTTCCACGTACCTTTGAAACAAATAAATACTTTAATATTCTTGTCGTCTTTTGGCGTGGTTCTGTTTATCGGGTCTTCCCAAAAATTTGAAAATATTGGCATGCCAATACGAATTGCTATATACAAAGATGTGATGGGAGGAATATGTTGCTAAATATTGACATTTCGTGGTACGGATGTATATATCAATTTGTTTTTGCCAATTTGTCAACGTAATGGTACATAAATCAGATTAATGTTATTATTGATACTATAATCACATTTGTTGGCATTACAGTAATAATATTATTATTGACATTACATTATTGTTACCTCAAGATCCTTTCATGTCAGTATTGGAAAATATTGATCCCATAATATCATCGTCAAGAACTATCAATAAGCACTGGTTAGCCTCGGTAGCAATTTGGGTCTAAAACAAGGACGCATATACAAACACACTTGCAGAAAACTTAAGAGCAATCTTCAAAATTTGAAGGAAAAAAGCGAACACAACCAACCCTACTTATAAACACTTTAGAATGATTGCTCTATTCTAAACGAAAACAGAAAGGGTCACTAAATGCATGAGCGGGGGAAGCATTGATCGAAACAAATTAGGAGCTCCATCTTAATTTGCTTTAAGTAAAAATGAATAGCACCTGCCACTTTCACGTGATTATCAAATGCGTCAATTGCGAAAAAGAAGAAGAAAATTCTAAATTAAAAAACCGCACGTAGTTGGGCTATGTTTGAGACCACCAATAACTGGACCTGATATTTCTAACAACTACATCAATAACTTGTAGTAGCCATTTAATCGAAATCGTTAGCCCAATCGTTTCCGTTTCCGTTAGATATCGATCTCACCCGCATGCAATAACTCCCACCAATGTCGTTGGTAATGCTGCTAATGCTATTATTTATTGTTCTGTCTCACTTCACCACCGCGTTCCCTGGGATGGCTGTATATACAAGGAGAAATGTGGCATTGACTTTTTTGGGAACTGCTTACAAGTGTTGCAAAATGAGTATTTTCAGCGCATGGATATTAAACCTACAGAAAACCTACTGTTACGTAGTGACTTCAGGCATATTCACGAGAAGGCTTTTTGTGTCTCCGTGAACTTTGTCAAATGGGATCTATCGGATAAGGCGGTGCAGCATGTGCCTTTCGCCACTTGTTATTACCACCCAGCACCCTAGTAAAGAATATCTATCAGGCAAAACGTGTAGATTGCATATGACCAGACAAATTTTCGAGAGACGAAAGATGTCCATCATGTGTGTACTGTCTGACATCCCAGCATTCTAGCTGCTATGACACCCCAATGATCAGGTTCTCACCAGAATGATATATACCTGGATAATATGCAGCATATATCTTATTATGTTGAGGAAAGCTCAATGGGCAGTGCTAAGAAAAGCGAGTAAAGTTTCCATTTACAGCTTCGGCATTGAGGACAACGGAAATTGTTCCACACATTGCACTACTTTTGGCGATTACAGCTTACGCGTAATAATTATGCCAATAGCAGCAATGCCGGAGTAATTTTTGCCATCGTGCAGAGTACTGCCATGACGAAATGCCGCCGAAAAGGCGCGATAGAATGTAAAAAAGCTGCCGGCTGTCAAGGCGGTACCGGCGACAACTTTCTTGATGGCAGAAACAATAATGAATGAAGTGTTTTAATCTAATTTAATTAATTTAAGTTTTAATTTAATTTAAGTTTAAATTAATTTAAGTTTTAATTTAATTTAAGTATTCCTCTGCAATAATTGACTATGGAAGCAGAAGTGTGTGCTGCAGAGTGTTGATTCCAAAACTTGCCAAAGAGAATTAAGCAGAAAGGTGAATCACCATTGGTCAAAGACAAAGAGAATCACCATCGGTGACCAAATAAAGGAAAGCCTGACAATTACCGGATGGCCACCATTTCCGTAGGCAGAGAGGCGGAGGTGACAACGGAAGGATACAATCTGCCACAGCTTCCACCCGCCTCTCCCTAATTTTCAAGAGAAAGGTGACGGTCCACTAACCGATGTCAAAGGTAGCAAGTGGAAATTAAAATCGAAGGCGGAAGATCCCATTACGATAATGTAAGCAAGTGTTCGACACTCTTTAGCTACAAAATCGTGCCACAGGAGACTGAGTCCAACTACGATAGCTGTCAACAGTAAACCGCAAGTCAGTTCCGAGCACGAATGTTACGTTCGAGCAGCTCAACCAGCGGCACACTGGATACGGCTTTGGAAATATTTCGTCGCCACGCTACGCCGAGACATGTAATTGAAAGCAATGATGCATAATAAGTCGTTAATCAGCATCGTCAATGCAATCATAAATAGCGACTGCCACAATAGTAGAAGAAAAAACAGCAACACCTCCTCCCGTACGCTATTTCCGAGCAACGACGGCATTTGTTCATCCACCAACTTCGGTAATATCAGTTGACGAGTCAACGATACCTAAGTGCGCCAAATACGTGTCGGCACCAACGGCAAATTCTGCTTCTGCGATAATTGTTGACACAATAACATACTATGGTGTCGCGCTACCAAAGGAAGTGGAAGTGCTAATGTTGCGCTACTTACTTACAACCGGGTTTTGTCGATGACTCTCATGAAGGCTCTGGGATTTGACGACTTAACAGGAGCTCTGCATATGTCAATGCAGCAATAATCCTTGGGATGTTTCGGTGGTATTGTAAAAGTTGTTATGTCATTAAGTCGTTGATGGATGATGCCACGGATGGTAACTTCCGTGTGATTATGGTTTACTTTCTAATGAATTCTGTCCCACATCTTTATTGTTCAACATTTTCTCGATTTTTTAATTTTTATCGACTGTGTTTTGTTCAGATAAAAACCGTCTCTAATGAGAATGTTTCCTATAAAGGAAATTCTGAGTTAGACAACAGGAAACCCAAAAAAAATTGTCATAACAAGAAATTATTCCCAGATTCTAAAGTTAAGTAACTTACACTCGTCTCCTGGCTTTCCTCTGCCGCACACCACACTCACACACACGCACACATAACCAGATGTTTTTGTATTTTATTTGATTTGAAGTGAAAACTTTTTTGAATAATTAAACTTTAGAAAAATGCTATTGGTGTCATTCAATTGTGATTATAATGAATTGAGAGTTAATTCAAGAATTCGGACGATAACAAAAAAGATGTAATGCTAATTAAACGCTGTCTTACCATCGTGATCAAGTCTCATGATATTGGCCGAGCAATTTACGCCACCCGTCCCTCAGCCTTAGTCGTTTCTAGCGCATATGGTCCCGTTCGCGCCATGTGTCTTAATAAAGGCTACAATACGTTCATTATCAGATATTTATTGTGTTTATCGTTGACGAGGATCTCCTCATTAATTATGTTTTAATTTTTATATGGAATCACCGACATGACAGTTAATAGTTCCAGATTTATACGGTGATGGAAAGTACTTTATTTATAAACACATATTTATAATTTTAATATATTTTAAATACAAGTCTAAATGCATTGCACGTCTTTGTCTTTCTCATTAGATCTCTCCCATTGACTTAGAAGCGTGGCAATACTTCCCAATATTTATGTCATCAAAGACAAATTTTACATTCACTATTTAAAGAAAAAATAATTTTACGACTTTTCAATAATTTTTCGTTTAGAGAAGAGAACAAAGAAAAAGTGAAAAGTAGATGGAAAAGAAAAATCAAAGAAAAAAAACAATCATTTCAACAATCTATGACACATCTGCCAGTTCAAAGGAGAGTGATAACAGAAAAAAATTTGTAAAGAAAAAGAAGAAAACGGAGCAACAGAAAAGCAATTTCATTTCAAAGTTTAGAGGAAAACAATCTAGACGATGCTGCACCTGATCCAAGCAAATGATTATAAATGCAACGATGTTTTTTGGCAATGAAGCCAAATAACAAAAGCAAAGACATCAAGAACAAACAACGATTGGAAGTCTTTTTTCTAATTATAGTTCCTGTTGACGTTGTTTCTATTTACTACAGATTTACTGCTAAAATTTAAATATTTTTTATAAAAGTGATTAAAAGTATGATAAAAAACACAATACATTCTCAGGAGTGTGTTTTGTTTAATTTTTCTTAAGTTTGGATCCAATTTCAATAATATTTTAAATTCATCAAAAATAGTTGATAAATTTTTGATAAATAAATGGGTGTTAATTCTTAGATTCTTCTAATATACAGTAATAGGCGCAAAGTAATCTGAAAGAACCGAAAATATAAAGGATACAACAAAAATTATTCAAAAATTTGACAGGAAAAATTTTCAAATGGTTAAAAATCGGTAAAGGAAAATGAGAAAAACAAATCGGAACTCTTTTGAATAGATAAAAATAAAAGCACTTGAAAGCTCATTGATTACGTTAAGACGACAGGGATTATCAACGACCAGCATAAAATTACCGATTCAGAATTATATACAAAAAGTAAAATAAAAGAAAATTAGTAAACTAAAAAATTGTAAAGTAAAGTAAAAAAATGTAAATTGAATTATAGTTAAAACAATAAGGAAGCCAATGATTATAAATCCCGAAATTTTTGGTATAGAAAACAGTGAGTCGTACAGAAGATAATTATTATTTAAAATTCGTAGTGAGTCACCCTTTCAATGATTTTTAATATTACAAAATTTCATATAAAAGAACAGAATTAAATTGATTTATTGTTATTTTATAGATCACTGTTTGTAGGGTCTTAATGGAAAAAGCAAAATTTTGTAATTTGTAGTTACAAAAATAGATTAAAAAAACATTCGAAGATTGGGTTTGGTAGGCATAATTGCTGTTTAAAATGGACAATTTATAGAACGAGGACAGAGAATTTATCAAAACGGGGTGTAACGGGGTTGGTTCCTTGTTATTCCTATTATCTAGCAACGGTATGTTGCTTGTAAACCGCGATTTAAGAGCTTTTTCAGATATAGGGACATTTTATAACATGACTTATTGACATGACTTATATGACATTTTATAACATTGTCCCGAGAGTAGTTAGTAACTACTAATTTATTGTACCGAGAAATCCTGGTCTAAGTGAGCCAGCGTGTTTTAAAATTTATATTATAAAAAATATAAATTTTTTATGTGACTTTCGTGTATTTCGGCAAAGTTCATTCTTAAAACGTTACATTCTAATATATAAATGGAGATCGGTTACTCTTATTATACCATAATATTTCAATTGAGCTGATCCCGGTGGCACTATTAAATATGCCCAATGTGATTACTCTTTAGGCATGATAACATGTTAATACATGCATTTTTTGAAGTATATCGACTATCTAGTGGTGGGGTGGTTGACTGATACAAGGATTTTACATTTCCATTAATATTAACGATATGCATCAACTTCTTAATCATAGCTACCTCAAGTTCCCATTTTCATACTTATAGGACAGCTCTTTTTAAAAGCATGTACAATTAATGTTATCTTTATTATTTATGTTGCTTTCATTATCTATGTTGTACAATATATAATAAAATGTAAGGCCGTAAAAATTGCGAGAAAACACAATTTTTTGAAGAGATTTATTATATTTGCTTTTTTTCTATACGCAAGATAATTAATGTAAAATATAAATAATAGATAAAATAACTTTATATTTAAGATATATAATAAGAAAAAATGAACCAAATGTTGTGACACATATATTTGTATAGAACGTTTATTAGGTGTAATAGGTAGAGCTTGGCCAGGCCGAGTTACAATTCGACTTAGCTCTCAATGATTCTTCAATTAGATTGTTTTATATGCCTTAAACATTACGACCCTCTTTCTCGTCCTTACCCACTTACCCAACTCTCATCTACCATAAACCCTTCAGAAAAACCAATTCAATATTTTTCATTAAGGATATCATAAATTTATTTCTAATACCAGTTCATGTTAAGAATTTTATGATTATCTTTTATGAGATTATGCGATTTTATGATTATCTTCATTTCTTGAGATTTTGTTGATTGGCAATTCTAGCTTTGAAAAAGCATTCAAAGATTTTGTTGACATATTTTTGGATTAGCCGTCGCAGTCTTTGCCATCGCCATTGTTATCATCTATGGTGTCATTCTCAGCTTGGTATTAATCCCAGCCATTGTATGTATATCTCTGTATGATTCAGTTTGACAAAATTAATTACTGTGAAGATTATATTGTTGATATTTTTTGTTGGGGATTGTTTATTTTATTGATTGTTTTAGTATTTAACGGAATCTTTCAGGAAATCCTTTTTGTGACAGACGAAAGTATTATAATAACAAAATAATTTGAAGTGTCAAAGTAACAAGAGTTAATTAGTTCAAAAGAAGATCACTCGCATCATAAATCAAGAACAAAACGGCTTCTCTCAGTTTGAGGATTGCCTTTTGTAAAAATGAATATTTTTATGAAGATTTTCTAAACGCTTACTAGTACGGAAAGCAATTTCTGTGCATATAATGCATAATCTTTTCTCCGTTTGGCACCGACCGTAAATTCGTTGTAAATTGCAATGGTTTTTTCTATCTTTAATCATTTAATACAAATTTAAGACCCAAGCCCTTTAGCTCCCGAAACCCACATCAGCCAGCAACCAGTGTTTCTTTCAGGTACCTCTCCGGAGGGGCTCATCTCCCCCGGAGAGGACCTAGTACCGCCCCCCGAAGAAATCGAATCATAAAATGCCAAATTAAATCCATTGCTCATAGCAATGAACATAGCGTTCGCAATAGAAGTGTTATAGATCGTGTTGAAATAATGGCACAAGAAAATGTTCCGTTACCGTTACTTTTACACGTTAGCAACAAGTGACGGAAAACGTTCGAAAGCGAGCGAATTTGTGAGTGATTAACCCGAAGCTGAACCCGAACCCATTATTTAAATGTTATTTAAACTATCATTATATTTAGTCTGCCCCCCCCGCGAATCTCCGTAGCGCCCCCTCCCCACGAAGTGCAGGTGTCTGAAAGAAACACTGCCAGCAACCCGTTAGAATCTTCTACTTCTGGTAGACTTTTGGACATCTGGTAGACCTGGTAGAAAGGTAGAAACTGATAGACCTTTGGGCATCTTTTTTATACATCTGCGTCTGGTTTAATATTTCTCTTCACTAAATAATTAGGATAACTTTATGAATAAATAATACTAATGGATGTCTATAAGCTAAGACCAATTGACACATTTAAAATCATCGTAAATACTGCCCTCCCTCAAATTCCATATATTTCTGTTATTTCAAAATTTTATTGCAAAATTTTGTATATTTTGACTTTAACCAAAACTGGTAACCCACATAACTGTGCATATGTAAAGATAGAAAGGCACACAGGCGAGCACATAAAACACTCTTTTCATAAATATCTATTCATTCGTTACTTCTACCGTATGTTTCCGAAACTAACTGAAGAGTGAAGTATTTACTGAATATTTTTATTGTATTTATTTGTATTGTACTGTATTGTATTGTATTGTATTATATTAATAAAGTATTTGTATTGCTCCGAGCCAATGAAAGCACATACATTCGAAAGGATACGCACATATATGATGTGCCACATACCCACTAGGAACTATGGGTATCAGCAGTGCGCAAAAGAATAGTAGTATAATTTACTCATACATTATCGATATTATTTAATATATATAAATCTTACAAATATTTTTAAAGTATTAAAAATTAAAGGGGCAAAAACTATATATTTTTAGCAAAGAAATTAATGATATAATGCCGTTATAACGAGATAAATAACGGCAAACCTACGAACGCCACAATATTGGCAAATATATATAATACGTAAGCTCCTTAAATTGAGGCAATATTTACAAATCACTTCATTTTATTTGAACATCAATCAATATCAGGATTTATCTTCTTTCAAATTTGCCTCGTTGCACAGAGTTTTGATACTATTCAGAATTCAGATATATTTTACGCAGGTTACGATTTTTTTTGAAATCCGTTGGGTTGATTGCGAAAATCCTAGAATAAGGTTTACCGTCGTTCTCTTCAGTTCGGCTTTTCGGTCTCTTGTCACCCACTCTCCTTCACAGCCTCTTACTCTATCCTCTTCCTTTATCCTCCCAGTCCCCGTCCTTATTATTTATTCATTCTTTGGTCCTTTTACATCTATCGAAATCCATCGAAATCGAAATTTGTCTAACTAAAAAGAAGACACTTAAGTAAAATAATCGTTGATAAATCGAAGCACAGCATATCTGTCGATAATACCACGTTAGACACGCGGCCCATTTCTACTCCCCAACGGAAATTAATTTCTGTGATATTTGTAAACGAATGCTGGTCTTTTAGCCACTCATAGTCGGTATCGATTAATACATTTCATGTAATGCTTACAGGTTTTCTATTGTGTCCTCTATTTTTACCAGAATCACAACCCTCTCCCGTACCTCTACTCGTCCCCTTTTATGTTACTGTTTCTTTTTCTTTTTTTAAACCCCTTTCGGAGTATTTAGGTTTGCTAGGATTTTACTTTTTCTTTGTTTTATTGATTACGTCGTTATTTTTTCCGTTTGCGATTCTGTTTGGCATTTGGTTGTATCAGAAATTTATTATACCAATTTTTCTTGATGTTTTTCGTTAGGCTTTCACATTATCGCAAAGCAATGGATTTCGAATTTTTGGAATTAAGTTTCTTTGCAATGAGTTCGTTTAACTGCGGTTTGGGTTTGGGTTTAGTTTGTCAAATGTGTTTGAGAGGTAGAGCTTACTCATTAATCATTTGCTTAACGGTTAAGTCGGGTAATTTGACTAGATTTGGTCATCGACGCTACCGGTTCTTTGGTTGCTGTTTATATACTTTTATTATTCGTTAACAAACGATACTTAATAATGCTTGATTATTTTATTGAAAAATTTATGAAAGGATCTTTTCATCGAAAAACTTTAAAGGTATTCCCCACAATTTTAAGAAGAAAAATTCTAGAATTCATCTAGTATTGCTTGATAACTATTTTTAGTGAAAGCAATTTATATAAAATCAAAAATAATTTATTTAGAATCTCTTAAAGAGTTCCCAGTTGAAGAATTAATGTGGAAGGGTAGGCTGAAGCAAACAAAGGCACATGAAATAAACCATATAATATCATAGAGTGAATTAAATTAAATACTTAATAATTGAAAATATCTGTCAAAGGAGGTAGGCAGGGGATTGGCGGTTTAAAGTGTACATCCACTTTAATATTTCAGATAAAAATATTCCTTTAATGAAAAAGAGTAAAGAAGTAGAGAAGATATATAAAGATAACAAAACGCAGATCACCATCATTCTCCAAAAGAGGACCCCAAAAGTGGTAGACCGTTGGAAAGGAAGTTTATTCAAATGGTTCCGTCTGTTGCTATCCCACTGTTATTTACTCTCCCCAACTCTCTCTCTCCTTTTACTTTATTTACGTAAGAAACCAATTAAATATATTTACTGCTTCGCTCGTTATTCCTTAAGCTTTTCCCTAATCTTATTTTAATCTTTGCGTATTTTATTAGTTGTATTTTCCTTTCCTAATTCCCTTTCTGATTAGCGAATTTCCTTGTTTCGTGGGCACGATCGATATGAAGGAAAGAGATAGAGATTGAAATAGAGTGGTAGTTATTTGAGAGAGGTGAATTAGACTTGAATGTAGTAAGGTGTGGGGGTATGAAGAACAGAGGAAAAATAATTTTTATTTTCTGCTTCTTGCGTTCGCTTCGCTCCTCGGGCTTTCCATTAATAAGAAGTATCGGCATGAACTGACCCCAATCCCTTTTATTCGACTCTTCGGCTTTTCTTGGGGATTGCGAAGAAAATTGATTGGGGCTGTAGTCTCTCCACTTACCTTATGTGGTAACTATTGTCTTATGTATATTTGCTCATATCTTGTCTACCTACAATCTCTGCGCTCGCCTTTCTCTCTGATTTAATCAACTTGCTTACGTGTTTGTTTGCGAAAACGTTTCATTTATTTATTTCCAGTATTTTGCTTAGGCCCTTTTTTAACACATATTTCTTAAGGCTTTTATTTATTTGATCGAATTTCTTCAGATTTCGTTAAAATTTTGCATCAATTCTGGATGTGTCACGTAGTTCATCGTCGTGATATTCTATCTGATTTTTTTTAATATATAACCTCCTTCAATGTCCTTTCTGAAAATATCCGCAAACTCACGGCATTCCTTTTCATTTAGGGGTAGAAAATAATTGTGGCTTGTGGGTACACTTCAGGCCTCTCATAATAACTATCCTCATCTATTAATTATCATTATTCAATAAACATTATGGCACTTTTCATCATCCGTTGATAGAACTCTTTCTTCTGTTATTTCAGAAGAGATAAAAAAAGAACTTAAAACTGAGAATTTAGTGGGACTGTAAGTAAAAATTATCTGTTATTATGGAAATTATCTTCAACAAGTATTAATAACGGGTCTTATTTGGGAGTGACAATTATTTGAATTGCTTTTGTGTTTGATTAGTGTTTTTATGTTTTTATGAAATTATATAATACATATATTATATTACAAATACATCAAACTGTCCCTCCCTGTCAATCTTTTTCTCGTTCCTATTTCCCTTCCAAAATTGCCATAATTAATAATGGCCAAGCCATCCCGAACGTTTTTTTTTTTTGCGTTTTCTATTAACCCCCATTTCTGGGAGTTGTAACAATTTTCCTCTAAAATTTTTTGTTAGATTTCATTTCAGTTAATTTCATCTCTTCATGTATGCTGGATCCACTAGAGCTCCGTTAATTAATTTTTGTTGTTTTTAAGTTCTTGTTGCATATAAACCTTATTAATTTGTTCTTGTTGTACAGCAGTAAACGTATATAATTATATCATTTTTCTGAGAATATATTCTTCTTAGGGCAACATTTATTAACTCCCATATATTTCATTATTTATTGGTATTTTATATTGTGGTATATTTATTAACTGACAATGGAGCCAATTGTAATGATGGGTTAGTGGCCAGTTTCAATATCGAGTTTCTTATAGAATGAATCGAAATGATTGCGATGTGAATCAACTGCGATAGTGTCGCTGAAAAGAAATTGTGTCAAACCTTATATGAATTTAGTACATTCTCTGTAATTTTTCCATATATTAATAAACGTCATAATTAATTGGCTACTTCCCTTCAAAATTAATTGAACTTCTTTAGCGAATACGTTGCACTTATCTGATAGATGACAAATTTAGAAATAATGCGAAATTTAAAAGAGGTAAGAAAGCTAATTTCAGACCGTACAAACTCTTAGTCTGATCCTAACCATTAGTACGTGGTGACCTTTTTATATTACATTTAACATTTATTGATTAATTTACATCTACTAATTTATCTTCAACACAACCTTTGCCGGAAATGCGCACACAATGCGCGCATTGAAATTAGCAATATTAGATTCATAAGTACAGAAAAAATAATGGTTCAACGGAGATCTTCCGAATGTTTGTTTTGTTTCTCTATTACATTTTTTCCTTTTTGTTGCAACGATAAAGATAAGTATTATTTTTATTGTGAAAGTGGTAGAAAATATTCTCAATGTAGACATTTATTAGTAATATTTCAATATATTTATATAAAAGGAACTACGAATGAATAAAAATATGAAAATTCATTAATAATATATATATGTCGTACCCATTTATAGGTGCGGTTTTTATCGATGTCATGAGTCAATTTTTGTAAATCGATTCACTCGTAATTCTTTCTGCATAAACGTATTGATGTAGAAAGTAGAAAGGATATCGGTCGGTATCTTTGGTCGGAAGTACGTGTATTATAATGAAATAATGGACTAAAGCAATTCAAAAACAAATCTGATGTAAATCTGATAGGATTCATAATATCGCTTAGAGTCAAACTTTTTTCTCATCAGTTTTAACATAATTAATTTTGAATTAATGATAAACCCATTATTAGGTAAAGTATTTTTCAATAGGCGGGTCTGTGTTACAATGCAATAAAACAAACAGTGTGTTTAACATCGTTCAAACATCCGCCGCAGATTCTCACCTTGGAATGGATCCGAGAGGTCAACTTTTAATGATTCAGCTGCAATGATCCACTTGAATTGGAGTGAAGACCTGGGTTATTCACCTTAACATCGTCGATCGATTGCTTATTAATATGGACCTGCGTTAATTCACTTCATTACACCGAGATTACTGACCATATCCTCAACTCGTTCTCGCAGAATGCCGATTGTGGGGTCTACCCTTTAGGACTTAGCGCCGCCCTACTGGAAACATATATCGCCTACATCCATATCAGTTTGGCCAAAAGAATTCTGTCATCATTCTGCAGCGTTCGACGTTGAAGGCATCACCAATGCTTTTTTCAAAAAATTACGGACCAATGATACCCCATTACTACTACAGATTTATCCTCAATAATTAATTTTAAATAATTTCCCTCTTCCTTCATCAAATGAAGTGATATGAAAGAAAAATGTTTATAAAGCCATCAATATCCATTAATTTAATATAAGTCAATTCCCTTTCCAAGTTTCTTCTTAAATGATTGATTTTTAATTTTCTTTAGCGATCTATTTTACTTTTGATTTCATTTTGACATTTATTTGTTTTTCCTTTTCGTCCAATCTGTTCGAGACATTAAGTTTGATTCTTGGTCTTCCAGCAAAAAAGAAAAATTAATTATTAATGGAAAAGGCGAGTTGAAGAGTGGTGACGAAATGGTGAGAAGATGTGCGAAAAAATGTATAGGGAAAAATTATGAAAGGTGAACGGTATAAATAATGGGAGAATGGGAAAAGTGAAAACAGCAAAGGAGATGAATAAAGAAAAGCGGAGGAAAATTGAAGTTCAAAGTCATTGTCACAAATCGTTCGTGAAAGATAATACAAAACGATTCGTCTCTTTTACGGATTTTTTTGGTATTTTTATAATAAATAATTTTTAAAATAAATAACAAATAATTTTTAATGGACTGTCGTTTTAACATTGGCAGTATTTGGTTAATCTGCCAAAAAATTGAAATGAATGAAATTTGATGGTTTATTTACCTTTGATATGAAATCATGGTAAGAATATTCGTATGATAAATCAGCATTTCATCAATAACGTCATTTCATCAAAAACATTTCACCAATCAATATATCATTTTTTGCCTTTAGGATACATCCTAAAATCAGCACTAGTGAATACATAAGTATTTCTATTGATTTTTTTGATATTTTTATATTGATAACGTCTAAAAAAATATTTCGGGGAATTTGATCGAGATTTTTCATTCCATAAAATGAGTGTGAATAATAACACAAAAGGTTATTTAAAATAATAACAACGTATATATTAATTTATGAGCAATACCAATTTTGACTGAGCCTTTGACGCTGTGAGGATTAATGAAAACCTGATTACATAGCTAGAAATGTAAAGCAGAGGAAACTATTACTCATTGTCTATGGTTGATTTAAGGCGCAGACCCTGAAATCATTCAGAACCAATTCCTGCTCTCGTTTAGGACATAAGAAAGGTATAGAAAATTGTTTCGTTGTCCCCAAATTTTTTCAGCGCTCTTGATGTCTGCTTGATATGTCCGTGTTTGAAATCATAGTTCATACAATTAAGTTGCTCAGCCAATCATAAACATGTTTTCATACCATAAAAAGAAAATGCTCAGACCTTATTGATAATATGACAATCAAAAAGAATTAATTCCTTGATATTTTGCCTCCTTAGGCGACAATAAATTATTCTAGCTAAAACCGAATCGAGCAATAATTACACATAGTGAATGAAATAGAGTGCACTGAATCAAAAATTTTTCGTAGTACCAATGAACAGCGTTCACTGACGCAAATTCGATGATACATATTTTCTATTTTTCCCCTATGCAAAAACTGTCAACAGTGGAATCCTTATCAAATTATTTTTCGAAAAAAATTAAAGCTTTCTAGTCAGTTATATCTAATTTCACCAATTAATAGCCGAGATTACGACTTGAAAGACAGACACTTGGAAGAGGATCATGCTTGGCATATGAAATTCTGCAGAGCCTTAAACGAAGAAAACCATATCCTTTCAATATATAGGGCGAACATTAAGGCAATTGTTGCCTGACAGAGATTCAAAAACAGTGACTCCATACAATTTTTTAAATAACGATAGCATTGAATATTATCCTCTGCTTTGCCGGAGAAGGAAGGTTAATTAGTTTAAACCTGAACTCACATGAAGGTAAACCGAGTTTAGATCCTAGTGCAAATATGCCTGCAAACGTTGAAATTAAATACACATGCAGATATATACATATTAGGTATCAGAAGTGGACGTCCTTCCCATCAGATTTCGCTCACCTTCAGAGCCAAACAATTTAGAATGACAAAGAATATTTGTGTGTCATTTCAAATCTTTAACTCCAGCGCATCCCTGTAATTAGTAGTTTATAATTGTAAATTAATATTCGTGGGTGAGTGCGAGGGTAAAATTTAGTCATCGAAATCCGTCTGCAATCTACATCGAATCAGGAACCGACTATGCCGAGTAATAATAATTGTGCGATATGTGAACGAGCGTAAAGGAACGAGTGGGTGAGCCATAAGAGGTTAGATATACTATTAAAGAATGAATTAATAACAAATTATAAGCTATTAATAATTGAGTAAATATTGATGAAACTGGGCAAACTATAACAAATGGTGCGAATCACCACAGGCTAATTGAGAATTATTAAATTGTAAAATAATGAAGGAAATCATGAAAATATTGCAGAAACCAAAAATTACAAAATAATTCATAAAAAAGTAGCTGACTATAATATGTATTGAATAAATCACCAGCCAGCTAGATAAGCGATAAAAAGTGTAAATCATGAAAGAATGAAGAAAGTCAAAACAGTAAATTAATTACCGGAGTGTGAATGATTTATGTAGGACCCAGTAAATAACGAAAGAAGAGCAAACTCGAGTTTAAGGGCTCCAAGCAGTAGTAAGAAGTGGACCGTGGCTGAGAAGACGACGAATTATAGAAAGAATAAGCATAGATGTAATATAAAGAAATGTTGAAAAGCATAAAATGGGAAGAAACTCAATTACGAGTGATTAAGTTATAAAGATAGGAAAAGGGGAAGTGAAAAGCAAGAGAGTACAGAAAATAAAATGAGGAAAGTGTGGTTTGCATTATATTCCATGAATCATAATTTTGACGGCTAGCCACATCCATTGTCCTCAATTCTATGGGACGTTTATTATCAACCGCTGGGTCCGGATGGGTCAACCGCTGGGTCCGGATGGGTCAATCGCTGGGTCCGGATGACGCTCAGACATTAACGCACAATGAATCTGCAGTTCCATCCTACCTTCAAATTGTTGTAATATTTCCAAAACTTTCGAATAAGGTGAGAGAAGCAGAGAGAGAGAGAGAGAAAGAAAGACAGAAAAATAGTGTCCAATAAGTTTTTTTTCATCCACTGATCTTCTGCATAAATTGATCTGATGCTCAACTGTGTTAAGATACATTGCGCCACAAGCGAAGTGACGTAAGCACTAAGGCATTTATACGGACACCTACAATATCCCCTAAGCATCTCTAAGAATTTCGGGCACATGTGCCAAGTAATCAGAAGAGCTATATATTAGCCATCAATTCGAAAAATAGCACCTGGGCCAAACAACACTTACCAGGTCCTTGGGTGGCGCTCATCACCAACCCAAAATCAACACGACGCCGACCGATTTCATATCATGTTCCTCGACACCCCCAATAAACATTTACATAACTGACAATACTATCAACAACTACAATAACCGTATTCAACAGCAATGACTTAACCGGTATTGAGTAAAATAATAACAATTACAACAATAACGACAGCAATGGAGCAACCTCGCGTGCATCAACACAGACACAAAGTCTGTCTTAAGTTTTAACGTCATAAAGGCGCCCGGCTAACGGATAAGCTTTATTTATTTGAAGTCATAAATAATTCTTAACGGAAGAAAACTGCCTGATGGTCATGGAAGTAAGAGATTGGGTTTACGGCGGTGTTTGATTGATATCAGGTTTGATTGATTCAGGAGGAGAAGAAAAACATTGATATGTCGGCGAAAAGGTTCAAAGTCATCCAGAGGAAGGGAAGAATCAAAATTACAGTTAGGAAGAGCAACAAAAGAGAAGGCGATACAAAGAGAATAAGAAATACAAAGAAATAGAAAGAGAAGGATATACATCTTATCAATTTAACGAAAGACACAGTAGACGGCAGCAAATAAAGGGAAATACTGCGTAATGTCGCGGATAAGAGAAATATTGTGATCCTTAAGGCTCAACTATAATGGCCTTAAGGGAAATTAACAAAAAATTATGTGATGTGCGAGTACACGCGAATCATACTGAGTGACCATAATGAATTAAGAAAAGCTTCGTTAAATTCGGCAACATTAAGGAACCTTAATGTGACGCGAAACTGGTCGCACATAACTTAACAAAAATTAACAAACAGCTTTTTGTTGCCAGATAAAAACTTTTTTTGACTATATCCGGAACAAAACTTAATATATCCTTTACCTTATGGCTGTAGGGTATAAAAATGGCAAAGAAGGTCGGCACCCAGTTGATGTGACGCATTAAGGAATATGACAAGATACGAAAAAAACGGCAGACATTTTAAACGACAGCCAAATTTAATCTTCAATACAAATATAAAAAATGACATGAACGAATTGGAACAACAACAGTAACAACTAGACAAATAACAGAAATATCAATAAGCACACAACTCAATGTCAAAAGTCTTAAGCCTCAACCATAATGACAGTATGCGAAATTAAGTTAATGTCAAAAGTTAACGACAATGAAGCTTAATTTTTGTAAAATTATTGAATTGCCCATAATAAACTTAACAAAAATTCCGCCATTGTTGATGTTGCCAATTGCAAAAATAACAAGTTTTTTAAAATGTTACATCGGATATCGTCAAAAAAAATTTTTATCTGGCAACAAAAAGCTGTTTGTTAATTTTTGTTAAGTTATGTGCGACCAGTTTCGCTGTCACATTAAGGTTCCTTAATGTTGCCGAATTTAACGAAGCTTTTCTTAATTCATTATGGTCACCCAGTATGATTCGCGTGTACTCGCACATCACATAATTTTTTGTTAATTTCCCTTAAGGCCATTACAGTTGAGCCTTTAAAATTTATATAGCATGAGTATGTTAGGGTGTGCAGGAGAGTTAACATGAGAGATGAAGAGTGCTAGAGAGAGGGAAGTACAGACAGGGAGGGGAAGAGAACGACACAGTGACGACGAGAAGATTAAAGAAAAATAAAATAGCTTTTGAAATATTTAGCACATCATCAAACTTTCGGTTATCGTTATATTTGATACTGTTGTTGTTGCTATTGTACTGCCCCTTCTTTATTACATTTTACTAAACACCTTGTTATTCCCATTTCATTTTCTAAAATTATTTCGGTTTCGGCTCATAGAGAAATTATTTATAAAAAAATACCTAACTTTTACATAAACTGATACAAACCCAACGCTTAAAATATTTAAAAATTGTGTGAGCAACCGTTTCAACAATTTTATTCGTTTATTAATGTCTGATATTAGAATTTAAACATCGACTTAAAATTCAAACACATTCATTCTTTCACGAGTTTCGGGTAATTAGATTTTTAAATTTGAAATGTGAAATTTTAAACGTAAAGTGAAATGAAATTTTTTTACGATTAAAGCATTGACAAAGTGTTGCACAGTCTATAACAAAGACTAAAAAATAGACAATAATTCATTTATTTATGGTATTTATTAGTCAAACAATTTGTGTAATTTAATAGAACCAGCAGCTACTCGCAGACGTTTACTTTATTATTTAAATGTCAGGAGTATGCTCCTCAGGTTCATAGATAGCATTGAAGATTATCTTCTGCAGTAAGTTTCAATTGCTGGATTCATTCATGCCTTCAATTTTTAGTTGTTTCTCTGGGCATTTTTTAAATTGGTTTTTTATTTTTTATCTTTCCATATTCTTCGCATATTCGTTTTCTTTTTTCTAAAACTTTAACTTTTACTTCATTCCAATATTTTTTTATTATTTAATCTTTTTCTCTTAATTCTTTTTTTCTTGTTTTCGCTTACGCCTCATTTCTTCCAAGGAAAAGCTGTTCCTTTCTTTTCTCTTAATCTCTTTCTCTTTCTATCTCTCTTAGCTCTCTGTATGCCTGTCGACAATATTATCGAGGTGAGAAAAAAGTGCGTTCATTTATGAAATCCCAATACACAATATTATCTTTAGGAAATCACAGATGAGTCGCTAATGACTTAGACTGAACAAACATTTTATTATTGCATTAATTATTAAATTTTAAAAATTTGTTTTGTTTTTCGTTGGACTATTGAAAATATTGTTTCCTTTTATTGTAAATAACGGTGCTGATGCTGTTTGTAGACTGACTACACTAGAGTGTACTGAAGTAATAAAGATCAGACCGAGATCCACGAACAGTCCTACAGGCAGGTAATACAGACAGTCAGGTAGAATAATAAATAAATGTAGTCCAAAAAAGGGGACAGTGAAAACGTTAGGCAAATAAAGTCGGCGCCCATGGGAGTTAATTTGTGTTCATTATTGTTTAGCATCTCAAATATATCCCCTCTTCTGTCTAGTCTATATTCAATCGGTATTTTCATTCATATAATGCGCAATTTTTGCAATTTAATTTTTCAAACATTTACAGAATATTAGCCTAATCTTCTTCAAAAATCGATATTTATTTGAATTGGAACAAAAGCTTGAAAAAGCGGAAATTTATTTAGACCTTTATATTATTTTCGTTTTCTGTCATTTCTTTGAGCTTTACTATTCTTCAAATTTCCAGAAGAATCGAGAAGGCATTGAGTTTATCCTATCTTAATTTTCTAATTCAAATTAATTAAAATTAAGCACTAATTCGCCTTCAATTAAATTTGACAAATTTTTTACTGGCCTTCATATGTTTTGAATATTGTTTAAAACAACAATCATTTAAATAAAAGGCTTATCATTACCGCTGTACAAACTCTCCAATAATTTTCATACGACTTCGTGGGCTTAATGTGATCTAATTAACACTAAATAACAAAAAAAGTTTTGTCGATAACTTTTAGTTTAAGAATTATGACCGTTATAATTTAAAAAAAATATCAATATCTCATAAACCATACAACCAAATGTTATGAAGTATACATCTTTATAAACATTTTTAACGCCTTTTTATTCTCCACCATTCAGTTTTACCCAAAAAATTAAATATTTCTCGAAAACTTTCATTTTATTTTTACTACTTTTTTTCTATTCATTAATTTTTTATCCAAATAATGTATACATACCATACTTCATTCAGTCCATATTTCAAAACAGTACCTTGTGACCTTTCTACACGTTTTTTTTCATAAAAATTGATCCATTAATTTACGAGAAAATTCATTCTGAAAAGTTCAATGTTGTGATAAAAAAGCCTATTTTACACTTGAATGACTTCCAATTTGTCCCGTTTCTATAATCGCTATCTAAGCAACCATGGTTGCGTTCAAACATTCGTCCTTGTGGTTCACATAAATTTTCAAGCTTGTTTCCATTCAAAACGCATGGTCTGATAAACTATTCTGGTACATTATTCTGGTACATAAATTTTTATGAAAATAACCTTAAGTTTACTTTCGGACAAAATTTCCAATAATTCAATCGTTATAAATACTTTATTCAATTCACTTCATATTTTCAAACAGTATGCTTCCTGCATGCAATTTTTTCATGAGCATTTATGTATGTAATTACGCAAAATTGCTTCTAAAAAATTATTTCATTGCGATGATGACGTCCTAGTTTCAAATTCAACACTTTTCAATTGCACCACTTTTTCTAAATCGCTATTCATGCAATTCCGTTAGTAACGGTCGTTTTTTTATTCCGAGGTTTTTAGTTTACTTGCCGCGATTTCTCAACAAGTGCAACATGAGTTTGGTTCAATCAGCTACAGCAGTGGAAATTGATTTCAGAAAGTGACAAAATTAAGTGCCCTAATGGGCATTTTTATAAATTACGCGCCCGGAAAGAGAGCAGAGGCAGATTCCATTGGCGCTGCTGTGAGAAATATAGGAATGCCCACAAAAAATAGTGCGCTGCATATAGACTTTTTATGCAAATAATATTATATTTGCCTTATTGTTTTACCTGCTGAATAAAAATTTTTCAGTTTTTTGATAGCGCTGCAGGCTAAAAATTGTTAAGGATTCAGCAGGTAAAACAATAAGGCAAATATAATATTATTTGCATAATATTATCAAAAGTTCATATATGGCGGCCTTCGGTCGCGGCAAGGATTAAGACCCAAAACACGTAAAACAACAAGGAAAATGTAATATTGTGTGCACAAAGATTAGGTGAAAAAAGAAAATGATTAGTAAAATATGAAAATATAGGTGAAATAAATAAAACAAGAACAATTTTTTATATATTTTCATATATTTTGAAAAATAAAAATTTGCATATTTATTTTAAAGAAAACTTGTTTTTATTTTAAAGAAAACTTGTTTGAATGATTTTATTACACATATTTTTATCTCTTTGTTAATACCTTTGGTTGCCCTAAAAAGGGCAGTTATTTAAAGTGTTATGTGAAGTTATTTAAAGTGCAGTGAAATGAATGTTTAAAAAAATTATAAGATCTCATTGCCGCGAACATCGCTGTCTACCGAATTCTTTTAATCTGATGAATTATATAACTCACCAGCTTTTTGGAAAAATTCGGATAAAAGAGTTTTCTTGTCTAATCGACAGTTTCTCTTAAATATATATTTGGCTAAATAGCCTGTGTAAAAATCTTTTCTTCGTGTATAATGCGGCAGTGACGCCTTCACGTGCCGCCATAGGCCTTCAATAGTGTTGGTGTGCGCCCCACTAATTGGGTCTTTAAAATTGATAGAATGGTTGACCGTAAGGTGATGGAAACCTTCATCCTTCAAACAATCATAGGACTAAAAATAAAAATTAATGAATTAAAAATTAAGTTAATATATATAAATACTATACCTTCCAACAATCAGACATTATTGTCGTATCTGGTTTAATATGCTTTGTTATTAATTCCAGCAACACCTCTTTTGACCGGTGTTCCACTGGAACAATAAAGCATTTATTGGTGCCCCGTTCGACGCCGCCGAAAACCCATTGGCCTTCAACAATGTGGCCCCGATGGTACTTTCGGGATTTGGATTCGTCCACCTCGACAATTTATATGGTGGCCATATATGCAAATTTGTTGTTGCATATATGGCCACCTCTCTGTTGAACGAAGACCAATCGACGGCCGTCTTCAAACTTGTTTATCTGAAATATAAAAATAAAAATTTTTTGAAAGAAAACGGTGAAGATTTGAAAACATACCTGATCCATAATAAACGAAAGAGTTACATTTTGTAACCATAAATATGAGAAGCCTACAATTTGAAATAGCGAGAGCTGCGATTTATCAAAAAATGTGTGGGTTCTCAATGATAAATTACAATTGCAGCGCACTATTTTTTGTGGGCATTCCTATATTTCTCACAGCAGCGCCAATGGAATCTGCCTCTGCTCTCTTTCCGGGCGCGTAATTTATAAAAGTTCCCATTAGGGCACTTAATTTTGTCACTTTCTGAAATCAATTTCCCCTGCTGTAGCTGATGGATAACTTGCGGAGTAATTTCTCCATCAATTTCGCACTGAAACAAAGAAACAATATATCCACAAAGGATTGAACCAAACTCATGTTGCACTTGTTGAGAAATCGCGGCAAGTAAACTAAAAACCTCGGAATAAAAAAACGACCGTTACTAACGGAATTGCATGAATAGCGATTTAGAAAAAGTGGTGCAATTGAAAAGTGTTGAATTTGAAACTAGGACGTCATCATCGCAATGAAATAATTTTTTAGAAGCAATTTTGCGTAATTACATACATAAATGCTCATGAAAAAATTGCATGCAGGAAGCATACTGTTTGAAAATATGAAGTGAATTGAATAAAGTATTTATAACGATTGAATTATTGGAAATTTTGTCCGAAAGTAAACTTAAGGTTATTTTCATAAAAATTTATGTACCAGAATAATGTACCAGAATAGTTTATCAGACCATGCGTTTTGAATGGAAACAAGCTTGAAAATTTATGTGAACCACAAGGATGAATGTTTGAACGCAACCATGGTTGCTTAGATAGCGATTATAGAAACGGGACAAATTGGAAGTCATTCAAGTGTAAAATAGGCTTTTTTATCACAACATTGAACTTTTCAGAATGAATTTTCTCGTAAATTAATGGATCAATTTTTATGAAAAAAAACGTGTAGAAAGGTCACAAGGTACTGTTTTGAAATATGGACTGAATGAAGTATGGTATGTATACATTATTTGGATAAAAAATTAATGAATACAAAAAAAGTAGTAAAAATAAAATGAAAGTTTTCGAGAAATATTTAATTTTTTGGGTAAAACTGAATGGTGGAGAATAAAAAGGCGTTAAAAATGTTTATAAAGATGTATATTTCATAACATTTGGTTGTATGGTTTATGAGATATTGATATTTTTTTTTAAATTATAACGGTCATAAATCTTAAACTAAAAGTTATCGACAAAACTTTTTTTGTTATTTAGTGTTAATTAGATCACATTAAGCCCACGAAGTCGTATGAAAATTATTGGAGAGTTTGTACAGCGGTAATGATAAGCCTTTTATTTAAATGATTGTTGTTTTAAACAATATTCAAAACATATGAAGGCCAGTAAAAAATTTGTCAAATTTAATTGAAGGCGAATTAGTGCTTAATTTTAATTAATTTGAATTAGAAAATTAAGATAGGATAAACTCAATGCCTTCTCGATTCTTCTGGAAATTTGAAGAATAGTAAAGCTCAAAGAAATGACAGAAAACGAAAATAATATAAAGGTCTAAATAAATTTCCGCTTTTTCAAGCTTTTGTTCCAATTCAAATAAATATCGATTTTTGAAGAAGATTAGGCTAATATTCTGTAAATGTTTGAAAAATTAAATTGCAAAAATTGCGCATTATATGAATGAAAATACCGATTGAATATAGACTAGACAGAAGAGGGGATATATTTGAGATGCTAAACAATAATGAACACAAATTAACTCCCATGGGCGCCGACTTTATTTGCCTAACGTTTTCACTGTCCCCTTTTTTGGACTCCATTTATTTATTATTCTACCTGACTGTCTGTATTACCTGCCTGTAGGACTGTTCGTGGATCTCGGTCTGATCTTTATTACTTCAGTACAATCTAGTGTAGTCAGTCTACAAACAGCATCACCACCGTTATTTACAATAAAAGGAAACAATATTTTCAATAGTCCAACGAAAAACAAAACAAATTTTTAAAATTTAATAATTAATGCAATAATAAAATGTTTGTTCAGTCTAAGAGTCATTAGCGACTCATCTGTGATTTCTTAAAGATAATATTGTGTATTGGGATTTCATAAATGAGCGCACTTTTTTCTCACTTCGATAATATTGTCGACAGGCATAGAGAGCGCTAAGAGAGAGATAGAAAGAGATTAAGAGAAAAGAAAGGAACAGCTTTTTCTTGGAAGAAAAGCGTAAACGAAAACAAGAAAAAAATAATTAAGAGAAAAAGATTAAATAATAAAAAAATATTGGAATAAAGTTAAAGTTAAAGTTTTAGAAAAAAGAAAACGAATATGCGAAGAATACGGAAAAATAAAAAAATAAAGAAACCAATTTAAAAAATGGCCAAAGAATGAACTAAAAATTGAAGGCATGAATGAATCCAGCAATTGAAACTTTTAATTGCTGCATAAGATAATCTTCAATGCTATCTATGAACCTGAGGAGCATACTCCTGACATTTAAATGATAAAGTAAACGTCTGCGAGTAGCTGCTGGTTCTATTAAGTTACACAAATTGTTTCACTAATAAATAATAATAAATAATAATAATATTTCGAATAATATTTACTTATTTAATTTGGTATTGCAACATAATTTTTCGTTATTGTAGCTATATTGTCAAATTATAAAAAACAAACACATTGAAAGGCGTTAATTACCAACGCTTCAGCAGGCGGCTGGTTTATACGGGGAACGTCAGACATGACAAAACAGAAAAATGTTTAAGAAAAACCGCGCTACAATAAAACAGAATAATAATAATTCAATATCATTCACTCCATCCATTCGCATTCAAATTTTTTCTCCTTGTTTAATATTTTTTAAAAGAAAATATTATAATTGGAAGAAAAGTAGTAGAATGTTAAAATTTCGTTTAACTCAAAAACTATTAACATTTCAATAAAATAACTTTTTACATGAAATATAGATATTTATACAGGATTGCGGTTTAAAAGATATTTTATTCCAAAGGCCATCAGCCCCGCCCACAGAAGGCAGCGGGAATTAATTTTAGGGTTTTAGGATCAGGAAGAGAGCACAGCAACAGCAAAAATAAAAAAATAACAGATCTAGTACGATCATGTAAATATGTTCCAATTTTTAAGTATACAACGATCGATATTTATTAAAAAATATATAGCAAAATTTTATTAAATATCACACATTTTCATTCCGATGTGTAAATCACACGACAATTACATAGATGTTGTGTTCTCGTATAAGGTGCAGTGTTACCGTGTGAAAATACAGGATCACGGTCAGTGTTGCGTTCTGCAAATAAGAACTTATACATAAGTAGTTTTGAGCTTTAAAATGTGTTTTCTCCGCAATTACTGCATCGATTTTGGTGAAAAACGCAGACGCAGAAATCTGGGAAGCCAGAAATAAATTCTAAATATTGAAATTTTTACTGGGGTTAATTATATATTTTAGAAAGAAAAAAATTAATAAACACGGGAAAAAGTACTGAAAATGTAAATGTTTAATTTTTATTAAACATTTTTTAATATACGTTTTTAATATACGTTTTTCGGAAAAAATTTTAATTACATGAATGAAAGATATTATCATTACCTACAATTGAGTGCTATGTTATACAGCTACTACGTTTAGTTTACGAGATATAGCCTAAAGGATTTTCAACTTCAAGGACCTTTTTCTCGGAAACTAAGCGAGCTCGACAAAAAATTTGTTGTTGTTTTCGTTTGCAATAACACCAATAGCAACAACAAAAAACGTCAAAAATAGGGGTGATTTTGTGTGGCGGTAAAGATGTTCCAAATAAAATAAAAGGAAACTATCTTCGTAATCCATTTATAAGAAGCGGATCAAATAATTGACCGCAAGGGTTATTCCACTATCGGTCTTTCTCGCTCTATACTAATTATTTTTATAGCTCAGTGACAGATGAAGGAAAAGTAAAAAGGCAGCCACTCAGAAATTAAATTGAGCTTCAAAACAACAAATAAAGTTAGTTGAACCGTGACAGACCCCAGTCGCGTTAGTCTCAATTTCAATCAACTTCTATATACGCCTTATTCGTATGGGGATAGTATTCATCATCATAACTATCATTGCAGAAAAAGACCGAAGAGTCTTTTCAAAGGAATGAAAAAACTGCAAAGAAAATTAAAATTAATATAACTTTATTTAATATAACATATTTAATATTTAACATTTAATTAATATAACATAATCGTCACTTTCGGTACCCCTTGCGCTTAACTGAATCCCAAGTTTTATGATTGACCATTTGATCCGGTGCAGTCAGGGATCGCTTTGTCTATGAAATTCAATTTGGCAAGTGTGCAAAAAAGTTTTTGTAAGCGAGCAATTTTCGCTTGGCGGTTGGGAGTTGACTGTGAATTCGATTACTTTTTTCTATTGATTTTTTGTTGTTGTAAACAAACAAGTCATTGGGAACAAGCTCAACAGAATACAAGATTAGGATAAATGATAGAAAACAATACAGGTACAGGAAAGGTATAGGACGCTATTGGGACCAAAAACGTGCTTTCGGACATATTTTGCAGACACTTTGTTTGGTCACCGTAATCAGAAAAATTGAAAACAGTAAAACAAGGCAAAACAAACAACACATTTAAAATAAAAAAGGAAATAATATATTAATCAAAAACAAAAAAGATTGTAATAAAGTATTATTTGAAATAATAGAAAGAAAATAAAAAAATATATAAACTGAGATATAAAAATTCATATATGAATGAATATGATATAAATTAAATTAAATAATTTAAATAAATTAAATAAATTAAAAAATAAATTAATTAAATAAATTAAATAAATTAAATAAATTAAATAAATTAAATAAATTAAATAAATTAAATAAAATGAATAAATTAAATAAATTAAATAAATTAAGTAAATTAAATAAATTAAATAAATTAAATAAAATAAATAAATTAAATAAATTAAATAAAATAAATAAATTAAATAAATTAAATAAATTAAATAAATTAAATAAATTAAATAAATTAGATAAATTAAGTAAATTAAATGAATTAAACAAATTAAATAAAGTAAATCATTATTTATTTACTTTATTTAATTGGTTTAATTTATTTAATTTAAATATAAACTTCTATATAAGAAATGAGGTTGCATTCAAAATCAAATAAAATCGAAATCAATTAATAATAAAAAATTACAAAAAGTTAGAATGCTAACTTCGGCTCCACGGAAGCACATATACCCCAAACGCAGTATAAATGTATGACTTTAATCCACCAAATAAGCAGTGAACGAAAAATCCCCATGTTCTAGATTTAACATTTTTTCTATACATTTTTTAATTTTTTTTATTTCAAAGTGTAATTTTAGCTTTATCTTTCCTTCAGAAACTAAGAAACCGATCTGTAAGCACCAATAAACTTGCATCGCGTCTTAAAAATGGAAGCATTTAACACCAATTAAAGGCCAATTAAGGCAGAAAATAGATGTGAAATCGATCTTTTGTGAGCGCCATTCTCATGTAATTCTGGCCATAGTTAACAAAGTGATCACCGCGTCCATTTTTGGGAGAGTGCTTTTTCCTTAAATTCTGAACTTGAATGTTAAATCTACCCCTTAAGTTCAGTCTCCAAGTTGACGTTTTGTATTGCTAACACGGAATGATCCGTATAAACTTTAAAAAATTGGCCTGTCACTGGTTGAATTTCGCACATTTTTAATACCGAACGCCCTAGAAAGACAAGGAATATTCACAACGAATTTCAAGATGATATTTCTTTATATTCGACTGTGTTAGACAGAATTCTGACAAGGAATATGTTGTATGATTTTCCATACACATTGCGTCAACAACGTATTAACAGACTGAAGAAATAAAATAATGTACCCTAGCGCGGGGTGTAGGTTTTAATAAAATAAAAAATTCAAAATAAATACTTGAAGGAAAAATAAACACTAGAAAACAATAAATTATTGGCATAGCCTCGCAATTATGGTTGAGTGACAAAGCTTGACTGAGTAATGCATGTCATTCCAATGATTTTTAGCACAAATAGCTATTCCGGTTAAAATCTAAAAATTCTGCGGATAAGATTTGTCATTTTGTATTGTTATGACCACAAAAGCAGGTAATAAGCCAGTAATCAAGTTTTGAGGATGGAAGAGCTCAATCGCGGCAATAAAAATTCAATCAAATAACATTCTGTATTCTTTACATATATTAAAATTTTCTGTATTCATTTTAAATTATATTGCACTCATAGAATGACCAGTCCAACAAATACAATACAATTAATTTATAAAATATGTTTATTTGAAGAGATTTGTTGCTATTCCAAGTGTGCTCATCCAAGGTTTAAATCATCCCCTCCCGTCTCGCATTTCCTGCTGCTTTTAACTCAATGAGCTTATAACTATGTGAAATAGTTGAGAAGCAGTCGAAAAAACCACATCAGACGGAACAAATCGAATCATGGAAAGCACTAGTACTAGTGGTGAATATAAAGAGCTTTCTTGTTGTCACTGATTGGTGAATACCGATCACAAATTGGAATAACAAAATTTAAAGATATTTGTTATAATTGACTTCTGTCATAAATCACAAGAATAGTTAGTTGAAATATTAAACATTAAAAATAAAAGTTAATAAATAACATATTTTGTAAAGCTTACCGAACGCTTACCCAAACGCAGGCAGTAAGTGCAGACGTTTTTTTACAAGGGGAACGTTTTGTTTTGGTTGGTAGATTTATTTTTTTAGACAAAACAAACAGCATCTACCCAGCCAGTTTTAACACGAGAAAAAAATCTGAATAAGTTATCACATAAATATTTTAAAACTTCAAAAAAATAAATGGATTTATTATTTATTTCTATAATATATTTTTATTTTATTTTATTTTTCATTAATTTTTTAATAGTTAAATCAAATTTAAAAATTTATTGATAATAATGAAAAGAAAAAATCCCACATTCTGAAAACTCAAAAACAAATCGAAAAATTTATCTTAAATACTTTTTACAAAGAAAGTTTGAAAACAATTTCAATTTTGCTCCCAGATTCATTTTATTTGTATTCCGTTTTAATTTGAACAAATTGCTGAAACAAAAACAAAAAAAAAAACACGCTCTTCAAGCGGAGAGCGAGCGAAACAAATCGACAACAGCAAAGAAAATAAAAGGAACAAAACACTATTCAAATCTTAAATTCTCTGAATCATTTGAGAGCTTTTAAAAGTACCAAGGAAACAAGCAAAACATACAAGAAGGAGGGAAACGAAATAACAGAAAGTATAAGGAAAGAGTAATAGCGCTAATTTCGGTCCGTCCAAAACTTATGTACCCCACATCCGTGATATGAATTTATAAACAGGAAGACAGACATACAAACAAGGAGAGAGACCGCCGTACGGGAAAGATTAGATCGTCTCAGGAAGTTGTTCTAAGGAGGTATATATATATATATATATATATATGTATATATATATATATATATATATATATATATATATATATATATATATATATATATATATATATATATATATATATATATATATATATATATATATATATATATATATATATATATATATATATATATATATATATATATATATATATATATATATATATATATATATATATATATATATATATATATATATATATATATATATATATATATATATATATATATATATATATATATATATATATATATATATATATATATATATATATATATATATATATATATATATATATATATATATATATATATATATATATATATATATATATATATATATATATATATATATATATATATATATATATATATATATATATATATATATATATATATATATATATATATATATATATATATATATATATATATATATATATATATATATATATATATATATATATATATATATATATATATATATATATATATATATATATATATATATATATATATATATATATATATATATATATATATATATATATATATATATATATATATATATATATATATATATATATATATATATATATATATATATATATATATATATATATATATATATATATATATATATATATATATATATATATATATATATATATATATATATATATATATATATATATATATATATATATATATATATATATATATATATATATATATATATATATATATATATATATATATATATATATATATATATATATATATATATATATATATATATATATATATATATATATATATATATATATATATATATATATATATATATATATATATATATATATATATATATATATATATATATATATATATATATATATATATATATATATATATATATATATATATATATATATATATATATATATATATATATATATATATATATATATATATATATATATATATATATATATATATATATATATATATATATATATATATATATATATATATATATATATATATATATATATATATATATATATATATATATATATATATATATATATATATATATATATATATATATATATATATATATATATATATATATATATATATATATATATATATATATATATATATATATATATATATATATATATATATATATATATATATATATATATATATATATATATATATATATATATATATATATATATATATATATATATATATATATATATATATATATATATATATATATATATATATATATATATATATATATATATATATATATATATATATATATATATATATATATATATATATATATATATATATATATATATATATATATATATATATATATATATATATATATATATATATATATATATATATATATATATATATATATATATATATATATATATATATATATATATATATATATATATATATATATATATATATATATATATATATATATATATATATATATATATATATATATATATATATATAATTTATTTATTTATATATTCTATTCCTGTTCTTTGCACGCTACAAACTGATGATTAGGTGAATATGCCCTACTTTTTCGGATATAGGGTATACTCTAAAAACCCGTGAGCGGAAACACAAAAGAAACCTAAAAGGAAAATTGATGATTTGAAATTAAAACTAAATTCAGTTTAACGGAATTTAGTTGCTTAACATAAAAAAGTATTTGGTACTTTCGAAAGAAAACGGGCGCACACATACATTGAGGGAGAAACAAAATATTTGTTTCTATTAAATATGCTCAGACTTTTATTTTCTAAAGAAAACATGAAACCAAAATTTTATATTAAAATTTACAGTCTAAGATGTAAGACTAAGACTCTAAAAAATGGGTGCATTCCACCCACAGGTTATTGGATTTAAGCTATAAATTTATATTTATTACGGGTGCAGAATGCATGAGCTTCGGCCATGTCCGAAGTTTTCGTTCTTACTTGTCGTTGTTACAATTTCCTCATTGGCTTACTTTGCGCTGCTTCGTTTCACTTTCTATTTTTCACATTCTTAATATTCCTTTGCTTGTTTTGCTATTCCTATTGAAATTATAAGTTGGAGAAGAGGTCTCTAGATGCATATTATAGCAATTTCATCCCACTCCAATTTCACTGAAGATTTCAAAACAGATAAAAGTAGCAGAAAAAAAACGCAAAAGAAAAATAACAGAAGGAAAACACACAAGAAAACATACTAGATAACTGTAGAAGGTCCAAAACGGAAATGGCAAATCAAGAAAAAGGGAAGGCAAATTAAAATTTAATTTAGCCAACATCCCGGAGCAGCGACAACAATTCGCATGATTTTCTTAATTTCTTCGTCCTCTACTTTCCCCATCGTTGTTGACAGTTTTGAATAGCCATTTCTTTCACTTGGGAGGCAAATATTTCGTTAGTCGAAGAAGTTTACAAATTAGAAATTATTTCTTCCAAATTTATGTAATATTTTTTCCTTATATCAATTACCGATAAATTATTCTTCCCCTTAAATGAAAATGTTTAACAAAAAATCTTTGTCATTTTGACCCATTCGGTGAAAAGTCATTTTTATATTCTGTTTTATTATTTATAGCATTTATCTCTAATTCAAATAGAGGTGAAACGCGTCTAAAATTAGGTTTCGTCTTCTCTAAAAGCTCAATTAAAACCATAGTTTGCAAATGATAGTTTGACATTTATCTGCCATATCATAAAATATCGAGATTAATCGATAATCCAAAAAGTATGGGATTTATTATCGATAATCCTTAGCCACAATATTATGGGAATTATGACTGGAATGGTCCTGAAATCAGCAAAAATATGTCGAAAAACTTACTCCACCGTATGTTGGGGTTTGGGTTTTTACGAATTTCTTATTGTAAACGCGTTGGCTGATCTATTTTAGGAACTATTACCGTCATTATAGTTTATTTGACTTCCCTTTCATTTCACGTCAAATCCTCGAGTGTTCCTCTTGATCTGTCTTTAGTGCTTTCAACTTTGAAATTTTATTTTGTTGCCCTTTTACTTTTACTACCGTTTTCACTTTATATACCCACGCTGTTGCTAAGGCTGTTGTTGGGAATACTCGTGGTAATGTCTAGTTTTTGCTGTCGTTACTGCTGATGCTTCAGTTTTTGTGGTCGCCGCCGGCAGTGGGTTAACAACGTTTTTGAACTTTTAAATGTTTACATGTTGGCTCGAAAGGGAAACGTCTGCCGTTTGTTTGATGTTGATGTTGATTGTTCCGTTTTTGTTGTTGGTATTGGTTCGTCGGTTATTGTTGTTGTTAGTTGGTCCACTAAAAAATTTCCTCCTGTTGGTTGTTTGCTTGTTTCTGAGATGACTGCTGTTTTTGTTTGCAGTTTTGTTGGTTTTAAGTCAAGCAATGGCTTTTAAGGCTGTGTTTTGCTTCGTGTTGCTTTTATGTTCATGTTATCTTTTGCTCGGTTGGCGATAGTATTGATGTAGTTCTTCGTTATTGTTAATTGAGATGTTGTGATTTTACAATGTAATATTTTACGATATAAAACTAATGATTTTATGTACGTGTTTTAAATAGCTTTAAGGTTTTCAGAAGTTTGGTTTTCTATCTAAAACAAAATTGTATTCCATACATACGCTTGCGATGATAATTGGCCACTATTCAATGGTTTTGGAATATCACAACTAATTATGTTTGTTAAGAATAAAAATCTCAATTGTAAAATCATTATATTCAAATATTGTTACTTGCTGCTAACTCGCAGGATTGCTCGCAATTTGCTCGCAACAGGGTATGAAATATCTTTTAATATCGATTAATTGCAAAGTTTATTAATTAAAATATTTTGGCGCAGTAGGTTCTAGACAGTATAAATAATGATAATTTGTTGCAATTTTTAAATTATCTGCACAGCATGAAGAGATGCACAACATTTATAAAAAATATATTTATAAAAAAATCTGAAAAATATGGGAATTAAAAGACAAATACGAGACAATGGGCGTTTTAAAGGATGTAACTTTTTAGTACTAGAGTGAAATATTAAAGTGAAGAGTATGCTTAACTGGTTTATTAGAGCCTAATTTTACTAAACCTAATATTTTCGGAATGAAGCTTGCAAAATGATAAATTTTCGTGGAGAACGGAAATAGACACTGACGATGGCACATCGCCGAAACCGGTTTGTCTCCAAACCAAACATGACCAAGGATGACGGAAATTCGTCCCAACAAAATTTGATAAATATGTGTGTACAAAAACACATGAATATTTGAAGTTTCTAATTTACATTTATTTCAAATTCAAAAAATTGAGAGAAAAAATCTGAGGTTAAAATAAATATGAGATAGAGTAAAAAATAGAGAGTACATCTATCCCAAGATCTACAAAAAGCCCCGAAACCTCATTAGATTTTGTGAAACGAAAACAAAAGATTACTTATGCTATAAACACAACCTCGCGACAAGTTGTCGTACACCGCCGCGACTTGTCAAAAATACATTGAAATTTTTCTTGTGTAAGTATTAATTAATGTAAATATATCTCCTAAAATGATTATTCTGTATTTTAGAATGACTGGTATTGAAGAAATTATAATTGAGCAGGTCAGGCAATATAAATGCCTCTACAATTTGCAAGACCCTGGTTACAAAAACATCTTGCAGAAGGAAAAAATTTGGGAGGAAATTGCTATAAAGACAAAATTGGATGGTAGATATATGTATAAAACTTAAACATACAAGCTTACTTAAATTAATAAACAAACATATGTTCTCTGCTTGCTTCAGCGCCGGCAGAGTTTTTTGACAAATCGCGGCGGTGTACGACAACTTGTCGCGAGGTTGTGTTTACAGCATTACAGTAACACATAATAATACATAGAAAATATCTTCGAAATAAAAACAACAAAATCGTGATCTAAATTACTGAAACCTACTCTAAATATCTTCATTATTATTTTCACATATATATTTTATTAATTAAGGACTCTCTGTTACTTTGTGCTTACGTTTGTAACACATTAACAGAGGCGTGGTAGTTATAGAAATGTGTATATATTTCCACTCAAAATTACCTCTTGAGCCGGTTTAGCGATAACCGTCAGCCCGTATGTGTGCCTGTCTCTCTGCCTACCTGTCTGTCTATCTTTTTCTGTGTGGAATCTGTTGTCTGTGGAAGTCACGAGCATAGTCTAACGAAAAGACGTATTTATATGAAATTTGTCATGAGTAATCATTGTCACGAATAATCTTTGTATTTTTGAAAAATATGCAGAGGGCTTTTGGTGGTGATAGAAATTATGATTAGATGAGAAGGAATAAGTTCGCCGTCATGAAAAATTATGTTTCATCGTAATTTTTGCACATTTTAGACTTTCTATTATTTGAATAATCAATATTTGTTGCCTGGATGTATTCATCATGTTAATACTTTCCACTTTTGACTAGAAGCAATCAAATTGGCCCAATTGGCAAAATAGGTCTAGACGTGGTCCTTAAAATTAAACAAATAAATTTCACAGATTCCTGTAAAGTTCACAGCAGTAGAGTAAGAAATGCTACCATAGAAGGATAGGAAGTGGTCAATATAAAATTACTAAGAGCATAAAGAATGCAGAGAAATTGAAAGTTTCACGGATAAGCTCTCTATTTAATTGGAAAGGTCTAATTAGTCTCGCTTTAAAATTTTTAAAAATTGTTTACAGACATTCTGTCCGTCCAAATATTTTGCAAACTTACTTTCGATCCATCCTCTTCCTCTTCTTCCCCTTCCTTTTGATTGCCTGTCTATTGTTTTCTGTCCTTTCCTTTGTTACTGTTATTCTTGTTATCCTGTCTGTGTGCCTTGAAAGCAATTAATTTTCCGTCTTCACACTTTAAATGTGAATCTGCTGAAATGTTGTGTCGGGTTGTGTTTTTTATGTATTGGCTAACTTTGCTCCTGCAATGAAGTGCTGCTGCTGTTATTTCTGTGCAGCATTTTTTTGTTGCTATTTTTTGTGTTCACATTCTAGCTTTGCCTTGTCACTTTTGATTCATATTTAGTTCTACTTTACGCGAACCCTGTTGTCATATTTTGTGTTATGTCGTTATGTTTATTGCTCGTGAGTTTTGCCATCTATAGTTTTTTCAATTTCCTTTTGGCTTACTGACAACGCCGAGAACGATAACAACGAAAACGAAAAGATTTGCTTATACTAGTTTAAAACAATAGAGAGTGTTTATTTATTTTTGTGTTTGGTTGTTTTCAAGCTTTTCCTTTTATTAGCTGCAAGCCTTTCTGCACGGAAGAGAACTCAACTGCAGTCTCTAAAGAATGTATATTTTTCGGTCTAGGCATTTTTCAGTTTATTTAGTTTTTGAAGAAAGTATTCAGTCTATGAAACAGAAGATTAAGACTCGCCTTAAAATATGTTTTCCTTTTGTTTGCTTTTGCTGCCAGTTTCGGTTATTTCTTGTTTAAAATGTATTAAGTTAAGGAGAAGCCAAAAATTTTAGTCAGTTCGATTTGCAAATTATTGTCTTCTGCAATGCGGTCTTATTCACAGTCATAGATATGTTACGAATGGAGAGTACGAGAAAGAAGAAGGAAGAGAAAGGGAGCAGGAGAAATCGTATATTGTTGCATTTCTTCTACCTTATTTTTATATCCTTTATAAATGGAAAAAGGATATATTAACGTTGATACTAAGTTTGTAACGCAGTAAAGGAGCTACAATAGATATAGAAAAGTATATATATTCTGGTTCAGAATGATCCCCTGAGTCAATTTATCCCTGTCCGCCCGTCTGTCTGTCTGTCTGTCTGTCTTTATGTGGAAATCACAATTACAAGAGAACGAATGAAGCTATGATCATAAAATTTGGTATGAATATTTTATGTCAGGATAGTATTGAAAATGAGCGAAATTGGACGACTTCCGCGCCTACTTTTGGTATTTAATGTGATTTAAATCGTGTTTAGAGGTCAATTTCTCAGCTCCGAGTACGAACTTAAAAGTGAAATAAAATATCCGTGCCCACTACCTCATTTGAAAATATAATCAGAAAAATAGGCGTGGTCCGTCCACTAGAGACAGAATTCGTGCAGGCGTACAGGTGTCAAAATAGAAATATTGACATGAAATTTGGCACAAATATTTCCTGTCATCATAGGCTGGGTGCTGTTGAAAATGGGTAAAATTGAACTACTGCCACGCCCACTCCTCAATTAGAACTGTTATAAATGTAAATTTATAACTGCTGGTTATAAATGTAAATATAATTTAACTATAAATATATAATATATTTATATAAGCCGCCGACATTTTATTTGAACGTTGTTATCAAGAGATTCGGGAATAGGATATATAAGCTTCGGCCGAGCCGAAGATAGCGTTCGTACTAGTTAATAGTTCATTCTTGGTTTTTTGGTTAACATTTGGTTAACAAAGTGTGAAACTATAACAAACATATATTATTAAGATTAAGATCAAGAATAAAAACTTTAACAATTATCTTTGAATTTTTGTTGAAGTTATTTGAGATCAGTTTTTGGATTAAACATTTTTTTAGCTTTTTCGGTTTAGCTTTTAATTATTGCTTACTTCAGTCTATAGGCATACATATTTAACCATCGAAGCACACACTTGGAATTTAACAAAAATTTTCTAAATTAATTATGAAACTCTTTATTGGACTGGTGCAATATTTTCCTTCATGGATATGTTCGATTGAAAATACTTAAACTCAAACTTTCCCTGCTTATCCGTCAGGACAATTACTACAAGTACTATAAAATTTAAACATATTTTTAATATTGCGATGGGAGAAGCTTAAATACCCTACACTCATAATATAAATTTATAGCGTCACTTGAATAATCAGTCCAATTTTCTTTTCTTGTTAATTTAGATATGTTAACACACTTTCCACAAAACTTTTCTCGAAAAAGTCCATTTCTTATTTATGATGGTCAAAAATGTATGATGGTCAACAGTGTCATCTCGACCACCAAATTCCAGCTCTAATGTTTTAATAGAGACTGAAAAATTGGACTCTTCAATATTGTTTCATAAAATGTCAGGGGCGTCACCAGATTGATTTTTTCAATTTTGTATACCAAACAATTTGTAATGACAGAAAATATTTGTGCCGCAATTTATAGCAATAACTCCACTCGTTCTCCTGGAATCGTGATGTTTTTCTCAACCGGAATATATATGCTTTTCCATAACTGTCACGTTTCCTTTAATGCGTTAAAAACGGATGAATAAACTTAAAGTACTCTTCACCCCTCGGTTGTAGGAAAAAGGAAAGTGCTTATAGTTTTGGCAACACATACATTGCAATTGATTTCGAACACATTTCTATATGATAATTAATCTCTTTATTTAGTTTTCTAAAAAATAAAATGAGAATTCTCTCGTCGCAGCCTTCATGATTGCTTCGCTCAGTTCGCCTTGTATTTGTTCCTCAACTTAGTTTCCAAAAACGCCGCAGAATGTTCGCAAACCGACACAATCGGCAAAGCGGTTTTGTTTTTTGTGGCTTTTTATCACCAACTTTGTGGCTTCTTATCTGAGTATCTGTTTGCTTTTATTTGTCTATATGTTTGTAAGTTTCTCTATTTGTTTATCTTTCTCCTATTCAACTGCCTCAACTCAGATAACGTCGAACATTTCGCGTATGACTTTCAAGCTTTCCTTTAAGTCATAAATATGTTTTCTTACAATTCAAGAAAACAACAACAAGGGTCACATTATACAAGGCGAATGTTCAACGGAATGTCTTCATATTCCTCTTCTCCATTCATATGTCTTTTATGTAATTCATTTCTGAATTTCTTGACTGAGTGTAATTGTTGATCGCTGGTTTTTTTTCTGTTGGCTCTTTTGGTGTTTGTGCTTTTTTATATTCATTGTTGTTGGTATGGTTTCTGTTTGCTGTTGGTGTTGTTATCGTTGTTTGTGTTCCTATTTATAAAAACTTGCTGTTGCTTTTCTCTTCGCCGGTTATTGTTCTTCCTTTCGATGCAGTCTTAATTTTTGGTGTTGGTGTTGCTTCGACTACTATCGGCAACAACATATTCTTGTTTTTGACATTTTATAATCTTTATAGCCTTGTTTGTTTGTTTGTTTATTTCATTGCCCTCTTTTCGGGCTTTTGATAATTTAAATTTAATTTGGCTCTGTTCGATACATCTCAGTGCTACACAAAGATGTCTTGTATTTTTATTGAGTGAAAGCTTATTTATTAGTAATGTATTTTAGTTGTTGATTTATTTTCTGTGTCTCACAAACAGAACGCCGAGAAATAAAAAGGAAAAGGAAAAGTTACAAGGAATTTATTTTTCCATTACTTTTCTTTACATTTTTTTAGTAAAAAAAATGAACCAATAATTTTAGTCACAAATTTAAATTAATAACAGTTTGGTTTTTAAATTTGAACGAAAATGTTATAAATGTTGAGCTTTTTATTTTTCTTCGATTTGTATTACAAGCTAGCTTTTATAGTTTTTAACAAATTTCATTTCTTATTTTCAACATTTTGTTTCTACATTAAATTTTTTGATTTTTGCTTGTTGTTTTGTTTAGAATTCAGCAATTAAAATTCTTTTGGAATTGAATATATCTATTATTTATAGAAGTAACAACGCTGTCTGGCTTGACCTGAGTTTGTATAGCCTCCACTCGTTATATAAATTTGTAGTCTAATTATAAAATCTAAAAGGCTAAATTTTGGAAGTACTCTACTCTTAGAAAATACACATTTAAAACAAACTCATATTGGCAATATGGTGAGGTATTTAAGTAAGTAAGTACCCCGAAAAATGCATACTAAAATTGCAAGGCTATTAATTATCCTCCTGGAATTGAAATATCCGTTACGAGTAGAATATTCATGCAAAACTTTATAGAAACAATTTTATTCGTTCGTTCGGACGGACAGGAATAAAATGCTAAAGAAGCTTATTCGGTTTCTTATAATAGTAATTTAGTAATTTAATAATTAATAGTTATTTTAGGGACGGATATGATTAAATCCTCTGCTCAAAATTATTGAGCAAAAGTCTTTGAATTAATAATTTCGACCAAAAGTCGGAAGTGGGCTCAATATCGAACAAAATCAGAAATGTTAAAAAACATTAATATTGCTAAGGAGCTGATAATTATAAATTATAAATTATAAATTAAAACCGAAGCCCAATCAGTCCAACGAAAACTTCCGCACGAATGTTGTTGTTGTTGCGCCATTAACAAATTACCGTGGTAGTCCACGACAGTCTGATCATTTATCTGCACGTTTTTTTTTCAAATTCAATTCAAGCTTGAACAAATAAATGAGAGTGAATTCTTGGTATAGGTTTTTGATTGGAATATATTAATTAAGTGACTGAAAGTATGATCTAAACATTCCGTTAAAAAGCGTGTTACAGTCGGATCTCGTTATTTCTTTGCGGCATCCATTAAACCGTGACTACTTTCGTTAATCTCATGGCTTTAAGGAAATATTCTAACATTTCCAACAGTCATATAAGATATAGTTTTTTCCATACATTCCATACATACCTGGCGCTGTAATTGCTTTTGTGATCATTGTGATGTGGCCCATTGCATTGCAAAGGGCAAAACAACCACAAGCTTTAAACTGCTTCAAAACTTCGACTTAAACGGCTTCGCACCATTTTATTTTTTTAGGCAATTATTTCAAGCATTAGGTTCTTTACCTTAAGGCTTTACTTGCTTATTTTATGAGTATCAAGAGCCAAAACCTACATTTTATTGTCTTGCTAAATGTTCGTATCCGTTGGAAGCAAGGGTTTCAAGTTTGACCCTTTTTTAAAGGTTAAAGGGTCTTCTAGACAAGTTCAGCGAGAATATAAAAACACCAAAAGCGTCCAAAAATTAATTAAATAAATTAAATTTTCCATTTGAAAACGTTTTCCATCTGCAGAGGAAAGGGTTATGCGTTCATCTAGGTGTGGCCGTCGTTTACGTGACCAATAGTAATCCCCCTCGCTCTTCAATATTATTTGAAATACAATAAGAGAGAATAGAATTTGTCGACTGTTTTTTTTTCTTCTTTTTTTGGATGGCAGTTAGATCAAAATGAAATGGAGGTGAGTGAGGGGGTTTGTTATATATTTGTTAGTTTTTATACCTATATATGCTCTCGATTATCATTCTCTATACAAGTCTTTGGATATCAGCTTATAAACCGAAGCGGATTCCAGTCGACCCTCCAACTCCTCGAATGTTTGTTATCAAACCCATTATTCCACTCCAACCAAAATCTCCTCAGGCTATAAAAGATTTGTGGTATGTTAGGGCAAGACTGAAATTGGAAAGGTGAGCATTTTATGAAGGGTAGACCAAGTTATGCATTATTAATGTAATAAAATAATACTTTAGGGAATGAGAGCCCATAAAAAGATCTACTCCGGAAGTGGCCTCAAGCATGCCTTAGAAAATAGGGTATTAAAAGATTAATGAATGCTGTGCGAATCCAGCCTAAGTTTTTGTCAACTTTCATTACTCTTTATTGCTTTCACTGGGTTTCATTAGTTGTGATGTTGTAAATCATTAAATAATCGAAATATTAAAAAATATAAATGTAGTCTCATTACGTTCCCCCTTCGCTTTGCCCCTGCATTTCCACCTATTAAACTGATTAATTAAGAAATACTACATTTTATTTGCCTACTAATTAATTAATAAATTAATTTAGAAATTTAATAGAATTTGAATGACTAATAATGAAGAAATGTCATCAACAATTTGCTGGAACACTCTATTCGATAAATTTCGCCACTCTGACAAATAATAGCTCGACAGACATTCATTATTGAAATACTAAAAACAACAGATACTCATATTATAATTCCTTTTATTCATACAAGCCTTTTATTCATACAATTCCTTTTATTCATCATAACAATAATAAGAACCGTCACTACAAAAGCAGTTTGAGCTTATAACGATTACTTTTTGTAGCGATTATCAATATTCGTCGAAAATGTTAACCGTCGTTAATGTGACATAATTCGACGAGCTTCTTGTGTAGACTAAGTATGGCAGATACGATAGTCTGTATTGCATTGAAGATGAATTAGGAATTCCGGTCGTGGTGAAGGTCAAATGGAATTCTGATAATGGTTACCAAATATCAAAAGTTTTTCAAATTGGAATAACGGATGGCATGATGATTTTTGATGAGGGAAGTGGGTCGTAAAATCAGCTTAACAAAAACGGCTAGAAATGCTACAAAGCAACGGCAACGACATAATTGATGTGGTTTTCGTACGCTCTCTACCACCACCAACATCACCACCAATAAAGGTCATTTGTAAAGCGGTCACGTTGAATGTTTTACTGGTCTATACCGGCTCCGCAACTAAGTTAAGCATTAATGATAATTGTTAAGATTACGTATTCTGACCAAAAATTTGCAGCTGAATTCCTGATTATTTGGTCAACCAACGAGCAGGACTTAACAGAGTTTGTTAATGGGGGAAATCATTTAATGACAGAAAATTTTTGCATTTATGAAAAAGGAATTTAAAGACTGAAAATAAATCTATATCTTAAACTATGGAATAATTTTTTTTAATTTTGTCGCTTACTGAAGATGAGTCGAAGCAGCAAACTGAGCTGCGTAGATTTGGGGGGCAACTGCCTTACCTGAAGAGGAATTCTTAAAAAAATTGTAAGTTAGAAAATCATTGTATCGCAACAAATCATAATAATACAACCGTATGGTATGCAAGAGCCGCCTTTTCCGGTCCTGGTCAGAGATTTAACGCCTTGTGTTCTTCTAGACGCGGATGCTTACATAACTGTATTGGAAATAATTGTGTTTTGTAATAAATTCAAAAACTTAACAAACTTAATAAGGTCATTAATAAGTGTCCTCCAAAAGTCGTTGTTAAGCTAACAGCCAGAATAGAGGCGTTAGACTATAAAGCTTTGTACGCCCTTTAAGGACATTCTACGAAAACATTTTATAAATCTTTGAATTCATTTTATTCTGAGCAATATACGGGGAGGGTAAGTATTTTCACTTAATTGGGGTAACAAAGGTTTTGAATTTTTCAGAAATTTTGAATATTCTCGTTTCGCAAATTATTTTCGTCGCTCCTGTAAGGAATGTTATCGAAACTTTAATATTTTTACATAACAAGTCAGAGTTGAAGCGCGTACGATTTCTTAAACAGTTATGGTCTTTGAAGACTCTCAGAAAATCCTCGAAACCCCTCTTTCTAACAAGTCCTACGTTTATACGTAAGCTGAGAAAAATTCGTTAAGAAAATGGCTTTTTCGAAAGCCATTCTTACCAAGAATGCCACTTAATTATAATCACCTCTATGGCTCTATGGTCTTTTTGATTTATTTTTGTGTCATCTTAAAAATGTTTATTTGCTTCTACCAAATTCTAGAAACATTGACGGAACTTCGGAAACCCTAACAGGCTCTCATAAACACAAAAAAAAAAGACCCTTGAATATCACTAAAATTCTGAAAAATCAAAGAAAACTATTACGAATATTTACATCTATGAATAGCCGACTATTCAAGAAATTGTCGTTTATACGTAAGTTAAGAATAAGGAAGCGGGATGTTTTAAGAGTTTAAGGAATTATATTTGGAACAGCAAGTTAATTATATATTGACCCTCCATAGTTTTTAAATATTTTATTTTAAGTTTCATTCTGCGAAATACTTTGGTCACCGTGTATGTACTATGGGGCTCTTAAAAATGTTTACCAGCCCTAACAAATTCTAATCCTTACAGACGTTATATAAACCTTAAATAGCGTCTGAGAACCCTTTATCGCACATAAGTACCCCAAAATCTCTTCTAAACAGTGTTTACATTGATATCTAGATTAGGAGATGTTTGATAAGATACCGAATTGGTTCAGAGTGTTCAGAGAAAAAATTGCTGTATTAATATCTTTCGACGTATTCTTTGCTAGTTTCCGCTTCTCGTAGTCATATTTCTGTTCCCATAGACATATCTGTACCATTTGTTTATTCTCTTATGTTTCTCAGTTCTGGATTTTGAATATCAAAATGGCCCATCAGTAGCCGTCAAACTAAAATAAAGTCCAGGAGAAAATAAAAGCCATTTTGCCCAGACATTTTATTGATGTCTAAGAACTTCAATAAAACGTTATCAGTCATTTATAAATGTCAGTTATTGTTCCTAAACCTTTATTTCTGCTTTTAATTGCTTATACTGCGCTTCATATTGAATTCAAATTTAATTCAAATTGGCTTGGAGACAAATTATTCTACATAATTGAGTGGAGTCGAATGAACCTAAGATAGCAGTAATTAATTATGATGAAAACATTGTTACTTTACAAAATCGAAATCTCTACAAAACCGGCAAAATACCCAAAGTGTAATATATTTCTAGTCTTCCTGTTGAAGTTAGATTAATTTAAGGTTTTTGAATTTTCTCATTTCTGGTTTTTCATAAATCTTGAAATTATCTGGCATTTCTGAGATAGGTTTAATTTGCATTTGAACCACAAAAACTTAACTAAATTGACTTTTTGCAAATACTAAAATTTTCAGTTCAGAGAAATGGCCTTCACTGACACATAAATTCTTTTCTCTTCGTCTTCTTCTTCCTCGGCGCCTTTTGTTTTGTGATTTATTAGTTGAATAACTTTTATTTGCTGAATAAGTTTCTTGGCCTGCTGACTGTTGCCTACCCTGACTTTTGTGGTCAGTCAATGAAGAAGCATATTCAGCAGGATATAAATAAATTTGAAAAAAATTGCTGTATTAATATCTTTCGACGTATTCTTTGCTAGTTTCCGCTTCTCGTAGCCATATTTATGTTCCCATAGACATATCTGTACCATTTTTTCTCTTGTTTCTCAATACTGGATTTTGAATATCAAAACGGCCCATCAGTAGCTGCCAAACTAAAATAGAGTCTAGGAGAAAATAAAAGTCTGCAGATAGTTATAGAGAAGGGCTAAAGACGGAGAAAGAGAGTGATAAAAATACAGAGAAGGAGGAGAGTGAGAGAAGAAGAAAGGGAAAATTAAGAGAAGATGGCGAATACCGGTTTCGAAAATTGTTTGCTTTCGTTAATAAATCGAGTTGTCGAAAAGTTTTAAAAACGTATTGGCATCATTTATGGTCATTCCAATGAATGGCCAATTTTTTTGTTCTCATGCACTTAGTGATGTTGGTGCTAGATACATATACGTACACATGATTCCACATCCCAAACCCCGACTAAAAACAAAGGATTGGTCTCGTGTGTACGGAATTCTATCCGTTATATATATATGCGGACTTTAGTTAGTACGAGTACAAAGAAATTGAAATCACAACGGAATGAATGGTCTTTATTTCGCATCCATTGTTGTTTGCACAACAGAAGGTTACTTAGTTTGTGAAATGGTTAGCTTTTGACGTCTTTGGAAATTGTCTTTGCCCAATATTTATTATACGTTGCGATTTTCCATTTGACTTTATTGGTTTTCAGTAAAACTTTGCGCCGTCGTTTTGTTTTGCTGGGGAATGGCAATAAAAGGGCAGCCATCAAAAAAACTAAGGAAATGTCGGCAATGAGCATAATACGATATTAATACCTACTGGTTTTGGTTCTTCCAAGACCAGCCGGCAACACTGCCGTGCCGACTATATGTCATGAAATGTTCAGCCATGAGCAATATCTGTGAATATCAAGGCCATCCAGCTCATTCATTTCAAACCGTGCATTCGGTTTGTTTTAATCTTCCTCAATTCGACACACTTGGTATGCTCGTTGGATTTCTTGGTTTTGCGTTCCAGACAGAGCAAAAAGTAGAGCAAAAACGGATAATGTTTTTTTAATATGAGATAGATTTATTGTTTATTATCGATTACAGTAGTCTACGAAACTGTAGACTCCACCACTTTCTAAAAACCGCGTGATTTCAGCATCGGTTTTGTTTCCAATAATCAGCGGCGGAGATTGGTATTTTTAGGGTGCTGAACAAAATTAAATTTCAGTGACTTAGATTCCTACTAAAGTGAATGTTTGATAATAGTACATAAATTATTTGATATCGTATTGATAGGGCATTTACATTCCATTAAGTTTTGTAACAGTGTTGACCTAGTTTTCAAGGGTGATTTTAATATTCAGTCACCTGTGAATATTCAGTCACCTTTCCAGATATGAAGTGGTAATACTTCCTATCTGGCTTGCCGACCAAAAAGCAATGTCGTAAGATCCTCTCTGTGATTGCAACAACTTACTTATTCGATAAATAACTACATATCCAAAGCAAAATAAAATGATGACTTTTCTCCCATCAGTAGTAATTTTGATGTAGTAGTTATATTCCACCACGTCATTTACGAGAATTGCTGTATTTGCATTTATTAAATTTATATATTTATTCATATATGTTTTTACGATTGAATTTTAAAAACGTTGTTTTTTTCGATTGAGTATTTGTACCGATTTTTTTCTGTTGCTTTATTCAGCCATTTTCGGGGTAGTGGTGAAACAACCCAGTTATATTTTACCCATTTGGTACGCATTTGAATAGCTTACAGTATGACCTACTTTTCAGCAGACGCTACGTACACAACACTTTGTTGGAGCAGAAGTAGTAGTATGTGACCCCCTTAAGAGCGTTAGCTTTAAAACTCGTCATTTGAGGAGTAGTAATAATTTATGACCCCTTTGACGGCAGTAGAGATATATTCAATCAATTTTGAAATAGTTAATTTCTTCGACAATTTCTAGGGCAGGTACAGCAACAATTTTGGAGAACCTCAACACGTCTTTAAACATTCATATGAGAATCTTACCTGAAACGGAAGATCCTTGTAAATCTCTAAAGATAAATTTTATAAAATTTCTTCCCGGGATCCGGCTAGCCAAACATTTATATGACAAATACATTTTTACATAGAAATCGGGTAGATCATTGGACAATTTTACGTCTATCTAGCGTAATTTTAATGTCTGTTATTGGCTTTGTTGTAATTCTTGAAGTGCTTGGATTTACATAAAATAGTTTGCTCGGCCATATATTCTTCTTTACTACTTGAATCTATATGAATATGAAAAAGTGTACAATTTTACATGACTTCATATCTTGTTCTATTATTTCTGTAACAGCTTTAAATTGCTAAAATTAAAAACCTAAGGATATGAAATATTTGCGGTTACTTTTTCTTTAAAATATAAAAAAGTATAAGAAATAGTATCGGACTGTGAATGACGAAGCATGGATTGAATTGAAGAACACAGTAGTAATCGAAGGTTATTGCAATAAAGTATTGATAGAGAGAGAGAGAGAGAGGAAAAGTGGTGATATAAAAGTGGTGAAGCGCAAGTGGCATTCTGGCAGATGGAATGAAGAACAATTATATTTTAAAAGGAAGAAAAACTCATTTGTCTTTTCTGTTGGTAAGAAGAAAAAAGAAATTTATCAGCAAATAAACACAAAAACATAGACGTACATGCCCAAATATTGGTGCCCATCTACGCTTCGAGAAAGAATATGAGAGTCGTGTAGAGGTATGTGTGCGTGTGCACCAGATACCACGAACTGTATTATAATATTACCAGCATTTCAGGGACCAAATCATTTATCACTGGTTGGTAACACTGAGAAAAAATTAAAGAAGATTAATAAGAGTTCCAAATAGTGTCAAGGAATTCCAGTGATATCCTTACGTTAAAGGAAGAGGAGCACCACTATGACCACCAGTCAAGTAAGTGTAATTCAAGAATAGTCTAAAGACCAGAAAGCTTGGAATTGCAGACGGGAATGGGAAGTTAGCAAGGGGCTGGGTGAAACTGTAGTTTTGTAAAGATTTGAGCAATTTTCTGCAATTCTGTCATTCTGTCTCATTTACGTGATTTTGAGTAAGTCAGAAATATCTTCGAATTTCTAGATAAGCTGTACAGAAGTGTTTGTGATGACCACATAATGCACAAGTCATGAGGAGCTCCTATGTGCATGTTTCTAGAAAGTTATGACCTGCCACAAACTTGAAATGTATAAAATCCTGCAACTAGACAATTCTGTCATTGATATAATAAATGATTGTCTTTAGAAAGTTCTCTTGAAACTGACGTAGTCTTCCTCCCCCCCCCATTGAATACATAGAATAGGGGCTCTTCTATCTTAATCTTCTTATCCTTCTGTAGCGGTGCGGAAGGATAATGCGGTTTTCTGAATGATTTTATTAATATTCATACGAGTGTTCGTAGAACACTTTTCTAAATTTATTTGAACTTGATTTATTGAGCCAAAAAATAAATGAACGCATGTGAATGAATATAAAAATGAAATAATGAAAGAATGAATGAATGACAAAAGTTTATTAACGAATTAACGAATGAATAAAAAATTGATATACGCTTAGATAAGTTCACTTTATGGCTCCGTTTGTAGCTCATTAAAGGAGACACGGCAAATATAGATGAATATAGATATACAGTGGATATATTAAATATCAGATTTAGGATAATGATTGTGATCTGGTCCGTCGGCACGTCCCTCCGTGTATCTGTTTACTTGTCAGTCGGTAGAAAGCATATTAAGGGGGAATGATCGAGGAAGGGGCGATTCGCCCATTGGTGTCTAAGATCACAAACCATAGTGTGGGATATGTAAATCTCGGTGGGGGTCGTAGTTTACCATGTTATTTGTTTTAATATAACAACCATACACTTTTTCTCAGTTTTTTAATTGCTTTTTCGATGATTTCTTAATGCATTTACATTTTTGTTTACAACTTTACAAACAGAAATACACCCAAACACGTATACTCATACTCATATCTACAGGCAATATGGTTCGTTTAGCAACACTTGAAAAAGCGACTTGTGAAGTGATGAGATTGAGTAAAAAGTTATTTAATATTTCATTTAAAAGTTTTGTTATTTTTATTGTTGGTGTTGTTGTTGTATTTATTCGATCTTTTTATTTAAAATGTTGCTCGTTTAAAAGTGGCGCGTTATCATTATCAACATTAGCATATGATGCATTACCTTTGGGGGAGGAGAGAGGGGAAAAATTATGTATATTTTGATACCCCGTCAACCCATATCCCATCCCATATTTCCAAAAAAAACACAAAAATCCCTAATTTCGAATTTAATTTTTAAGATTGCAATTTTTTTTTTGAATTTTCGACGTATACTTCTAGAGAATTTACTCCACGTTTATAATTAAAGGACAGATAGGTCACTGATTCCTTTTGGTATTGTTGTCGCAACTGAATAGTGAAATATTGATGTTTGTTTTTGTTGTTATTGGTGGTGATGCTACAATTACTGCCATTGTTCCTGATTGTTTCTTTTATTGCTGTTTTCTTTTGAAAATTCATAATATTTAATGATTGTATTGCCCATCACACAATTTTCTGTACCACGAATGCAATAATTTTGTTAGCCTTTCACACATTCCACTCGCATTTACATTCATTTATTTTCCTTCATTCTATATAATTTTACACTCTTATTTATTCCTCTTTTTTCCTGTGGTACTGTTTTAATTTTACTTTTAGATGTGATCTTGTCATACTTACAAGCACCTGCGACCTTCCCGCAAAGCCCTTTGATAATTGCTAAACACTAACATCATCACCGACGATATGAGTCGCCATGCATTATTTTTGTATACATCCCCAACAATACAATGTGCTGATATATGTGTACACGTGTGTGTGAGTGTATGTTTCCATGTGCAATTATTTCTTGTGAATGAAATGCCGTAAAATCAAATTTAATGAGTCTCAATTAACGCAATAGAAATAAGAGGAAAAAATATAAATAAAAAAACAAAAATATAAATAAAAAATTAAAATATAAATAATGTATATAGAATGTCCAATTAAGGAGGAAAATATTTATTCATTGCTTTTATAAAAAATTAATTGCACCATCACAAATTTTCACATTCAATAGAACTTTCAACCAATTAAAAATTTAAGTTTCTGTGAATTATTTGTATTTATTCTTTATCTGTTTTTCTTTTAAATTCGTAGCGGCGTCAAACAGTCGCATCTAAGTTTTTGTTATTTTGTAAAACACGTTATTTTTAGAACCAATGCGTGTTGGTGGATGGGTGGGTACGTGTGGGCGCGTGTGCATGTGTGTGTGAATGTGTGCCTGGCTTTGAAAGTATGTTATCAATATTTTATGGAATACAGGGAATTAACGTAAATTTCGCACAATTCATCACCAATTTTGATGCCCATGTGCTCAACTAACTTTCTTCCCTAGGATGATTTAATACTTACATCAATTCCATAATTTACTTGAATTGACGACTAATGGACCTTGCTAATGATTTCATAAATTAATCTCGTTATGAATTTCTAAAAAAAATAATTTCTCCTGCACTATTTGACAATTAAAATGTATCTACAAAATTCCTCAGAAATATTTACCAATATTTGTAATTATATTTTATGTCTTTTATTATATTTATACCGCTAACTGTTCTTAAATTATTTGAAAACTTTCCACATAAACTTCTGTAATAAACTATAAAATAATTTAGAATTTATTACGAAAGTTCATTTGGAAAACTTTCAAAATTTTTTAGAAATTTTGTTAAAAACTCTCAGTTCAAGGATAAAAAGTTATTCCGTTACTTACAGGAAAACATAAATTTCTATTTCATTATAAAATCATTATCAGGACATTGAAGTTTATGAAAACAAATTTATCAAAATTTATCCAATCTTCCAATAGACATATGACTATTTTTATACTTCACTAAGTGCGTGCCCTCGAAAACTACCCAAGGCTTGAAAACCTTTGAATAATGGCCAAAACTGTCTTTCGTTTTGCAGAAAAACACACGACAAAATTACTAAAATTTCCAAGTTTTAACAACGCTAGAAGTAAGCGCTTCTAAACTTCCGGTAAAAAGAATTGTTCCTTCATTGTGTCTGTGGTGTTCGTTAATTCAAATTAAAGTACTTTATCAGAAAAAAACGGCCGTTTCTAGTACATTTCCCGCATTTGATCGTAAGCGCGCCACAACGTGTTTTACTTAATATCCATTAACCTACATACCCTTGAATATTAAAATAGCTTAATAATTAAGGTTCCTCACTAATTTGTAGCGACGAAATTAGTCCAATTAGGCTCCAATTCAAGTTCGGTTTAAGCTGGTCCAAGCGGGTTGAATAAAGAACGACAAAAGGGGCGGGATTCCATAATTATAATCTTATTTATTTCTTTGTAGCAGCGGGCGGATCACACACTGATCCATTTTCAATAACAAACAGCCGAGGGAGACAGAATATTCGTGCAAAATTTCATAACAATATCTATATTCGTCCTTTGTAAATCTATTTTATTTCATATTAAACGGCTTTTCATATTAAACGCAAATTAAAGAATTTTTTTCTAAATGGGACGCTTGGAAACGTAACTGAAACTTCATTATTACTCTATGAACTGAGAAATTGATCAATTAACATGAATTAACTTGTATTTACCGCGATGACTGGGATTTGTATCAAATTTCATGAGGATTGATTTATTTATTTTTCAATAATCGTGCTTTCTACAAACAAACAGATATAGAGATCATAAGAAAAACGGATACAAATAAATCGACTCAAGAAGTAATTCTGAACCGGAATATATATGCTCGTACTTGAGAATACTGTCTCCATATCATCCATGAGAATACTATCTTTGGATGTAAGGTGCCAAAATATAGAAGAAAATCTGCTTGTGAGCGGCGTCAAAGTAAATAAAAAAAATTGCCTCGAGGCATTTTTTAATAAAATAACCTCAGCAACAAACTAAATAACAAACATAAACGATAATAACGGCAACAATAACGACTACAATATATGCCGTGAGAGAAACTCACTTTTATTGGGTTTGGGATTAATTATTTTGAAATAACAAAAAATATTTCCTTCGCATTAAAATATTATATATAAAATCCAATCTAAAAACTTAATGTAATTTGTTCCATATTTTTGTTTGGTTTTGTTTTGTTTGGGAATTTATTTCCAAGTACCTCTAGGTCATCCGCCAACTACACCCCAGGATGCCACAATAATAATAATCGAGAACTTATACTTTTACGAAAGAACTTCAGGCGCGTATTTTATCGAAAAATTCGACGTTACTAAACCAAATCAGATTGTTGGTGCTCATTGTTGCTACTTATGAAAACATAATGGCATTATTTCTGTTATGAGTTGAAAATTGTGTGATTGCAGAATTGGCAAGACGCCAAAAATTATAATCGGATAAAATATTAAAAGAAAGAAAGTAGGGGGTGCGTGCCAACAACCACTACGTGAAAAAACGGAACGCAAATCTCACATTTTCGTAGTATATTTATCTACGAATAAATCAGAAGAATTTATGCCAATTTCATTTTCCTTTGGCTGTGCGGGTGTGCGTGTATTTGTTGATGTATATGTGCAGGTGTATGTGTCTATGTGTCTGTATACGTATGTGCGCGCGTGTGTGTTGTGTGGGGGGGTGAAATATATGGCACCTTGCATATATAATTTTTACCTTATTTCTTGGAGAATATTTTCTAGTTTGCCATCGAAACCAACGAATGCTGTTTTATTTTTGAACAGATTGAGAAAAAAACATCGAAAATCAGCAACGCAACAACAACAGCAAGCATACAACCTGGCCTCGATTGGACTAACTTTTCAGATCAAGACAACGCTTTAAGGCGAAACGGTTAAGGTTAAATTTAAATTTCACAAAGAAAACGGAAAAATAATCAAGAATTTTATAAGGAGGAATAAAACAACTTAAACAAAACAGAAAACAAATTAAACGAAAAAAATATCCTTAATGAAAATATCCTAAACTCCTTTCTGCCTTTTTTAATGTCTTTTGTCTTCTTCCATTGGTCCCGAAGAATTGAGAGAAAGAAGAGATCGCAGTTATCGTTTGATATTATTCTAAAATTCATGTTTATCTTTAAGACGAGAAAGAGATAAGATGTGATAGAGTATGTTAGGGAGACAGAGAGAAAGAGAGAAGATCTTAATTGCGCGGTCGTCAGCAAAACATCAAATGCTAAGACGTATCCGCCCGATAAAACTTTATATTGTAATTTTTTTTTCAATTCTTACTAGATACATCAGAAATCATTTACGTCATCACACTTCAGAAATCATCATTAATGGTTTATGTATAAAAGAAAAGAATGGAAATGTTGTGCAAAATCTATAAGGATAAAGGTGTGGAAGAGTATTGATGTGAAAGAGTTTTATCGGATGTATTTTTGGGATAAGAGTTATTTTTCGCTATATCTCAGGTTGAGTACGTTTCGAAATTTGTTTTTTGGTTCGTAGAATTTTTTAAACCGAATTAACTAATCGTCTTGATTTTTTCATGCTTCCGTTGGTTACAGATTGATGTGGATTTCCAACCAGATGGCGGTTCCAGAACGAAGCTAGAAGGTGATATACTCTATTGCTTTCTGTTTTACTTCGCTGAATTCTTAATATCTTCCCAAACATGGCAATGATTTTGGTGGTACTTTTGTGTTTTTTTATAGCCTACAGCCAAAGGGATATAAGGAATAGCTGTTGAAATCACGATTACAGGGGAATGAAAAGGGATGTTCCCATCACATTCGGCACAACTATTCGCTTTATCATAAACCGAGTAGTATTGAAAGTGACATTGATGTGTTATGAATATTTCTACATGTGTAAGTTTTAAACTTACAAAGTTTTAAACTTACAATGGGAAATTTCATTGTCGAACTCACCCACGAATATTAAATAATTTTTTAAAAATTTTCAAGGCACTCCAACATTTATACTATACCATGTGTGAATTTCTTTAAGAGTGCTGAAAATGATAGCAGATTTGAATTAACCAATCAGCATCCACTGATTATTAGCGCGGAACTATGAATTCATAATCCCTATGTAGGGTATGTAAGATTTAACCAGGTTGAAATTAGCTTTATTACTTATTTCCCTACCTTTACTTTTTTACCTTTATTTTTGTTTTTATTACCTTTATTTTTGGTGACGGTTACCTTAGTTTTAATTTCCTTTTACTTTTCATAATGCAAGAAGACTTTTTTACTTTTCTGATTTTATAACTATTCTGTTGACCAGAGAGCAGGTCCCAACAGAATTGTTAATGGCAGAAATAATAGAAAATTTTCAGCCAGAAGAAAGTATGTTAAGAACCCAGCTGACTTCTTAACATACCTTTTTATAAAATTTATGAGTTATAAATAAAAATAAACTTAATAAAATATGAAATTGTTTTTATTCAAAATTATATTTTTTATAACAATGAAATACAATTGCTCAGAAAGCATATAATTTACTAAATTATATTTTATCTGTCCAAAATTGTGTTGGAAATTACCGCGTTTTACGTGATCTCATTACGCATTTCTCCCGGCTAACAATTCCAAGTGTTGCGGCAAAATTCCACATAGAATGCCAGTTGCCCTCAATAGATCGTTGGAATTTTGCTTTAATGAAGCATTATAATATAAAGAGAACGGATAAATTTAAAAGAATAAATATATAAAATCAAATAAATTATTACTTTTTCTTAGGTTCCATTCCATTTGATTTTGAAATTAGACGTCTTTTATCAGTCACGCAGAAATTCATCATACGCGGTGAACTTTAAAATCCCTTGAGTTGTTAAGACTTTTTTAGAATAAAAAAATTGACTAAGCTGAACAAGATCCTCAACAAGAACATAACAAAAAATGTTGCTGAGTTAACGACAAGAATAGAGCCGTAAAACATACCCTAAGCCGACCTAGCTTTATTTAGCTGCTTGTATGCGGAAAACACGATTTGCAGAAAACAATAAAGCCATATAATTTATCACATGAAAAATGTTTTTAAAACGGGTTCATTTAGTCCTTCTCTTTTATATTTGATAAAATTATAAAACTATTTTAAAACTAGCTTCTCGATGAGCTGCAACATAAACTATAAACTAACCACATAAGCATAGGTCTATCACATCCAACAGATTGTTTGTTTTCAAGCTCTAGAATAAATAAGCCTCAATTAAGCGTCAAATAACTTTTTGCGCGTTATGTATTGAGAGTCTCCTATCTCTTTATCTCTGATGACTAGCTTTGGATAATTCAACTAAGCAGTTTATGTTCTGCTTAACACCAATACTAAAGTTTATCAATCTTCAATCAATATTTTATTCATTTTTCTGCCGACAGAGCTTAGTAGTTATTTACATATTTTTAGTTATCCTAAGTCTGAGGACACGTATTACTTTTCCGCAGAGGGTTTTGCTTATTATACTCGTTGACTGTTTGCTGAGAGCAGCTTGTATACCGCGCACCTCATCATTTTAACGACAACCGTTTGAATTTGTATATGCTTGTGTAAATCAATGTTTAGCACAAAGAACTCAATCTTATGATCTACCGTATTTTGATATCAAGCCTTTTTCCAACTAACAGAAATGCGATAATAAATTACCTCTCTGTAGTTGATTGACTTAAATTCATAGTAGGAGAAAATGTGAAATACTGGGACATGTGATGGAAAGTATATTTAAGAATACTAGATAGTGGTACTATCAGATGTTAAAATTTAAATTTTATATAAATGTCCAGCATTTTATTAAAATTTAGAGGTAAAAATTAGTGAGTTTTTTATTACTAAATATTTAATGTAGGGGTTAAAGTTGAGATGTATGTGAAGCAGAAGCCAGACCATTCAATGAGCGACCCACCACCTTGGCAGCAGCAAAATAAAGAGCATAGATGGGAATATATCAGCAGTTTCGTATAAGGTAGCAGATTCCGTTCAAACAAAAGTTATAGAAGGGGTGTCTATTCCTATGGAACAGATTAATGCTGTCGTCGTTGTTGCAATTGCTACAGCTGCTATGGGTTGGTTTTTTTCCTTCTGCCTTCTTCAATTTTTACAACTAAAGCCGTTTTACTTCTATTTATTTTTTTTGTTGTAGCTCTCCATAATCATTTTTTTTTAAATGACAGCGGTTAAATAATATTCAGGCATATTTTTTAAGACATTTTCTTGTGTTGCATATTTTCAAGCATGTTGCGTAACCACCTCCGCACCAATGAAGAATTTCGACTTAATGGAAGCCCGATAGTCGCTCGAGAAGTCAGTGTCTTTCATGGATTTGCATTTAGCAAATTTCAAAAGAGATATATTCCCGTGTGTATATGTATATATACATCACTAGCTGATTCCATACGTTTCACACTCTAGACGATGTTGCTCTAACACCATTGCTTTTTGTTGCGTTGCATTGTGTCTCGGCTTATCATCCGGAAAATCTGATGATCGCGTTGAATAGAGTGTAAGAAGATGAAGGATGAAAAACAAGCTAACTAAGGAGTGGATACTGATGAAGAAGAATAAGTGGTATAAGACAAAAATCTAAAAGAAGCTGAATATGCAGAGCGTACTGATGTGGTGGCGCATGGACTGGTGGGCAAGGGCAGACGGGGAGCTATAATTATTATAAATATTGCTGTTTCAACGCCACGAACATCTTTAAATATTTTTTGTTTTTATATCCTATTCCCTATAAACAAGGGAAAAAAGATTGATACTTAGTTTGTAACGCAGTGAAGGAGCTATATATATACTGGCTCCGAATGATCCTCTGAGTGAATTTTGCCCTGCCCGTCCGTCTGCCTGTGTGTCTGTCTGTCGGTCTGTGGAAATCACGATTACAAGAGAACGAATGAGCTATGATCATGAAATTTGGTATGAATATTTTGTGTTAGGATAGGCTGGTTGGTGTTAAAAATGGGACGAAATCGGACGACTTCCACGCCTACTTTTGGCATTTAATGTGAATTAAATCGTGGTTAGAACTCAATATCTCAGCTCTGAGTACGAAATTAAAAGTGAAATTAAAAGAGAAAAAATTCGTACAGTCGTACAGGCTGATATTGCCTAAATATCAAAAATGGAGATATTGCCATAAAATTTTGCCTGTAGTGTAAAAAATTCCCTGTAATCATAGGATGAGTGGTGTTGAATATTGGTGAAATCGGAAGATTGCCACGCCCACGCCTTAATTAGAACTGTTTCAGAAAAATGAGCGCTGAAAAGAACAAATAAAGCATGACATTTGGTTCGAATGTTCTCTGTCATCACATGGTTATATGCTGGTTATAAATGTAAATATAACAATTTATATATAAATATATAATATATTTATATAACCCGCCAACATTTCATTAGAACATTTTATTAGAATTATTATTGATATCAAGAGATTCGGGAATAGGACCTATAAACTTCGACCAGGCCGAAGATAAGGTTCTTACTAGTTAAATACTATTTTTCCTAAGCCGACACGAGGTTTTAGTGTTGTTATCTTTCACACTGTTATTGCTGTGCTGCTCCCATCTTCTTAATATTGTTAATTATATTTCTTTCGCAGTCTCATAATAATAACAATATCAATAAAAATGACAACAATTTCACCAACATCTTGAACAGTAAGAGCAGACGAACAACAAAAGTGGCATAAGCAAAAATTAAAAAAAAAAAAAATAAAAAGAAGAAAAGTAAGAAAAATATGCTGCGAAAAGCAATATAGTGATTTCCGGCTGAAGTGAAAACGTCTCAAGAGTTTTTACATTTAGTCACTGCCACCACGGCCGGCCACTTCTGCCGCTGTTCTGCCACCATCCGCATCACGTTACCAACGCCGTCAACATCGTCATTGTAATATTTTAGTAACACTATCGTGGTATCCACACATACTCAATCCACATTAACCGGCATCAACTATCACAAATTCACAGGCGCAATCATCGCCACCCACAGAAACATCGTCTTCATAATCATCAATCATATGTATCACAAAGAGTTTTTAAGTGAAACTTTATTATATTTTTCACATATTTTATCACATAGGATAAAAAAGAAAAAGAAGAAAAAGTTTTGCATTAATTATGGAAATATGGTTCACAAATAATTCATAAATGTGCAGTTTTCCTTTCAAAGATTTAATAAAGTGAAAATGGAATCTTTTTTGAAATAAACATAAAGAAAAAAGTTGTTTTTAATTATTTCTTTAAAGAATAACACTATCTTTAATAAAAACATGGAGGTTCATGAAAATCGTTTCTAAGAAAACTTTAAATTATATATTTTCATAAACAGTTTTTAACTTAAAACAATTTATATTAGATTTGAAAATCTATAATTTCAAAATAGAGTCTATGTGCTTTTAAGTTTTTTGTAAAAAGAACAAAATCACTGGATCTTTGTTTTGCATTTTTCTAGTTAACCTCAAGATATTTCCTAGCGAAACCGACACTACAAACTAATAATTGGCAGAAAATCCTTGCAACTGTATGTTTTCATCGGTTTTTGAAAAGTTCTGGGCCGCCTCCGTTACCCCTACTATCACTATCACCCTAATTAATATCGTAGCATTACAGCAATTTAAATGTTGTCTTATGATCAGAAATTAATACATAGTATTTCATTGTAGACTAATCCTAGTCTCGTAGTGGCTGATATTTGTGGAATCGTTACTAACACACCTAACACAAGACAATTAACTACAATGACAAGGCGTCACACAATATGATGTGATATAGTATGCTCAATAATCGTCTGAGCTCACGTACGTATTTCTCACAAATGTCGCCTCGTTTGATTGGTCAATCGAGATTTGTCTCGTAGAGGTCTTTGAGTCATATTTGCAGTGTGTAGAATCATATATTAGCAATAAATCTTGTAGTATGTCACGCTTCGCGTCCTCACAAAATCTGATAGAACTAGCTGTTTTAGCTGTGTGAAGTACATTTTTAGAAAATTGACGTTCACGTATGTGAGGATTGGCCAACGTCTCATAAAACAACAATCTGGTAAATCCAATAATCTAAACATCCTTTTGTTTCTAATTACACGGTATGCGATGATATTGGTGCTTTAACAACTCGCAATGTTGGTGATACTAAAGAGGGAAATATTGATCGGGAAGTCGATGGAAACATTGCAAATTGCTCTGCCTGTTCTCGTGGTGGTAGTAACTATGATGCCCATTATCATGACGATGATATTTGGCATAGCTCTGAGTTTGAATTAGAGGATGTGGTCAATTAAGGAACGGAAGTCTGTATAAAGGAATAAATAATTCCAAAAGATATACATAAATTATAAAGTTTTTATTTTTCCAAACATGTCATCATCTAGGCGAGAGCAAAGGTCGATCACTCACGAGAAATGATTACAAGTTTATCACTCTCGATTTATTAGTCCCGAAGCGATTATATGCATTGATTATATTCGACTTCTTATGCGCGGAGCAAGAGCACAATTTCGTTACTTTAAATACGAGAGGATATATCATTCAAGAGTTTCATATATTTAGCCTGTCATTCTCGAGGCGACCACTCGTCGTTTTTAAATACCAATAAAAGTATTACGTTTGAAATATTATATAGCAAAAAATTTCAAATGCAAAAAACTTAACGAAATGTTTTTTTGTAATTGCTCTTCTCACTTGAAATTCTATGATATTTATTTTAAGAATTTACTTTAGTTGAAATATTTCACACATTTTTTGTGCCGGTTTTTCTTTATAAACATTTTCGAAACATTTTGTTATTTAAAAAACATTTAAAATTAAAAAAAATTCTTCAAAATACATGCCTTTCATGACATTGCCGAAGGGAAGGTTTGAGATGGATGGGGGCAGACACCATTCTGAAGAAAGTTATTCTTCACTGTACGGAAACTATTCAGTAGCTACTTGTCGAAAGCAAAAAAAGCAAATTTATCGAACATAAAATTCTCCTTCACAAAATTTGGTAAAACTTTTCATCGTAAAGGGTTTAGCGATGGTAGTGACGTTGATTTTGGGGATATAATGATAATGGCGGGCGAATATGCTGACGAAGATTCTGGTTGTTAATCTTCTATTGATTATGACACTGATAAGGGCTAATCTCCAACCAACTACACTTAGCCCAATTGAACAAACTTTATCTTTCGCAATTCAAGTATTAAAGGCAATGTTTTGAGACCTTATCAAACCATTAGAACTTTATAAAATTTTTTATAAAATTTTACTTTATAAAATTTCTTCTTTATTTGTTAAGAACAATATCACCAATTCTTTTATGAACAACATAAAAGCAGTTCTCTATATTTTTAGGATTAATTTAAGAACCCATTCTAGGAGTGGTAATTTGAAGCTGTTGTTGTTTAAATTTTAATGGTTCGGTGCGGTTTCTTAGAATTCGCAGCTAGCATGAATATCGTCAGCCTTCTCAAAAATCATATATTTCTTGCTTATTTCAAATGAAATCTGGTTTTGAGAGGCTTCTTAGCGGATTTCTTACCTTTGAGATTTACATTTTTGAGATACATTTTTGAGATTTGAGGGTTTGAGAATAAGTTTCGTGAATGAGGATTGGCTATTAAGATGATCTGAAACAAAATTGATAACGATAACGTCGACAAAAACAAGGAGAAATCAATAAAAATGCTAATTTCAATTTTTTGAAATTTTTTTGTGTTCATTACTTTTTGCTTCAGTCTATCAGTTTTAAGTTTTCATTGTCTTCCCATTTCTATTGACTCTAATTTTCCCTTTTTCATACTCTACACACAAGAGGTGAAGGGTATATTAAGTTTGTTTTTCAATTTTTAGCGCATTAAAAGAGGACTATAAGATGTGGAGAAGTATATATATTATGGCTCACATCCTTACATGGCTTATGTCCGTCTGCCTGTCTATCTGTCTGGCTGTTGGAATCGTGATTGTAGGAGAATGAGACAACGAGATTTAATAGGTATTCCTATGAAATTTAGCACAAATATTCTCTATTGTGATAAAACCTGTGCTCTTGAAACCTAGCGAGACTAGCGAATTGACTGTATCATTATATGCATTTCACTTGCAACATTTTAAACAGAATTGGCTGACAAAGTTTTATTCTCGAGATCGATCTAGAGTATCAAATTATCTTGCAAAATATCACGACGAGAGGAAGAAATAATTAGAGGAAAACATATGGATAGAAAAATTTGCCACATTAAGATATATATATATATATATATATATATATATATATATATATATATATATATATATATATATATATATATATATATATATATATATATATATATATATATATATATATATATATATATATATATATATATATATATATATATATATATATATATATATATATATATATATATATATATATATATATATATATATATATATATATATATATATATATATATATATATATATATATATATATATATATATATATATATATATATATATATATATATATATATATATATATATATATATATATATATATATATATATATATATATATATATATATATATATATATATATATATATATATATATATATATATATATATATATATATATATATATATATATATATATATATATATATATATATATATATATATATATATATATATATATATATATATATATATATATATATATATATATATATATATATATATATATATATATATATATATATATATATATATATATATATATATATATATATATATATATATATATATATATATATATATATATATATATATATATATATATATATATATATATATATATATATATATATATATATATATATATATATATATATATATATATATATATATATATATATATATATATATATATATATATATATATATATATATATATATATATATATATATATATATATATATATATATATATATATATATATATATATATATATATATATATATATATATATATATATATATATATATATATATATATATATATATATATATATATATATATATATATATATATATATATATATATATATATATATATATATATATATATATATATATATATATATATATATATATATATATATATATATATATATATATATATATATATATATATATATATATATATATATATATATATATATATATATATATATATATATATATATATATATATATATATATATATATATATATATATATATATATATATATATATATATCATGCGACCATATATATTGGTCATACGACCAATGTGCCTGCCTATATGTCTATCTGTATGTCTGTGTGGGAAAACCACGATTGCATGAGGCTTTTCTCGCCTACTTCTAATACCTAAAATGGATGGATTCACTTGTGTATTCAACACTAAACTTTTGTATATGAATTTGCACGAACTCAACCACGAATATTAAACCATTCTGCAAAAACTGGGCGAGATCCAGCTACCAAAATTACAGTTATATAAAATATCGTATTGCACGGGAATTAAATGAGATATTGTCGTAACATATAGTGCGAGTTTTCTCTCCTACCATAAATTATTTAGTATTGTGAATGAGCGAAATCTAGTCTAGACTAGTGGCGTGTCCGTTTTTTAGGGAAAAATATTACAAGGACCCATTTTACAGTCTCTATTCAAATTTTCTATTGAAATTTTGAAAGCTTTTGGCCTTAAAATTAGTGTGGGACAATATAAATCCATCAGTAAGCTGTCGCGGCGCGCCAATTATTATATCATATAACATGTGAACTTTTCTGAAATGAGTTGTGTTAAAGGTGGGTTAGTAAATCTAAATATACCAGTAAGAGGGAAATGCAATACTAAAACAGGAGTCCACCGCCTACCAATATTTAGGATCGCACTGTCAATTCATTTTATGAGTGCAAGCAATACAAAATTCGTCCAGACGGAAATTAGCGTTCTTACCTCTTTTCTTTTTAGCCAAATATAAGAAATTTTCATCGGTTTTATTGCATTGAAATAAATTTCTATTTTTTTGCCTCCTACAGTTTTTCTTCATAGCCTTTTGAACTTAGTGTCTGAAACATCTTGCTTCCAGTTTTTCATCGAGCCATTAATATGCTGTCTCTTTTACCCTACCAGAGCAATATTATGGCATATGCAACAAAACACAACTGTTGGATACAAAAAGTTCATTCAAATTCAGGCATTCGTCGACTCATGTATTCTAGCATTGGATATCAATCGGTAAAAAACTAAGCAATAAAAACCTTCAGATAAATATTAGTGTTATCCGTTCAAAATTCAAGCTTTGATATTTTTTGAAAATGTCAGAAAAATTCGAATAATTTATAAATTTTCAAAATGTTATTTCAATTTGTGATTTTCAGATTTTTTTCTCAAGAAATGAGAAATTTGAGAAAACGAAGGCGCTCAAGAAATTTATCTAAAGAAAAGAAGGGACCTCTTAAAGAATGTCCACTGATCTAAAAAATATTTTTTAAAATAGCGGATGCGCTGGCTACGAATGCAAAAAATAACCCGGGAACGAGGAGTAGTCGACTTTAATTCATCTTGTCCCAATATCGTGTTACGTATAATACACGGAGTTCTCCAATATAAGTTGACATTTTGTAATTTTGGTTTTCTAGGACACGAGTTCCAAAATGGAGGCGTAATATTGTCCATTGAGCGCAATGGTTGCTTTTTCTATAAATATTTTCCAAAATACATCAAACTTTTTCCATTTTATGTTGAAATCAATTCGCCACGTATATTCAAACATACTTCGTCCCACTTCATATTGCGGTAATGGATGAAATTGTGTACAGACATACACACGTGTAACTAAAATGTCCCCTGCACAATTTATTCAAATAAATCAAAATATAAAACTAAATAAATGTGCGAACTTGTCGTTATATTTTTACTTATGGTAGGAGTGCATACATGGCTTTCTCTAGCATAATTACGGTTACCACTATGGCCGCAGAGCAAAATAAAAGCAGACGTCGAAGAAGAAGGAAATGTAGAACAAAGAGTTGAAAAGCAGTGGCAATAGGGGGAGGGAACCGAAAGGACTGGACAGAGTCTACAGCCGTAAGTAAAGCAATAAAAATTAAGTGCACTGAGTTGGTTAGTTTTGAGTAGAGAGTGATTCACGAGTGATGCGAAGACTTGAACATCCTCCATTGAAGTTTTCCTTCTTATTCTACTACTTTATTTTTCTATGCCCGAACTGTATTAAAAGCAGGTGGTTTTAGGGGCAGAAGAGTAAAGCTACACATATTCTATGGATGACGTAGTGTTATATGGAAGGCGTACCTCAAGCCTTGATTTAGAGCAACAAACAGGTATTTCTGGTATATTTGTTGTTGTTCTAGACAGACACACACGGATATTTACCACCCCCCTCCCCCCTAACGCACGTACGATCAAAAATACATCCAAACACGCACAGAAATGGGAACACAGAAATGCACACACCCACACGTACACCATGCTCTCTATTTGCTGATACGGTTTGAGAGAAGTGAACGTAGAAGTGAATGTAAGAACAGAACATATATTTTTACAGACACATACAGACTCCTTCCCTTAATACTGTTTGAGAAGTGCAAAGAAAAATATTCAAAATAGTTCAGACACGAACTAATAGGGTAGAAGTATTATACGTTAAGGACTGAGGATTATGGAAATATTTTTGACACACATTAGTTTGCTTACCTCACCGTTTTCGTTATTAAATTCCAAGGTCGACATTATGACGATAATCAACAAACTCACGTGAATAATTTGGACCATCCCTCACCAACTGTACCACGTTAACAATAGTGCATGCAGAGAGACAAAGAGGGGCAGATAGATAGAAATTTCAAACATACACCGGCATATAAATTAGCATATGAAATACCTGTTCGTGTACCGTGCGGCAGATACACTTTCATATATATTTCGCATATATTTGTAAGTATAGGTGCGTATATGAGCACATTATAAAGGATAAAGCTTATAGTGAGATAAAGACTGTTTCTAGTGATTATTCCACTAACAAGTAGTTTCGTCAATTATAGAATGCAAGTAAAGCATAAGTGAAAGCGGGACGCGTAAGCGTAAAGGATGTATATCGTATGTGCATGTATGTGTGAACTTATTCGTGTGTATATATGATATCGGGACACATGTATTAACAAACTTAAACAACGAGTTGTACTCGAATTTTGCAAATTGCTTCTCATTGCATTTCATAGTCGTGCATTTATTTAACACAGAAATAAATATACATTATGTTTGTATATATCATAAATTTGGTTGTTTGTAACCCAGGCAGTGTGAAGTTAACAAAACTTTTGTTATCCTCAGACTCAAGATTTGTGTCTGGGATGGATTTTTCTGTAATTATATTTCGAAAAGTGCCATAGTTTATTAACTCGCAAATTGGTTATAAAATATTTAAAATTTAAAATATTTAAATTTCTTTAAAAATAAATTCCTTAAAAATATTTATTGGTAGCACAAGATTTTACATTCGTTTGCAAATCTAACCCCTGTCCGGTGGGATTGTAAATGCAAAAATCGCCCCTTTTGAAACAGATCAGGGTAGCACCCGGTCCGGCTACTCAGTGCACTTTTGTAATATTTTGAATTGACGTTTGGATTTTTAGTGAAAATTTCGAAAAAATCGTTAAGCCCTGCAAAACTCTTCCGGCGTATTCTATTTAAATTGGTGCATCCTCCGTAGGTTAGGGATTAGTACTCTTTGAAAATTCCCAAAATTAAAAGGCGATATGTTCTAAACTATAAATGTTATTGTTCTATCACGCAAATGTATTTCCATTTACTTTTCGAGCAAATTCGTTTGTTAGGCTTGGATGAGTTTCATTAAAAAAACAATAATCGGTGGTAATTTTGACGGATTGGCTGATTTCTTGGTATGGAAATCTCTATATTTTTAATGAAAAAAGTGAAAAAATCTACCCGGTATAACTTCAAGGGTAATAACGCAAACATCGCTCATGAAGACCACAATTCATTTTGTGACAATTTCCCTCCATTTCTGAAAACAAAAATTTTAGATGGAAAATCGCACAGATCACTATACTCAAAATCCATTTTATGGCATTTTCTGAAAATAAAGTTTTCTGTAAATAAAAGCATGACCGGGATTCTAACTAAAGCTTATGATATTTATTTTCGATTTCCAATAAAAACCTACCCACCTACCACCCTTATCCTTCGTTTTAGATTTATTAAGATACAAAAAGACAAAAAGCTTTCGCTTAAATGCCTAATGTCGTTATCTATTAGACAAAATTCTGCCCTTGTTCCTCATTTTTTTGGAGTTTTGCAGATTTCTGTTCTTTTCTACAAAGAAAATTACCATCAAAAATTTATTGTCTTCTATTCTCGAAATTAAAAACCAAAAAGTGCAGAACTCTATGCAGGCGGCTCGTTCTATACAGAGCAGAACATTTTGCCTCAAAAAATAACTAACAAAAGTTGAATGTCTTTTGTCCTTTTCTCGTCTGAAAATAGGGTAACATTTAGAACATTTAGGAATTTAGAACTTTTGGGGCAAGAAAATGTTGTTCTCCAGCTAGATTGTTCCTTCCAATCCTCTAATACTGCTCAAAAAAATTAAAAAGTAGGTTTGTGTCTATAAACATTATGTTAACAAGCATTCTTATTAATTTCAGATATTTTCGTTCGATTCAGGTCTTTTCAATTCAGATATTTTAAATTGTAGTTTTCTTTGAAATTCTGGAATATTTTAGAGAAATTAAAAAATTCGTATCAAATTAAGAAAACTCGTTCAAATATTTTCCTTTCACAAAAAAAAATTAACACCAAATAAAAAGTATACTGGTGTAAACTGAATTGAGATGAATGTTGCAGGTAAAAATATTCTGTCGATAAACTAATAATTATCTATCGTTTTTTATTCTGTTCCATACAATCTGATTTTAAAGACATAATTTATTTACTTAAATAAAAAAAAATGCGAAATTTGTTTGCAAAAATAAATATAGCTTTTTCTAAAACTACCGTTTTGTTCTCCAGAAATCAGTTCAAATTAGTTGCTAAGCAAACAAACTTCCTAAAAATACATCAATTGAACTAATTAAATTCGAAAGTATCATCATCATCATCTTAATGGTTATCATGACAATCGGTATTTTCCTGCTTTGATTATGTCCATCCATTCAGTTTCATTATCATCATCATCATTATCAGCGTCGCTACCACCATCACTTGTAATAACACCATCAATGACAGTAACCCAGTCAACCATTGCATCATTTATTCATTGTTCGTTTGTCAGGGTTATCTTGACATAAATTTTTTTTCCAAAAAATTCCAATCCTCCCTCTGACCTTCGAAGCAAATTGTTCTGCTACGAAATTAAACTTGGTCTCATCTTCTTTTGGTGTTTCCATTTGGTAAGTTTAAGTTGCTATCCGTTTTTATTAAATATCCTGTGGCCAACAGCTCTTCAGCGAGGGCCTAATTCCTTTTCTATGTCCTCGTAGTGACCGACAACTTTTTAGCGAAGGCCTATATCCTAGCGTAAATCCTCAGTCCCCACAATGGTGGACAGTTTCTTGTGTAGGGTAAAACAAGACAAACTATGAACTTAAAAATCTAAAAATTGAAAAAGAATATAATAAAAAATAATTGGAAATTCACGAAAAAGTATATTATTTCTTGTAGCATAAGGATAATTATAAGTTATTGCTTTAAATAGAATTATTAAAAATAAAATAAAAATTGTAGAAAATGAAATTGTGTCGTTTCTATTATTTTATACTGTAAACCTTAGTTACAGTGGATCCTAGGTAGACTGGGTATACCCTGGATAAGTTCGTTACAAGTAAAAAAGATATGTTGTAAATAGAGTGCACTTTAGAAGTAAGTATATAATAATAGTCCACCCTGCAAGGTTCGTTAAAATTTGTCTGCCAGAAAATTCAAAATTTTAAATGTATTGAATAATGACAACACATGGTGAAATGAGTACGCTCCCAAATGTAAAAACCCCGTAACCTCGTAATCCCGTAAACTATGTTAAGCCGGTCCTGAGGCGATTTAGCCTTGTCCGTCTGTCTGCATGTGAGAAACATGATTACTACTGAAGGAGAGAACCATGTATTTGTTCAAGTGTTTTAATTGCGTTGTTTTCTTTTAAAATCTGAAACTATTTCAAAACTAGTTTGCGGAAGAGTGACCAACTATTACGAAATTAAAACCCCGTCAATCGGTTCGCTGTATTCATGCGAAACCCACGTAATTCACTTTGAAGAAATAGAAGGATATGTTCGGTGATATTGTGAATTATCTTGCATATATCGAGGAAGAAACTAAAAAAGCCCAGGAGTTCAAAATAAACTCTATATCAACTTCTAGTCTAATACTATTGTTATTATATCTAGTCTAATCTTCTAGTATAATATTATTTTTCCTCTTGTTTAGCTCCTTGACGATTCACGTCTACCAAAAGCCGTTTGTTCCAAAAAATTTATTTCAATTTACGAATTTCTTAAGTAATTATTAAGTATATTTGTTTTGTATTGTTCTTCCTCTTTTTATTCTAGACCTCTTCCTCTTCCTCACTCAGTGTAAAGCACTTACAAATTTTGACAATGTAAAGTAAGTTTTCATAATTTTGTTGAAACAAATTAGTCAAGTCAAATCGAGAATTTTGAAGAACTGTGCACATGAATACGTGACCAAAGGCTCTGTGTGCATTTGTGTTAATATCAATACTTATAATATCTAGATAAATGTTGTAGCATAAGTTAAACAGTAGGAATATTTTCTATAAATTATTTGCGGCAGTTTCGTACGGAATGCCAACAAGTAATAATGAACGAAATGCTTCTCTTTCATAAGAATTCAGGCACACACTGTCAGCAAAATTATAAAGAAGAATGTTAGCAACAAAAACAGCAACAAACCAAATAAACAAAATTTACCAAAAATTCCATTCGTATATTTCTTGTAGTCTCTCACTCATACACTAAAATAAATTGAACCTTCTGTTTTACTGGCCAACATAAATAACAGCAACAATGAGGACAACAACATTCTTCTATTATTTTGCATTGCAACTTTTTATTGTCATAAGTTTTGTAAAATATTTACTAATGATAAATGTTTTGTTTCAAGTTATTTTGGAATTTAATGAATGAATGAATTTTAAACGGATAAAGCCATATATTAAATAATATAAAACCTCAGAATATTTTATTTAAGACATTATTTTTGAATTATTATTAGGTTTGGTGATTGTTTTTGTCTACTAGTTTTCATTGTTATTTACTAAATTACTAAACTAGTTCTGATAAATATTTAACAATCTCAGGCTTGCTCAATTAAGTTTATAGGGAGGGTTTCGTATGTTTCTCAATCGTTTTATTTATGAGCATTAAGAGCATACGCTTATGATAGTTAAATACTTTCGATGAAAAGTACGCAGTCTTTTTTTGGGGAAAGTGATGTGCTTGACAACTTGAGAAAATAGAACGATTGCTATTGCAGAGTTTAAGTTTTCTCCTTCTTCTCCGTGAGATTTGTTATTTTTTACTTTTTTTCTATATTATTTTTTATTAAAAACACTCTAAGGTAATAAAATAGCTTTGTATCATATTACAAAACTCAAAGAGAAATCAAGCTTTGACGATTAGTTCAAAATTTTCCATCTAGTACATGAAGTGAATCAGAAAAAAATATTATCGGGGCGTTTTCACAGTATGACCAGTTTCACCAATGGGCAGAGAATTTCGTTAGCTTTTTGTTTGTTATATATGCCGGAGTATTGTTACACGTAATAGTAACAAATTTAACAAAATTTTAACAAAAGTAACATACACAACATTGATGTTGTAAATGAAGCATCAAAATATGCCCGTTATTTCTTTTTATTTAAATTTTTATTTCCATTGTTATTATTATTAATAGCATTACGAATATAATTTTTCTCTCTTTTGTAATCTTAACTGGACCTCCTTTCGCTACATTCTCATATGAAATTCAAGAAATGTCTTCGCCTATTCGTCCTGTTCTATTTCATCGATTGTAAATCGCAGTAGACTACTTGATTTTAAGAGATTCTGCTATAAATGTCATTTCTTCCGATCCACCCGCTTTTATAACAGCTATATGGTGGACACGTGTTGGTAGTTTCGTGGAATCGTGGAACAAATCCACTCCATAGGATTAAGGATTTTGATATAAACCAAAGATATATTGACGTGTTTCTGATTATATTTAAATGAATTTTCATACATTCCACATTTTTCGTAATAGATAATCTGATATTTAATGTATTTAAAAATAATATTTTTATTAAGAAGTTATGTATTTATACTTAAAAGATAGTAAATATTTCACAAGTGTGTGGTTTTAAATATTGCATGGCATCGATAAATTTGAAGCATTTGGAAATGCAATGCAAAATACCGCACATCCCGCAGATCACATTGAGAGAAAGGCTTTTAGTTATGCAAATAATTTTTTGGTAATATTTACATATTTAAAGCAGTTTTCTAGCATTCCCTTTGCTGTCAGAAACACATTTAGCACAAAAAACCGACGGAAACATTCGCGAAATATATTCACTTTTAGTGTTTGCATCGTATATTCAAGTTATGTGAAGTGGCTCAAAAAGGATATTGTCTCATTTAGTTTTTCGAACACATGAAAAATGCAAAAGTCGAAAAAAGCGTGAAAAAGGAAGATATAAACACATAGCAAATCAAGTATAAACTAAAAGCGGGCTACATGAAATCATCTCTTCTTATTTTAAAACGAGTATGATTTGGTAAAATTCCTTTTAATATTTTTGATTTTCCGATTCTTATATCTTTTTCCAGCTATTCTATTAAACACATTCTAAACATTCTTAATATTCTCAAAATTTCAAATAATTGATTTACGCTTTAAATCTACCTTTACGCTTTAATCTACCTTTTCACGGTAAAACGATACAACTTTTTCCACGTAGAATACCTTCATCGTCATCATAATCACCTTCATCGTGGGCTACTTAATGCCGACATCATTATATGCTCCTGTATGTAAGTTCAACTTAAGCAAACAAAAACGTCAGAACAATCAAAACCAATACACCTCGCATCAAACTAACCTAATCGAAACCAGATCAATCCCAAACCAATCGAATTCAACTCAAACCAGCCAAACCATGAGTGCAAAGAATACCAAGGATTGAGATTTGATATTTCATTATTTATGTAAACCAGCAACAAATAATATTCCCTAGATTAAAGTTGTGATCAGGGAAATTTGGATTAATAATTCATTATATAAAGGTGCTGTAGCTTAATCAAATCTAACATTAGTACCCGTGCCGTACATCATACACGATATATAATGTTGCACAGATAAAGAATGAATATGGAGTTATGAATTTGCATAAAAAAACAGGATGTTCAAAATGTTGAAACATAACTATAGATTAAGGAATAGGATTAAGGATTAAACTACAGATTAAAGACTTCGGATTATTAAAAATTTTTACGATTTTCTCAGAAAAATGTTCTTCCAAATTTATTATGTGATCATGCTAAATAACGTTATTGTATTATTATTATTATTATTATTATTATTATTATTATTATTTAATTATTATTTTTATTATTATTATTATTATTATTATTATTATTATTATTATTATTTTATATTTCTCAGCGTAGTTGCTGGTTTATTATTATTATTATTATTATTATTATTATTATTATTATTATTATTATTATTATTATTATTATTATTATTATTATTATTATTATTTGGTTATATAATTTTCTCCTCATTACGATCGCACATTTTGGCAGCCTTGGACTAAAGCAAAACATTTTGAAATGTGTTGTAAAAATCCTTTCTGAAGCACGCATCGTGCCAGTGGGGGGGCTAAACCCCGCTGATGAACATCCGCAGCATACATTAACTTTTTGAGTATACATTGCCCCTCGTGAACCTCATGTGGGTTGAGGTTTCGTATACTGCAATAATGTTTGTTCACGTAGTCATTCGGCAAAAATGGTATTTGTCGTTAGAGAATAATATATTGTAAATGCTATTCTAAATGCTATTCTAAATGCTCCGAAGTGTTGCCTATGGTCATTTACTTTGAGGTCCGGAGTCAGTTGGATCTTATGCGCGTGTAGGCCTAACGTTCGATGTTCTACGTTCCAACGTCCTGAATAACTAATATTGTTTTAATTGACGTCTTTTATAAAAATGAAATTCAAATAAAACGAGTTAAAACTCTCTCTTAGTTACTTAATTTTAAAATTATTTACATAATTTCACCATTATCTCCTTCCTTTCTATCTATCTATTGAACACAATGAATACTTATTTAATCTAAATTAGAATTATATGTCTGATAGTGGTTAAAACTCTTCAATAAAAAAAGGTGGCGGATATATGTGAATATATTAAATAGGTATTACCAGCATAAATACCAAACCAAGTATTGATAAGTGCGATAGAGCATCACTATCATCCATACCCTCTCTCTGCTGAGCCAAAAAGTCAAACATCAAAAAAAGTATATAGGTGCAAGATCACTTCAGCAGAATCATTTTTTATTCAGAATCATTTTTTAGATATTTAAATGAGCTTAACTTGAATAGCAAATTCATATTGACCACTTAGGCGAATGCTCTGATTCATAAATATCCGGATACTACCGGGATCGTTATTGCTGAAATGGGCGTCGAAGCCATCGGAGTTTGGAATTGGAATAATTTGCCATTTGGATCCAATATCGATGAAACGATGTTTTATAATTGAATTTTCAAGGAGAAAAAAATTATCATTTCCCCTATTATGTTTATGAAATCAATAATTTATATATTAAAAACTGGTGTCCTAAAAGAGTTAGATAAATATCAGATCACATTAGCGACAATAACAGCAACAACCATAATCTGCACAATAAAAACAATAACTGAAATATCCATTGTAAAAAAATTGCGTGCAAAGTGAACACAATGCGCACAAATATTTTTTGTTGAAAACGGTTCCTGAAGCATCATAACATTTCTTATGAATATAGAAACTATTTTTAGATAGAAAATGGCTCGCAATAGCGACCATAACAACAACAAAAACCAAAATGAGGATACCAAGAGGAATACCGAAAATAATCATTACAAAAAGGTATTTCGTGTAATCCGAATGCAATACGCTTAACAATACCAAAATAAAGAAACCAAAAAATATCCATTTTAATAAAAGAAGCTTAAAAATTATTTTTAGAAAAAATATGAAAACGAAAAAAGAAACCAGGCAAAATACGGTAATCAAGAGGATAAATTGAAATCATACGTAGGAAGAAGAAAGGAAAGAAAAATAGAGTCGGAGCAGAGAATATAAAAATTTTGTAAAACAAAAGACCTGAAATTTTCATTGCGGTTGCGAAATTCTAGTACTATCAGGACCAGCATGAAAAAAGCGCAGCATAAGTTATGCATAAATAAACACTACCAACATGTTATCGGCCGTTCCCACGGTTCTGGTCTTCTGCTTCTTCAAGCACAAACAAACTTATGGGTTTTATAGAAAAATACATAAATTTGTATATTGCGGTTTTTCGATATTATTCATATATGCGCATTTTATAAGTACAAATATATTTGTATTTTTGGTGCACCCTTCTTTCATCTTCAAGAATGTTGCAAAATGCAAAATAATTTGCATTCATGTTGATACCCGTAATAAACGAATATTCAGAAAAAAGTATCTCGTTTCATGGCAAAAATATTGTTGCTAACATGTTAACGTTATTATCAAAGCGAAAGTGTGGGGAGATCTTTTAAGCGTGCGACATATGAATTAATTGCAACACTCTCAATTGCGTTCTATCTAAAACTCGAAATATTCCTTTAATGAAAGTTCCGTTTAAGACATTTAAATAAACATTATAAGCACGAATATTATAGCAGGCTAAATTAAAAAATACTATCTCACTGCATTTAACCGTCTTTGAATTATGTTCAAAATTTTCCATGACTATAAAACAAAAAACTCCTCCTTTGACACAACGGACTATATCCAAAACGAAAGGTGCATAACAAGATACTAAAATAATTTAAAACACAAAATTTCATAGTAGGAATTTGCAAAAAGGATATTTCCTTTGAAGTCTGAATTTTGAATGTTCTCACGATGGAAAAAAAATTTATCAAAAATAAAAAGTGTTTGTAAGAAGTGGCTTTAATAACGAGAAATAATTTGTCAGACTAAATGAGTGTAAACTAACGACCGATAATTGATGAAGAAAGCTTTTGCAAAAGGTCAACAAGTGGAAGCCTTAAAAAGAATACGCCATAAAATTACAAAACGTAAAATGAAATCAAATTATCAATGGCATTTTAAAATGCAGTGATAAATCATAAACGATTTTTAGCTAACGTGTTTTTTGGCAAAAACGCACAGAGTGATTTTAATGAGGACCTTGCGGTCCTGCTTGCAATTGGGGTAAGTAATTGCTATCGTTGACACGTCATACGATACATTTCCAGTTGTGACCGATACCCTTAATCTGTTTAAAAGGGATTTATATTTTATATGCAATGGTTCTGTTTTGGTTTGGGTTTTTATTTGTTTTTTCTTACTGCTGGTTTTGTTTTTCTTTTTACTTTGCCAACAGAAAACAAAACTCAACAACAATAAACACAATAAAAACAACGAAAATTGCAAACAATAAAGCATATAAGCAGAAAAAAACAACAAAAGCAACGACAAAAACAGCGGCACTAAAGGTTTGAAAAAATGAACAATGTGTCTAGGAAAACATTGTAACGGTGTCCTGTTTGTCATCTTCATGCTGCCAGAACCACCAGTGGGTTGGTCGACGGTCGCGATGGCGGGGGAGTGGTTAGAACACGTACAGTACGAGTACGTTTCAATTTAAGTAAATGCATGTGTTTGTAAAGAGGGTATGTAATTGCAATATTGTATGCGTGCGTTTTTGGGTGTATTTGTGTATATATTTATTTAACACGAAAAAGTAACACAAGCATATACATAAATTTATATATTTATAGCTATAAGATTTATATATTAATATATATAACATATATAATAAATAACAAATAACAAATCGAGGAACATTCCGACTACGTACACCATGTCGTATGAATTGGTTCTACAGGGTAGAATTCTTAGTTTTTTTTAGGGTCGATTGACGGTTAAATTCACTCATGGTTTAGTTTATAAATTTATAAATTAATCAAAGTCAAACTGGTAATTTTCTGATTGTTTGATAAAGCTAAGAACGAAGTTAACTAATTTGTCAGATTCGGTGATTTAACGCCTTTAATCAGAAGTTTTTTCTTATTATTGCTTTTCTCACTTGCATTTAAAATAATGTTTCCACAAAAAATAAAAAACGTGAAGGAAAAATATAATTAAAAAAGTTTAAATATCTGTAATGAAGTGGCGATTTTCAGTATTCTCCAAAAGTATTGGAGTAAAATTGGAAACTGTAAAGTGACTAAAACCGTTGGTATTAATTTTGGTGGTAATTTTAGTATTATCTGTTCAAAAATAAGACCGGAGATCGCTTCATAGTCAATGGGGAGCATTACGGCACCACGATCAATGATTTTTTGTTTGAAAATAGGGATGATATTGATCCAGACGAAATGTGTCGCCATGTTAATACCATGTTTTTTGAATGAGAAATTAAAATTATATTAAAATTTAAAAACACTATATATATATATATATATATATATATATATATATATATATATATATATATATATATATATATATATATATATATATATATATATATATATATATATATATATATATATATATATATATATATATATATATATATATATATATATATATATATATATATATATATATATATATATATATATATATATATATATATATATATATATATATATATATATATATATATATATATATATATATATATATATATATATATATATATATATATATATATATATATATATATATATATATATATATATATATATATATATATATATATATATATATATATATATATATATATATATATATATATATATATATATATATATATATATATATATATATATATATATATATATATATATATATATATATATATATATATATATATATATATATATATATATATATATATATATATATATATATATATATATATATATATATATATATATATATATATATATATATATATATATATATATATATATATATATATATATATATATATATATATATATATATATATATATATATATATATATATATATATATATATATATATATATATATATATATATATATATATATATATATATATATATATATATATATATATATATATATATATATATATATATATATATATATATATATATATATATGTGTGTGTGTGTTTACTTATTTATTTGTTTATATATACCTTACTTTTGCTTCAATAATTCACTGAAATTCACATTCACGAATTAATCGTTTTGAGATATAGTGTGTAGAATACTGTTTTATAAAAATGACGATATTCAAGACAATGTTTGTAATAACTGGTTTTATGTGGAGAAAGGGTAGAAAAAGGCAAAAACCATGCGTGATTGTTGGTCAATCTCTTTCCTTTCTTTATCTCTATCTCGCTTTTATCCAATTTCCCTTTGTCATCCTCGATATTCACCTGTTGCTAAAAATAATCGTATCCATATTAATATGAATGACTGCCATTAAAATTTAAATTGAAAGAATTTCATTCATGAAATATATTTTCTGCAATCTTTGGAAATGCTTTTATACCCTATACGAGAAGCTTTATGGTAGATATTCCTTTACTTCTTCATACATATTCTTGCTCATAATTATTGATGGTATAGGTTCTGGCTCAGAATAACCACCTGAGTCTATTTAACCATGCTCGTCCATTGCAACGATCTATCGTCTGTCAGTCTGTCTATTGGTGGAAATCACGAATGCAGTCGAACGGAGGGAGTCATCGATGCAAAATTTGGCAAGAGTATTCATTGTTAACATAGCTGTTTGAGATTGAAGATGCGGTAAACCGGATTATTGCTTACCTTTTATTCAAAATCCCTTCCTAAATTTTTCAGTTTCTATATAAGTTTTCATGCAAGAATATTGTAGGCGGGATAATGGTATTATCAATTATCGCTCCACAAAAATGGGCGATACACACCCCGTTTATCATGTGTCGGGTTTTTAACAAAATTTGTTTTAGAGATGTGTTAGTGGACCTAAATTAGTAAGCAAAAGATAAATTTAATATAACTAAGATCAGATTATAAATTTATATTTCGGCTGTAGGGTATAAAGGCTTCGGCCGGGATGAGGTCAGCGTTCTTACTTGTCATGTTTACTCACGGTCCAGCGTCAGTTCAACATCACGTTGAAGCAATTATGCCGTTCATTAAATAAGAATCGATTTTTTTTTCGTTAAATTTTATCGAAATGAATTTCAGATCCAATTTAAGTGAATCTGCTTTTGACAAGGAATTATTTATTTTGCGAAAGTTTAACTGTGTTTAATTATTTTGTTTGCAGTTTATTTTGTTTTTGCAGTTATTTATACCTTTATGTCATTTTATCGCGGTCAATTTGCAATTCCATTCACGTGCTCGAATATAATTTGAATGAATTCATTATGAACGAGAATCGAAAAATTCCTTGGAGGAAAATCTTATGATAATTAATAAATATTCTATTATAGAAAGTACGAATGTAGGTAAACTAGAGAAAATTAACTACGAGCAACTAAGAACGTTAACTTCGGTCCGGCCAAAGCTTATGTACTCTACACCTGCATCTACAGCTATGTACTAAAGCTATGTACTCTACACCTGTAATATAATTTTATAGTCTGCATAGTCTGTATTTTAATATTACATTTATTTTCCCTTGATTAATTTAGTCCTAACCCATTTCAACGCAACCTTTGTCAAAAATGTTATCATATGACAAAAGGGTGTGCGCCACCCATTTTTAGTGGAGCGATAATATCTAATACTGGCTATAAGATTCAAGCCTGAAAACTTTTATGAAAGCTGAGAAATCGACCTTTGAAGGCGATTTTGTATAAAAAGTAGGCGTGATTGCTGGTGGATTTACTGGTCCTATTTTGATATCTTCCTTTGTTCGAATACAATCACATATAGACGGGCGGACATGGCCAGAATATTCCGGAGGTTAGTCTAAGCAGGAAAGTGTATATTTTTCCCTATGTGTCACGCCACCTCCAATACTTTACAAACGGAAGAAATAAGTTAGTATACCCTATCCGTCCGGGTGTACGTTATAAAATAAACAAATAGAACAAGACCATTGCGAGGAAAGGAAAAGAATAAAGGAAAAGATTATATCAAAGTATAAAACGAAGAGACGCAAAAAAATTAGAAATTGATTGCCTTAAAAATAAAGTGCTAAAAATTCTTATCGTAATCTTAAACGAACGAGAAGATTAGTAATGATAAATAGATACAATTAGAGCAGCGATTTTCGACCACTCGGTCGCGGCACTTTTGTGTGCCACTAAATTCTAAAAGCCAAATTAATTATTAAATAATATGATTTAATTTTATATCATTTGGGAGATTCACTTAATATATTTTAGATAGATATTACTTGCGATAATACATTGATAGCCAAAAAGCTCTAAACATATTGAAATACGAATTACTGGACTTCGTTATAGTGCAAGAAAAATGAAAGAACTGAGGTTCGATTTTGAACGAAGTAATAAGTAAGTAAAAAAAGTAAAAAATAATTATAATTTTTTTCAGAAATAGCACATTTCCAAAAACAAATAAAGTTAGCAAAGCTAGAAAGAGTAAGTGATAAATATATAGAACAAAAATTCCATTATCAAAATCAATTTTGTCGACATTTTGTGAAGATTACGCCAAGAATTAGAGCATTGAAGAGAGAGAGCATAGTTTAGACACATTTTGAACAGGATAGTGGACAGGAGTTTATTATATACATAAACATCAGATACATTAAAAAAGCATTACACTGTGATTCAGATAAATAGTTGATCGTTCCTAGGAAGCAGACAAATACCAGACAACCCCTCTACTAGTGCGTTAGGAGAAGATTAGAGAGACTTTCAGCTACTCTACTCTAATTCTCAGCATATAATCTTGTAATCAGACGTGTACTAGTTACATCCGAGAAACAGTATTTCGCTTTTTGAAGAGCCGGAACCGTATGATTTGACGAATATTACGCTAGTGAAAGAATCATGACTTTATGATTTAAATAAGTACATAAGGTCTTATATTTTGAGAAACATTAGATATGTTGAGGAAAATGGTTTTCTTCCTAAAATCCTGCTCCTTCAGCTCGTCTTATGTTTATGGTCGCATTACGATTACGAGCATTACGAGCTGGAGGAACGTGATTTTAGGAAGAGACATATGTTATACAAGTTCAAGTATCTTATGATAAGGTACGCATTATCGTCTAAAATAAACACGAATTTATGGTTAGGCAGGGTAGATTAAAAAAACACAGTTTATTGTAATTGAAGAGATACTAGGTAAGACGAAAAAAATTATAATTTGACAAATATTGGATTGAAAAAATTACCCTATAACTAAAAAATCGTATTTAGAGCTCATCACAAAAAGTCAGACAGCTCTTTTCTCATTTTGAATACTAAATACGTCTCCTTCTTTTGCAGACTATGTTTACCATTTTGTTCAGTTTTTTGGAAAAAATAAAGCAATACTGCTTTATTCGAAAAGATTTTTTTCTATTGTGTTAAAGGATGCATGCCTGAATTTATATGGATGCCTCGATATTGATATGGATATTGATGTCTGTGCTCGTTCCCATATGTTAATGGTAATGCATGCAAGTAAATTTACTTCCACTTTAACAGATATCCTAGAAATATGTAAACATCTTTAAAGATTGAACTAAAGACATTTTGGCAAAACCGTTTTGAATATTTTGAAATCTCTTTGTCTGTGCAATACAATAAAATCTTGATATTTTATGAATATATGCATGTGATCATACTAGTACGTGTGGAATAGGATTCCAAAATTTTATATACGCGAACATTCAATTATACTGAAAAATTTATATGTAGAGTGCAAAATAGAACGTGCTTCGAATGATAGATGTTATGAATAACAGAAAAGTAAAATATTGCTTAACAAAAAGTAATTTGATTAAAATTACCGCGAAGGTTTTGCGTTTTTGTAATAGCATCAATTTTATGGCCATAGTCGGCGGGTAATTTGTGCTTCTGTTTGTAATATGTTATGAAAGACATCGCATATGTAGGAAAGAATATTCACTTCGACTCAGATTAATACCCAGACTTGATTTATCGCCCTGCTCATTTGCTCGTATGTCAGTATGTTTCCGTATACACAACGCAATTACTGGAGAACGGAACCACTGTTATGAAATCTGGCGTTAATAATCTGTGCGTCTTTCTGAGTTGTCCTGGGTAGTCCTTAAGACTTCTATGCATGCAAGTATATTATCATGAGTGAAGTTTAATATTTGAGTCCTTTCTTTGAGGCAAAAATATTGATATCCTCCAGAAGTCGACGTCGATCACCCACCGGGAGTGAAAGTCGCGTTTACAGAGCAAAAAGGAGGCACTATCGTGTTGTGCTTGTACTTTCCATCCCCCTAAGTAATTTGAAATTGTAAATCCAGGCCAGGGCGTAACTTTTACGCAAAAGATGAACCATTCCTCACAATGTGTTGAATAATTTTAGTCACAATGTAAGGAATAATTACACCATACGACGACGGCAACCATCGAGTTACTGAAGTAAAAATTTGGCGATAAGTTGGTTTCGCGAAATGGGCCTGTCAATCGGTCTCCAAGGTTGTGATATTTAACACCTCTCGATTATGTCCTGTGGTCACTGATGCCACTAGTTTATGCTGACAACATAATTTGAACAATTGGCGTCTTGGAGGCCAACATTATCCGTGTTGGATAATTGTTGTCATTATTCGAAGAAATGAGTCAAAATTGGACGTCCAGAATGGACTGTCAAGAATAGCCGCGGACGCCATATGTCCGAAATCATTTCCAAGTGTTAATACCATGTCGAATTTTATGTTTTATTTTTTACCATTTGAACTTCTATCGGGTTTAAAAAACACCATATTGTTGTACATCTTTTCGCAAAATTCTTATGAAATTAGTCATTTAGTTGCACCCGGGCTGCTTCAAATGCAACGCTTCAATTTCTAATACATCTATTTTTTTGACCTTTTTTTGCTTAGTAATTCTGAACGGACCAACTTTTTTAAGATAGGGAACAATGTGATTTTACTTTGTTTCTTGCAGACGCTTTTTCTTTTGCATTCTTCTTCATTGGTTTCCTGGTTCCTCTTTTCAGTTTTCTTAGCCTAATTCGTACGTGTGCTGCACTCATATCATGCTACGCCTAGCTAATGTTTCGTATATTGTTCAGTTTATCCTACTTTTTTTCTGTTTTTTTCTATAACTTCTTAATACCTCTGCAATCGTCATTCGCTTTCATGTTGCTTTTGCTCTTGTTCTCCCATACAATATGCGGAGAGCTCTAATTCCTGCCGATAAAGGAATTGAAAAGAAGGAAGGATGTCTAAGGATAAATCTTTTATCAAGATTCAAGGAGGGATGATAAATTTCCAGTTTGTTGGAACGTTGATGCAAAGCACTCTTTTCAATTTTTATTGAACCGAGTCATCCGGAAACCATTTCGAATGAAAACCCGTACGTGCAGAATAATATCAAGAGATAAATAAAAGCAATAATAGAAGAAAAATGGTAAAAAAGTCACGAAACTGAGTCAGCGAGAAAAGCGCGAGATTTTGTAAGAGCAAGCAAATAAAAAATATTATTTTTATCTTTTTTCTAAAGCAAAAATTTTCTTTCATAAATAAAAACGAAAAACGTGCTACTTTATTTCGTATCATGTCACAACATTCGATGTGTCGTTACGTTTGCCAATGCGTTGTTTTTTGTTAAGCACCTTCGCGGCATTCGACTACAATATCTATAGCAAACCGTTTCCGTTGTTGTCGTTTCTGAAACCACTGGAACATGATATATAACTTCGATCAGAGCAAACCATAGTTTCTAAAATAATATTTAAAACAATTCTAGGGATATGTAAAGGTTCAAACAAAGCTTCTGTAAAAGTTAAATGACAAATACGTTTTCTCCTTTAATATGCTATGAATTATCTGAATTATGCGAAACCAAAATAAACTCGTAATTATAAACACAGAATTTTTTTAAATAGGAAATTAAATTGATTATAGGGTCGTATAAAGGTTTTAAACACAAAACTTTTCAAGATACTGCGGGTAGTGGCATTTAGAGGCGGAGAAATCTGACTATGTTAAACTCTATAATTTTTGGATAACATTCTAAGAATATTTATGTTTTTGTTTATTTCAAAATCCCTTTCTCATCACGTATTTTATAATACCATGAATGCAAACAAGACTTCTCACATTAGGGATTTTATAGTGCTCCTGAGAAGAAGGTTTGAGAGGTATTCTCGTGAGTTTTTTGGATGGAAGGTTAATATAAATTGACTTAGACCGATCGGAATAGAAAATAGTACTTCACGCCTTCTTCAGAATACAGAAAAAAGCAACCGCGTGGAGCCTCTACATATTTCCAACTTGTCATCAACAAAATATTTCAAATTTTAGCACCTGTTGTCGCTAATCAACTATAAAAATATGACTTTAATGGTTGAACGGTACTGGTAGCTGCAGCCGACAAAATTCGATGCAACTAAACTCTGAAATTTTTGATACGAGCTACCTTTTTAAAACTGCGACAAACAACAGTACATTTAATATAAATGCCACCAACCATTACATTACAATTTAACCAAATATAAATATCAACCAATTTGACCAATAAACTTTATCGCATTTCTCCACAAATGCAACAACTTTAGTTGATCAACCCACTAATGTTGAAGCAACAAATTCAGGTGTTAACCACCAATCACTATTTTGCATAGTCCCACTTTGTAATACTCAATTTTCAAAAAGCTCTATCTCTTCCTCACTCTCTCGCTCAATATTATTATCCTTTTTCCTTTTCTAATTACTATATTATTCCTGATTGAAGCGTATGCAATTATTTAATTATTTTAGTTTTTTGTAAATGGTTTAGTTTAGGAAGTTAAAGTACCGAGGGGATGTTACAGGCGAAGAAGGAATTGTAAGAAAAGTCAAGAATAATAAAAAGAGATAAAAAAATTAAAAATAAACTTGAAAGAATGAAAAGAGGAAAAAATGAAAAAGCTCAAACATAACAAAAATAAATGAACGAGTCAACTCAAAAATCTTATAGAAACTTTTAACTGATGCAGGAAAATTCTCACTGTTGTCTGCGATCATATTGAGCGTATTCCTACATTTTAACGATGGAGTAAAAAAGACACGGTAATAAATGGAAAGTGAAGTTATAGTGTTATTCTCTCTTTGCGGAACGTTAAAATTAAGCACAATTTTAAGGCAAAAATTAAAAAAAATACTGCACACAGTCTGTATGAAATGTTATGTCATGAAGTGGAAATCCTTTCTTTTGGTTGATTCAAAATCGTAATTGATTTTTTCGCAGTAGAAATTTATAAGAAAATAGTGAATTATATGTAGAGGAAAATTATAAGTATTGAGAAAAATAACAAATTTTATTGCTAATAGGTAATAACCAGTAAGAAGATTACTAAAAACGAATTGTGGAAATCCTTAGGATTTTCGAAATTAAAGCAAGTATTTTTAGTATAAATAGTAGTAAGTTAAGGAACAAAGTACGGACTCCAAAACTCCAAAATAGCTTTTATGTTTAGGGATAAATCGGCATATTGTACAATACAAGAATGATTAATTTGGCGATATTTTAGAAAACTGTTTTTAGCACCAATACTACCTGTGATTGCTGACCTGGTTTCAAAAATAACAAAGTGTCGCGTACGCCATCTGATGAAATCAGATTTCGTCTCACATAAAGCTACTAAAGAAATAAATAAATTATTACAAATTATAGCTGGGCAAGGGCTTAACAAATAGTACAGACATTAGAAAGGTGAAAACGTCCCATTTTCAGAACTGGGAAGGATAACTTACTCAACTTCAAGTTCTCACTGAGTTACAGAACATGGGCACTGGGTTAGTCAATGTGAACGCTGGATCAGCTGATCGATGTTCGATAGCCAAACCAAGGTTTATTTTTTAATGTGAACGTGCTATTACATTATATCCTTTCATTATATATTAAAAGTCTTATTTAACATAAATTCTTACCAGATATACTCCCTAAATAAATTCCAGCAGCGAGAGAAAAGATACATTTCAGCAAAATGTCGATAAACTGCGCGTTCCTAAACCTCGATAGATAGCTTGTACCGTAAACTGGCAAAACAGTGCGAAGCGTAGGCGAGTGGTTATATAAAATGTAGCGTTTGTAGAAAGCGTGGCGTTAGTCTAAAAGACAAGTAAATACTATTTTCTCCAATAGCGACCGAGCGATAACGATAGCGATAGCACTGTCTGATTGAGAACAGTAAAGAACCTTAAAATAACCGCCTTAAATTATTTTTGTCTTCTAGTCATTAGTTGTGAATGAAAGTTCTCTCCCGCTTAATGAGCCTACTAAATATAAAATTAAGCAACTAATTTTTGTAAGAACTGTAAAAAATATGTGTGCTTTTCATTGCATACTAAGTGTAAATATAAACAAATAGATTTTATTTCAATTGATGATAGCACTTTTGTACCAAATATACAAACTAATTAAAAGTGAATGTAATTATGGACTAAATTTACTTATTTGCGATTAAAATATTTTTTCTTGATTTTTTCATGATTGCTTTCTCCGTTTGCTTTTACCGCTATCCTTGGAAGTGGATGTTTTTTCAGGAATTGGCTACCATTATGGTTTTCAGGGCGGTCGCTAGTCAGGGGAGGACACCATAAAAGGTGTTATTGTTATCCAACTGAACCATACACAGTTTCTTAAACATGAAATAATTAAAGCGCTATTGAAAAGTGATGTTTCAGTCTTTAAATCAGCGTATGATATGTCATAGTTACTTTAAAAAGTTATTGGTATTTAGATAAAAAGAGCGTCGCAAGCGAAATTATTTATTTGTTTTTATCTACAATAATTAGCACGTTTACACAATTATAATTTATAATACAAGATTGTATTTACTTTAGCCTCTTTTTCTAAAACATGAATTGTGTGAATATTTGCATATATGAGTAATATTTTCTTTGAATTGTTTAATTGCTCTTTAATATTTGGCGTTTTAGCACGTTTTCATTTTAACACAGCCATAGAAATATGGAATTTAATAAAAGAGTCCGTAGTTGGTTTTTACAAATTTCAGCTAAATGACCATTACCTGCTTGAAAAATTATTTTTACATGTAGTTTGAAGAAGAAAATTCTTAATATTATATAATCTTATTAATATTAAAGGTATTTTTGATATTATAAACGTAATGTTAATATTTATACATTTGTCAATAATATTTAGTACAGTCTCATGTGTTTCGAGAATTTAATTGCGGTTTAAGTGTTTTATATTTGCTAAATTTGCTAAATCTGTCTAGTGTTTTACCTTGAAAAAGTGACTAATGTGATTCGATAATGATACGAGTATTTGTATAAATCAAGGGATAGGTGTACCTACCCTCTATATTTACCCTAAACTGTTTTTTCTCCATTTTATTTTTAATTTGAAACCTTCTGTTTAATTCCAAAATTTAAATTATTCATAGTTATTTTTATGAATATGCAATTATCATTTTATTCTTGCTGTTATTTCGGCTCCAGTTGCCACTTTCACGGTTTTTTGGTTCATTTGTTCCATAAAATATTTGTTTTTAATAAAGTCCTTAGGCATTATTTATTTTAACACATCAATTGTACCAAAACCAATAATCACCTCTAAACCTCTGATTGCCTCGTATTGACCTTTTTCCCATATTTTTAGCTCTATTTTTAATTGATTTCTGTCTTTGTGTGTGCTGCTGATAGTTTTTCATTCTTGTTGTGCTCCAAGCCATGTAATTTTTAATATTGTGTTTGTGTATTATAATTATTGTATATTAAAACAGAATTCAATTAACGCTATCTGAACCACCAGCAACTTGCTGCGGCAAAAGATTTTAAATAATAACCTTTGTAGTTATTCCATATTAAAGTAAAGGCATTACACCTTCTGCTGCGACCAACACGCCTGTAGGTAGCACGTTATAATATTTTAATGTAATGATTTTGTAATTCATGTGTTTTTTTTAAATAAACATAATATGTTGTGATAATCTAAAATCAACGAGGAATGGTCAATTATTATTATAATCCCAAAATCCTATGGAAATGATAATAAGAAACACAATTTTGTTTTGGTTAAAGAACCAAAGTTCTGAACCAAAGCCATAAAAACCTTGATTGACTTTGTGTCTCGTTCATCGTTTTTTTATATTTTTAACACATTTTCATTTTAAGCCTATTATCAGCTGGTACTGTGGTTGCTGCCACTGGTGCAGATTTGATAGCCTTAGTTGTTGCTGTTTTAGTGCTTGTGTGGTTGATGATGTCAATTTACTAATGCTTCAGTTTGTGTGGTCGCCGTAGGCAACGGGTTAAGAATTAACGGGTTTTTGAACTTTTAAGTGTTTGCTTGTTGGATTCAATGAAAAATGTCTGTCTGTTTCTTGATGTTAATGCTAACACTATTTAGTTGATGCCGCTGTTGATTCTGTGGTGATTATTGTTCTCATTGTTGTTGTTAATTGGTCCGTTATTGATGTTGCACGTGTCGTTTATTTGCCAGGAGCCGAAAAATCGACTGTTGCTTTTATTTTATTGCTGCTTTTGACGGCCTTTTGCATTATTTAGTTTATGCGCCGGCTTTATGTTCACGCCATCTGTTGCTCGGTTGAAGACGGTATTGACGGTATCCTTTGTTGTTGTTGCTAATTTTCATCATTCTACTGATGATAAATCTCGGATGATGTGATGCTATAATGTGATACTTTCTGATATGAAGCGAATAATTTTAATGCCTTTAAAATGTAAGGCGAAGATGAATGACTTTTTCGCCCATTTTTGGGGCTGTCCTCAGTTTCGACTCCATTTGCCAGCTTCGTGATTAGATAGCGTTAATTGAATTCTGTTTTAATATTCAATAATTATAATACACAAACACGATATTAAAAATTACATGGCTTGGAGCACAACAAGAATGAAAAACTATCATCAGCACACACAAAGGCAGAAATCAATTAAAAATCGAGCTAAAAATATGGGAAAAAGGCCAATACGAGGCAATCAGAGGTTTAGAGGCGATTATTGGTTTTGGTACAATTGATGTGTTAAAATAAATAATGCCTAAGGACTTTATTAAAAACAAATATTTTATGGAACAAATGAACCAAAAAACCGTGAAAGTGGCAACTGGAACCGAAATGGCAGCAGGAATAAAATGATAATTGCATATTAATAACTATGAATAATAATAACTATGAATAATTTAAATTTTGGAATTAAACAGAAAGTTTCAAATTAAAAATAAAATGGATAAAAAACAGTTTAGGGTAAATATAGAGGGTAGGTACACCTATCCCTTGATTTATACAAATACTCGTATCATCATCGAATCACATCAGTCACCTTTTCAAGGGAAAACACTAGACAGATTTAGCAAATTTAGCAAATATAAAACACTAAAACCGCAATTAAATTCTCGAAACACATCTGATTGTACTAAATATTATTGACAAATATATAAATATTAACATTACATTTATAATATTAAGAATACTTTTTTAATATTTTAAACCTAAATATAAATAATATATAGTAGTAAGAAATAAACTTAAAACACTTAAAATAATAAATAAACTTGAAACTATATATAAATAATAAATAAGCTTAAAATCCTTTTTTAATATTATAATATAATAATATTATATTCTTCTAATGGTCATTTAGCTCAAATTTGTAAAAACCAACTGAGGACTCTTTAGCGTTTTTATTAAATTCCATATTTCTATGGCTGTGTTAAAATGAAAGCGTGCTCAAAATGCAATTGCGGGTACTATCTTTACACCTATAAATTTTATATTCATTTATAAAGATTAGCGACAAATGAAAAGGGTACAACGGAAAGATTTAGTTCCACTGCACTATTGTTAGAACTTTTCCCCGGTTTTATTTGACGTAGGGCATTTCCGTTTAATTTGGGTAATTGATTAAAATCCATTCGATCAACTATTTCGTAATTCCTTTTGTCTTTATAGGCTCTCATAGGAAACTAGAATTACGAATTTAGTTAAAGTCACGAACGAAGGATTTATTTGTTTGCAAAAATATGAAATGCAGGAGCTAAACCTTTCCCCATGCACCTTCTCAATTCTTTTTGTCGGTAGTCTTTATAAGTGTTAAAAATCCAGTGAAATCCTCTGTGGAATCTTGTGAAATTAAACCAAACAATGAAACATTTATCAAGAACGCTAAAACTGTCGTTAAAATACGCTTAGTCTCAAAAAAAAAAACAAAGTGAAATTACACAATTTAACGAACATATTACTCATATATGCAAATATTCTTTTTGTCTGTATTAAATATTCAAATAATTAATGAAAACTTTCCCGACCAAGAGCGTAAACCAAATACCATTTTATATTAAAAATCATAATTGTTTGAACGCAACACGTTTGTATGCAAATACATTCAAGTATTAAAGAGTACTTGTTCCAATTAATGATAATGATCGCTATTAATATTATTAATATTTTAATTAGCCGAAGTGTTTGCTTGTGTTTGAAAATTATTCCACGTAATAAATTAATGAGTTTTCGATACGAATAGCAATTTCCTAAATTTTTAATTAGTTTAACAACAAAATCCGTTATCAATATTGCACAAAATAATTAATTTAAAAACTGAACTTCCGACACGCAAAGTAATTTGCAAAAACATTAAAAAGAATTATTTACCTTCTGGTTCTTGAATAAAATTGTTCTTATTATATTTTGTTTTTCAACCTAAAATTATGAATAATTTTAATTTTAAATGGACTTGAATAGTGTTCACACTCACCATTACTAAATAAATACTAAATAAATTAAATGGATGTGATTTTGAAATTTTTTCACAATATTTGTTTCCATATAATATCTTGTTTTTTATTTTTAATATACAAATATAATTAATAAATTTTCATTGCATTTCGCTTTTGTGCATTTACAAGAATTGAAAACGAAAAACTTATGGATTTAGTATAGATTTAGAAATTATATTATTTCAATTGTTCATGATTTGCTCTCGGGAGATTCGGACAAATTGTGGAAAGGTAGGGAAAGACACAGAGATGGAGAAAGATAGAGAAACAGAAAGATGGTGAGGTAGGGAACATGACGGCAGGATATTAACTTAACTTGTTCTGGGTTTTATTTTATAATCATCGAAATATATATCGTCCTTCAGCCCTTCCTTATCCTTATGGTTCTTTGTCGATGTTGCATTATATAACGAGATTGTTTTCACCTCGTCGACATTTTTATAAATATCGAAAATTTTTAAAAAAAAATAAGAAAAGATTCTATTTTTCCCCAGGAGGACATTTCTAGGGAAATTCCTGAAATAAGAATAAACGCGCAGAGATTTCATATTAAATTTAATATTAATAACTTAATTTACTTTGGCTTTTATTGCTGTAAATTGATGGAGAATAAAAAAAGAAGAGGAAGAAAAACATAAGGGAAGAAGAAATATCAGATCATGAAAAATAACAAACAGTAATTAGTAATGATATCCCTTTAAAGATATCCTTTTTTTATTAAGTTGTTGTACGCATCTTCTATCACCTGATGATAAATGTCAACTACCATTGATGGTTAGTTAGTTTACTGGAATCCCGTCGGGGACCCCAGCTTTCGATGTCTAAAGTGAAATTTGCTAAGAAATTATATTATAAATATGAAATACTGATGACTCGAGTTGAAAGCTCTCTTCTTTGTCAGAGTAATCTGCCATGCAGCAGTTTGGGTTCTGCTGTTTCAATTTTCAATTATGCTTTACTACATTCTCTCAAATCAACTGTTTCATTTTCATTAGAAATTTCATAATTATCAAAAGAATTCCTAACTTTTATAAAATATATGATGACGTTTCAGCAATATGTGATATTTTATTTGATGAATAATGATATTTTTCGCTAAATATGTTTAATCAACTTACTTTTCCTGAAGTTATTATTCAGATATTTGTCCACACATTATCGGTTCGAACTGTGTTATCGAGCCTATTTCAGATGAAGCGGCTAATTAAATTCACCAAAGGATGTTTAGTTCTTTTATTATTCCGGCCATGACAATACTCCATCATGTATTCTTTTTTGTCTTGTATTGCAAATTACTCATATTTTCTAACCCACATTTATCTTAATATTCGTGTGGTACGTTTATGTAATGTGGTATGTAATGTAATGTGGTATGTTTATGCAATGCTTATTCGCAGTATGAATCTCTTCGTAATGTCTGTTTGGACTTTTTTGCATATTATGTTATTAGCTTTTCTGATTAGTTTTGATCAGCAAAACTCAAAATTTTGAATTTTTTGTTAAATCTACGAATAATGTATTTTTTATTCTTTTTTAAGTATTTTATATTATAAGTCTGTTCTAAACTATAAAGTTTGGAATGGTGATGACTCTCACCATCAAGATAGAGTGAGAGTATCATTCACAGTTTTCCCGTATATTTCTCTCACATTTTCAGATTTGTTGCCGTATTGATTTTTTCGTATTCAATTTTATGCACACTGAACGTCGACAATAATAAAGTTCAGAGCGCTGAATTAGATCAGAGTTTTCTTTTTCTGAATCTATTCAAAAGATACAATTTTTATTACAATGGAACTTGCAACAAATCGTAAAAAGAACAGCCACAACAGAGACAAAGCAACAAGGCTATGAAGCGCAATAAAATTGTATAAAACTGTGTCTGTGTCTGATAACTTTTGAGAATTAGATGAAAATATTTTTTAGTTCCCCCAAATGTTCCCCCTTCTTTCTCTACACTCGTATCGACTTCTCACCATTACAATCATAAATGTCTGCTCTTTCAGGCCATCCTGTGGTCAGGCTGGTACACTATGTATATTCCAAAACTTACGTTTTTGTGGGGGCGACATTTACAAAATGGCATATGGTTTGAAAACCATTTGCTTGATAATGACCACCCAATGGTTTGGTGACCATGTGTACCATTTCTTTTAATCCTTAATGAAATTTGTCTAAACCTACAAAAACTAGCAGCAAAACCTAGTGGTGTGCGTAGATACCAAAATGGCTAAGTTTAAAGTATATATTTTTGATGTCAGTCTCATAGTAAAAGTTCTAGCACATAGTTATTGTCTTCATTCCTTGTGATAGAAAGCTTTTATGAACGCCAATATGTAATACAATTGAATAAAAGTGAAATATTTCAGTTTCGACTTAAACTCTGTTATTTCATAATTGAAAAAAGTCTTTTACAAGCAGACCTTATGCAATGAAAAACGTCGGCGCTGAATACTCGCCGGAACACGAAGAAAAACGGAAAGCTTTATCTACCATAATTCATCCATCCATCGTATCTTCTAATACGCATAAATTAAAATTAGTATATTTCATATATGGCTCAACTACACCTTGTAAATCACAATAAATGCCGAAACTTAGTCCTAATAAATCCCTTTGAGGAAAATAAATACTAAGTGGTTATCAATGTAATACAAATTAAATTCGATTAATATATCCTTAAGCAAACAAGTGTTAATGTATATGCGTTTTTGTGTTAATGTATATGCGAATGTGAATTTTGCAAATTATATATTGTTAAATCGAACCGTTTGCCTCATTAAATAATTATTACGGTCTAGCGGATTTGGACGGAAACTTATTTAAAACAAACAAATTACCACAGAAGAAAATGCGTGGAAACAAAAACAACAATGAGAATCACAAAACCGGGCGCAAAATTAATATCATTAATGCTAGAGGGAGAGTTACATGTTAAACAACAAAAAATGAATGCTTTGGCAAAGTATATTCATGCCAAATTTCATGTCGATTCCTCTTACCGTTCGGCTATAATCGTGATTTCCACAGAAAGGTATACAGACACACATACACACAGACAGTTAGACAGGCAGACAACCAGATGGATTGACATCGATAAATCTAATCGGAGGGTAATACAAAATTGCGTTTTCTAAAAAGACAAACGGGATTTGTTACTAAATATCATACCTAATAAATGAAATATTTATGAATATAACACAATTTCTACTTTTCCCTTTTAATAGAGTTTTTTCCCAAAAATTTAGTCTTTAATCATAGAGTAAGAAACAACAATAGAGTTATTTCTTACTCTATGCTTAAATTCAATCGCTGATGAACCTTTCCTTCAAATTTAATATCAATACAGGATCTACTTTCCTACTGAGTTAATGCATAGAGTAAAAAATAACAAGAGTCCGAATCACTCAAAATTGCTTCACCGTCAACTTAGAAGCGGGCGGTCAGGACAGTGAACGAAGGAAGCATAGAGTGAAAATATGGTTGAGAAACGATAGCAGCCGAATGGATATAGTTATTTTCTTCAGGGCGCTCTTCGCATTTCGCTACATGTTTCGCTTTATTATTTTTCTTTGCTTATTTCCTACTCTATGACTTTATCTCGTCACCCTCAATTGGCACCAATTTCAACAGCATTATTACGGTGAAGTTCACAAGTAAGCAATGTTTGGTTATAATTTAAATTTACAAGCGCAATCCTAAATCATTGGTCACAATTAGAATAACCGCTACTCTATTTTTGAACGGATTACAATACAAATCTGTAAAACTCTCGTGCTCTAAAATCCAGATAAAATATTTACTGCTAGATACGAAGAGAGTGTTAGGACAACGCAATGTTCGAATTATCAAACCTTACGGTTGTTTAGCCAATTCCCCGGCGCCTTCAGGATCTGATCGGGTTGTGGCCAGCTTTAGAGGCTTGAAAACAACCTCGCAACTTCATCCGGTAGCAACGAGTAGTTCAATGAAAACATATGGGACTTATTGCCAACTTATTTTTATAATTAAAAATAGAAAATGTTATTAAAAATTGAAAATGTAAATGAAAAAAGTAATTTTGTCAACTGTGTAGAACTTAGAGAGAATGAAATATGAATTTTGCAGTTAAAAATAAAAATAAGCATTCAAATATTTTAAATATGTTTTAATATTTTTATATTTTGTGTTACACTTTAATATCGAAATTAGAGCTGTTTCTCACGAATGTGTACAAAACGAAAGGACAGTTGCTGCTGCTTTGTCTGTCTGGGGATATTTTAGAGCTGTAGAGATCCTAATTAGCATATTTAGAAAATCAAATAATCAAAAGAACTCCGTTTTGTCTTGATTATTTAAAGCACTTAAATTTGAGTAATCGGCCCATGTTTAAATGTGGTTACTCGAAAACTCTGAAGGCACGACTGAAAAATCTAATACAACTTCTTGATAAACTATTTCATAAGATTTTCCTTTAAATTCTCGACTTTCCTTTCACTTTTTGTTATGTTTTTTCAACATTTATTTTAAAATGTTCTTAACTGATTTTTCAAATAGTATTTCACATTTATAGAAATATGGTTGCAAGAGGGGGAGAGGGTGAGAAGTGAAATGAATGATTTAATTAATGAATGAATGTTAGAGTGACTGAATGTTCAATTGAATATGCAAATGGATAAATAAAGCTTAAACGAATTAATTCAAAGGTCATTACGAAGGAGTAGCATAAAATCCAAAAGCAATGAACGGAGGAGATAATGATAAAATGACGAAGTATATAAAGTCTTATCTTTATATACTAAAAATGTTTAATTGATGGATAAAATCATTAAAAGATTGAATAAAAACCTAAATTAGAATTGTCTATATATAACGTTCTACAAAATATGTTTTTATCCTGAAAAAAGAGAATATTATTTAATTACATTGAGAAGAGTCGAATTTATTAAATTTATCTCCTACAGCATAGCGTTTTTATTTCTTCACAGAATTTAATAATTAATAATTTTTTAATAATTTATAGAACTGTAGAGACTGTAAAGCCGAGAACTGTGAAACTTTATTAAACTGTAATATTTTACATAATTATTCTAATTAATTAATTTTTATAATTTTACATAATTATTCTAATCACTAATAAATTTAAACGTGTAAACATAATAGGTGTTCCTAAATACCTTAGTATCTAACTTTTCATCAATGTTATCAGAACTTTGTTCGTGTTCGGTATTTGATAAATTTAGGTAATCTGTCAAATTATAATTCGACAATTGATACAATCATCGACATCACCACTATCAACTCTAAAATTATCACTAAAACAGTAATCACAACCATTGCAACAACAACAGTTTCAGCTCTGTACAACAACAGTCAATAAAATTTATTATCACTGCTTCTGTGTAAACCCCATCAAAGCAATAGGAATGATAGTCTATGTGATGATGAATTAGGTTCATGATGAATTAGGAATTGCAGTCACAGTGAAGATTAATGGTAGTGGGTAGCAAACATCAAAAATTTTGCAGAATTGGTGAATGGTGTGATAAGGTGTTGCCTCGAGGGAGGGGTGAGTTCATAAAATAATATATTAGAATGATTTAAAGTGTTACAAGTGAACCTGGAAGTTATGGTTTCCATACATTTATTGCCGCAAGTCGCATCACCACTGTCGTTGGAAATAATTTGCAAGGGTTATATTTCTTTAGGGTTTAAGCCACATTTTGCAGTCAAGGTAAATGGTTCAGATTATGAGGTTACTGGGGGAAATTTTTGATTTACAGGCGATTCTATAAATTCTGAATTTATCAGATTTATAATCTTATCTTAGAATCTTATCAGATTTAGAATCAGTTTTGCTAATTATCCTGACGTCCCTGTTAGAAACGGACTTATTGGTCATATGCAAAGCTTCGAAACCAAGGTATAATCAGGCTTTTATAGCTTTTAGATTTTTCCGAAATTTATAATTTTGTCTTTGCGTCTTGTAGGGTATATTAATTTAAATTTATACTTTGTTCTTTTGTAATCTTCAAAATGCTTAAAAGACTTAACAATATCTAAGAAAGACTGACTAAATCTCAGAAATCGTTACAATCACCTTCAAACTCAATCTGTCAAAATGCATGCATTCCCAACAGCCAGAAAAAGACATTAAACTCTAAAAATCACAAAAATCATACGACACTTTACATTTATGAAATACTGGCTGTTGAAATAAATTCTAAATAAATTCTCACTTCGATTCGTAGGAAGGGAATAAAGAAGCGAGATTTTTTGAGAGTGTTAGGATTTGAGTTCTTCTAAAATGTTCACCCTGCGGATTACTTCAGTCACCACGAGCAGGATATCTTCAAAATTTTACATGCCTTAACAAACATTCACAACCACCAACCAAACGAGCTTATTTACCCTGACAAATCCTAAAAATCCATAAAGCCCTGACAAATCCTTTAGATTTTTTTTTTATTTTCGTCGGCAGAGTTTGATTAACGAGCGGAGGGATTTATAGATCCTGTGAAAACCGTTGTGACTAAGGATTTCACTAATCTGCTTAAATTGCTTACATTGCGCTCCGTATTGGAATTTCATTTAACTGCAATTGCTCTGGAAAGAAATTTATCTATATAAATGAATGGAGACAAATATACCTAAGATAACTATAATCTTACATGATAAATGCTTTTTTCAATTTAAAAAGCCGAAACCTCTACCAAGATGACAAAAACTTAAGAAGGTGATATATTTCCCGTTTTCCTTTTGTAGTCCAATAAATTTCGAGGTTTTTGAAATTTTTCATATCCGGCTTCTCATTATTCATGAAACTTCTTGGCACCTTCGACATAAAATTCATCTACATTTTAGCCACGAAAACCTAACTAAATTGATTTCTGGCCAATAGTAAAAATTTCAATTCAGATGCAATAACGTCTTGAAACAATAGTGCTTCTTTCTGATTCTTCCTCTTCTCCTTTTTCTTTTTGTGCTTTAATGCTTGACTAACTTTCATCTGCTGAAACATTTTTAAGCCTGCCGACTGTTACCTAACCTGACTTTTGTGGTCAGTAAATAAAGAAGAATCGTCAGAAGAATCGGCAGAAGGAAGAATAAATTTGAATAAAGTTCTATTCATATTTTTGGACATATCCATTACCGTTTTCTACTTCCCCTAGTCTCCCCCCAACGACCACTCATATCTTTGCCATATATTTTCTTCGTTCTGGATTTCGAATATCAAAATTGTTGCATGCTCTTTTTATGCCCATCAGCAACAGTAAAATTTGAAAAGGGTTCAAAATTCATAAAACCGCAGAGAGAGGAAAAGAAAGAGATAGAAAGAATAAATACTGCTTTGGATAATTTGTTGCTTCTGTTCATAGATCGAATTTTCGAAAAGTTTTGTAAATCCATTAGCTTTCCTTTCGGCCATTCCAGTAAATGTTGTTGTTACTACTTAGTTTTTGTCAACTTTGTTGTTGCCATGAAATGAGTGATGTTGATGTTGGTTGTGTTACATACACAAGTCTCAACATCTCGTAGGAATGCGATACCAATCGTTTATTTGTGTCGATATCGATTTGTAGGACCTAAATGAAATTGAATTCACAACGAAACGAATTATCAATATTCAGTCAATTGTGAATGAATGGAAAAAAATTGATATATTCCTAACGACACGTCGCGACGGGGATGACGACGCACAGTGGTTGCAATTTTGAAAAGGGAAGAAAAAAATTATATTTTTAACTATCACCGACTTGAACATTATTCATTTTGCACGATGATTTGACTCTTTCACTAATAGAATAGGTGGACACACTTTTCTCTTTTTGATTAAAATATGCTAATTTTCTACTCCATTTTGATGTTTTAGATCCTCGTATATCAGTGATTTTTTTAAGATTATACTTTTCGAAGTTAAAGAAGTATTTGACGGTGCACAAAATTTTGTGTCACGAAAAACAAATCATTGAACAAAATAATTTATCAATTGAAGAATTTTCGGAAGAATCACATAAGAAAAAATATATGAAGGCCTCAGATATTTCCGTGGGCCCAACACTAGATAAATATCAAGAGTTTGCACCAACGATGATCTGCTTGTAATTTTTCTTGTGCACCTCTCGTCTTTATTTGTTCTACAACCCCTAAAAATCTAAATCAGAATCTACTGAATTGGACAATGAAGTAAAGGGTCTACTACCAAATGAGTGATATCTTATTTTACTTTTAATTAAAATTAAGAATTAATGTTAATTATTAAGTTGGTCAAGTTATTTATTAATAAATTATTTTATCGATTTTTTATATCTAATTGCAGTTGGTTATTAATTAATTATATTAGATTGCATTTGAAATTGAAATGTTACATATCAATTACCAGCTTAGCTCAGCATAATATTAAAATTTTTAATAAAAGTCACACGTCTGAATTAGGACGTGTATTAACCGCTATCATAAAACTACCGAATTATTAAAGCAGAATGTTTTTAACCCACCAACGTAAAACCACATCCAAAAATCCCAATGACTTCGGGAGATATCGATTTTATGCCACCTTTCCAGAATTTCAACCACTGTGCATCGGTGCCGACGATGATGGCCTTGACGGCGTGACAATTTTAGGTATTGGTTCAAGCCGTCAATGCCATATGAATGTTTTATATCCTCAAGTTTTGCGTGTGTTGCGAGCCGTTTCATTTGTATGGGTAGGAGGACCCTTGGTTTGTAAAACAGTGAATTACTGACGTCTTACGAAACGGTCTTCTCCTAAGATTTATTATAGTTTACGATTTTCGATTTAACTTTAGTGGTTTTCTGTAGGACATTGCGGCGTCGTTTTAACTCGCTGGCAACAAACTCGTAGCAAATAAAAAACGGCAGCAAGCACAATTCGATATTGGTTTTGATGCTACCAATGCCATTCGGCAATACAACGCATTACCATCAATTTCATGAAATGTCCAGTTGTGAACAATGTCTGAGAACCTCAAGGTCATTGAGGGACTTCGTTTCAAACGGAGTAGGGCATTCGGTTTGTTTCGACATGTTTTTTCTTCTTTTCGATTCGATTTGGTTTGGTCTTTCATTTAGTTCAAATCGTGCGAAATAGAAGGAACTAAAAACTGAAAAAATATGTGGTCGATTTATTGTTTATTTTCAATTAAAACTGATTTGATTTTGTTTTCGATACTCGGCAGCGGAGATTGGATATTTTTGTGGTTGCTAAGGAAATTAAATTTATGTGATTTGGACACATGATATCTATATATATTACTACGAACAATATATTTTCTCTAGACAGTTTTAAATTAATTTTAAATAATTTCCAAACTTTCCAAACAAAAAGGATCTTAACAACCGCTTAACAACAGAAGATATCCCACCGGTCGGACTATTTTTTATTAAGCTATAATCCACCAGCCCACTTCAGTATTCACCACACTTTCATTCACATTTATCTATGCCTTGCCTAATCTTCGTTAGCTTAGAAAAGTGGGCGGAAACTTGAGGAAAGCCTTTATAAAGAGTTTCCCAACGAAGGTGTTGGCGATAAGTATAATGAGGACCTTTTCCAGTGAGGTCTATGCTGACAATTTGCAGCGGTCATGTTGTTTAGCCGGCGTATGGTAAGTCTGGTGTTTGGAATTCAGCCAGTAATGCCAAATCACCATGGCAAGTTACACTATTGAGCTTTTTAGGGTAAGATAAGATAAGGTGAGATAATTAAGTTGCTAGTATTTTTTTAAATGAGATAATGAAACGAATATTTTGGAAATACATAATTTTATTGAATTAAGTTCGCCTTAAAATGCGTCTAAGGGGGAGGCATTTTCGAGCCTCTTTCGTAGAATGTCGAATGATTAGTTTTTTGTCTCCTTCGAATATTGTCCTAACTTCAGTGTTACGTAAATTTTTTTACCGATTGTATTTTTATCACCTTCAATGAATTTACGCTCTTAGAAGGGTATTGCACAAATGCATATAAATGTATACACACGAGTGTGTGTGCATTTGCTGCAACTACACTGTAATAGCGTCCAGCATCGACGATAATTCAAGATATCTTGTACAGCTTTACATGTCTAATATTTATTACAAGAAAACATTCGATTTAGCTTCATTTGTCACTGACGCTCTTCATTATTATAAATATATGCCACCATAATTTGCTTTAAATCACGGGTAGCCGTTATTCACTATTAATTCTCACGTTTTTAAATAATTTTTGTGTTTAAATAATTTTATTTTCGTTTCAATTTAGAAAAGCCTTTAATGGAGATTGCTCACAATTATAAGACAAAATAATTTAAAATTTCGTTTATAAATAAACGTAATTTATAACAAATTGTAATTTATGTGGCCAATTTACTTCAGGTCGCCGGCATCAGTTTGGAATTTCCGTCAATCGTTTCCAGCGATATTTTAACTGTCCATAGTGCTCGATAACATCAACAATAAAAAACCGTAAATTTGCTAGAAATATTTTAATCGATTCAATGCTTCAAAAAATAATTTGGGTGTTTGGTGGATATATCAGTAGTTTTTCTATCTATCTCTATCGTAAATTACGTATGTTTGTGAATATGAGGGAGATTTGCATGACGAAATGTATGTATGCGTGCGAGCGTGAATTACGTTACGAACGGGATGCTTTAAGAGTATCCGCAAAATATTCTCAAGTGTGGCAAAGCTTATGAGAGATTCCAAATCGATTTTATTCTTTCGTTGATCTTTTTATCTTTGCTCGAAGCGCTGAATTGCGGATTAAAAAATCATATGAATTTATAAATCCGGAGATGCAGGGATTCATGGATTTTGAAGGCATGTGCATGTGCATGAGCGTTTGTTTCTATAAACACACATATTTACGATGATATGGAACCCTATAACTTTTCGATATCAATTTTCTGCGTAGCCTATTTCATAACTCCTCTATATAATATCTTATTTCCCTTCTCATTGATATCTGTCCTCTTGTGTCTTCTCCCATATATATTTCGTCTTGCCTATTCTCTTCTTTTTCTGATATATTTTTTACGTCTTCGTCTTTTTCTTCCTTCCTATATATTATTCCCTCTTTTTCTCTTTCAACTTTATTAAATTGTGGAATGATTATTTGCCAAAAAAACGAGATTACTTTATACTGTCTATGATTAGTGACAAAAGATTCCTTCCGTTCACGATCCGTTGTTACAACCAGCAACCAACCACATCATTCATCCTTCCATGTACGTGCATAATCTGAGTATATGTGCGAGTGAGTGTGGGAGCAAAATCTATGAAAAACCCTTTACTTAGTGGTCATTTCTGCGATAAAAAGAATACGTATTTTATCGTAATTCATTATTTTCTTTCATTTTTTAATTTCTTGCATATTAAATTTATTTATCGCTTTTTTCTCTTCCACAGTTTCACAATTTTTAAGGGAAACGTCAGCTTTTTTAGATTATTCTATTTTACAAGAATCGTACATTTAAAATATTATTACTAGAGTAACTCCAAATAAAAATATAAAATTAAAGTAATAATTTTTTTCCATAAAATAACTTCCTTTGTAATGAGCAAATTTCGAGTCGAGGATAAAACTTTCCAAAAGGACTATTGCAAAAGGACTTCAAATGACATTTTAATAATTTTCCCCATAGCGAGAGAAAGTTATTTTATATAATATATCCGGTTATAATACATGAAATGTTCGATGTTATGAGGCTATAAAACAATACCGCCATAAAGTTTCATAGCGGGCTTTTCTCTATTAATTCTTCAAAATTTCATAATTTTTATTTTTATATTCCTTAGCTCTATCTTTTGCGTCCAATCTGTGTGCAAGGAATCTTATTATTAATCATTCTTAACTATTTGTTAACCAACTTACGTGAGCGCTTACGTAAACACAACAACACTTCCAGTTAAACGCTACTGACTAAAACTAAGATATACTTAGTTGTGAATTTTGTTTGTCCGTCCTGCTACTTGTACTTTGATCTTGTTAAAAATGTTGGTAATAGTATTCGTTGTAGTTGTCGTTTTAGTCGTTGTTGTTGTTGTTGTCGCTGACGTGGTCGTTGTTATTGCTATTGTTGTTGCAATCGTTGTCGCCATTTAGGAGACGGTTGAATCAACAACGAGAAGCATTTTCGAAATTAGCAGCATCCATTCAGCGCTGCAGTGATTGTCCTAGTGATGGTTCACTGAAATTGATGATGATGGTCATGGTGTTGGTATCGGTGGCGTCGGTAGTGTTGTTTTTGTTGGTGCAGCTGTTTTCAGCATCCTCTTGCTTAATTTAGTTAGCAATGTTTCTGCCAATTTAAGCGTTTTCATTAAATTGGATTACGTTATCCTCACAGAGTGTAGAGTAAAATGATTCTATTTTATGAAAAAGCACAGGAAGAGATAGAAATAGAAAAACGGCGGTAAACTCAAAGGAAAAAATAGGAAAGAGCAAAGAAAGCAACAAAAATATCGGGAAGAAAGGAAAAGGTTAAAACAAAGTAGAGCAAATATTTTTAAAAGAAATGCAATTCGAACAGTTTCTGGTTATTGGATAAAATCTGGAAAATTTATCTTTACCGCTGACTTAGTTGTCGGAATTCTAACAATGTAAAATCTCATCTGATCAAATTTTTTGCTTTATTCTCATTCTTATTCATTGATAAAGTGAATTTATTCGAATAAATTTGAGAAAATATCAGACGCAAAAATAAAACACTGAGAAAGAGAAAGAGAGAGAGAAAGGAAGAGAGAGATAGAAAGTATTATAGAATAAGTTTCATCTGTATCTCTGGCACTGCTGACATAGTCACCGCCGATAGACATTACCACCGACATAATCGAGGCATTGTCATTTCTTGCCACCGACATCACCTTTAACTCCGCTGTCGAAAACACCATTTTGTTACCATCAAATTTTGTTTAAACTGAAAGCAAATGAATGAGATGAGAATCAATGAAAAAATGTCAAAGACTAATCATAGCAATTTATAATAATATATGAGAATTTCTCAAAAAATTAAATTTATTTGAAATAGCAAGGTGGAACCATAAAATAGTATTTTTTCATAATTTAGCCGACATCCCATGATTTGCATAAGTTAAAGGTAATTTTAGATTATTGATAGATCATTTGTGTAAACGGCAGTTAATTTCATTTCACGTTTTCTCATAATGCGGTCGAGAAACCAGTCTGACAGAGTAAATGACAGAGTTGTTAATGATAAGTAATAAATATTATGTTTTGAGTAATAGAAACAAAGTGCAGTATAGTTTATAACTATGTACCTTATCGATTAAATACAAATCTGGTTATCCCAAAAGTCAAAGCTGAAAAATAAATTGAAAAATGTATCGATATTTTTCTTTTCAATATGAAGGCCAGCCATACATATTAAAATATACGTCGACCTACTCCACACTACGCATGGTGTATGTGTGAACGCTTCCATGCACAGTATGCAGCAGGCGTGCACACAATGTGTACAATTTGTTTTAATGGGTCACAACTAAAATCTGAAAAAACATCTGTGCACGAACATCTCTTTGTAAATTCAGTACTGAAATGCCACTCTAGCATAATTAGAGTACCGCTATGCAAATACCGAAAAAACGAAATAAAACAAAGAGGAAGGAGATTTAGAGCAAAGTAAGGCAGTAGTACAGCACATGAATAACTGTAATGGAATCAAAAAGGAGAGAATAATAAAGGCTTCTCACTCCTACTGCCATTGAATTAAGTTGCTTTCTTAGCTGAGAGGAATACAGTAATGAAAACGAGGAATTGGAGCGTTATCCTCTTATTCTATATTTCTCATAATGTATCCGAGGTAAGCTTTTATTAAAGGCAGGTAATTTCAACCGAGAATAATTTTGGAGCTAAACAGAATCTATGGATGACTTGAGGAACGCTTCGAAGTATAGCAAGCAATGAATTTTTGTTGTTTGTGTGCTTGTAGTTGTTTTACACACATATACATCCCTTACCATACACACCATAGCACACAAAAATGCAGACACGCACCACCACACGCACATCATAGGCGCACGAGAACACGTACATCCATATACACATACTCGCTGATATTCGCTTGAGAAAAGCAGCAGAAAGCGTATTCGCAGCACAAGAGATAAAAATTAAGTACTGTATGCACATTTTGGACAGTCTAAACTGAAGGTAAAGGCTGGATGGCATATATAAAAGCGCTTGCACACAAAATAGCACTCAAACTGAAGCCAAAGATTTTGACAATATTCAAGCAACCAACCTGCTGGTTGAAATTAATGTGTCTAGATTGGGAAAGAGTGAAGGGCTTTGATTGAGAGACGGAGAAAGTGGGAGGAGATAAAGCTTACTTAAGTCATCATCAACGCCGCTTGTCTCAACAATTATAAACGCACATGTATAGAAGCTTATATATTAGCTTCTTATTTATGCACCACGAGTCAGATATACATAAATGCAAACCTATATGTAATGATATTAGGTACATAAACGTGCACATTATTAAGAGAGATTGAGAACGATGACATAAATTCTAATTGTCTCTAGAGATTATAACTCGTTCTTCTAATAAGTACGCTCCGTTACAGGATATAAGTTGAGCATAAATGCATATATTTGTGTGTATGGACATGTGTTTTTGTGTGTGTATGTTCTCGACAAATGCATATTTGGTCTAACCAAATATAAATGACGAACAATTGTACCATCGCGGTATTATTGAACACAGTAATTGATGCGGGTAGTACCCGCTTGGAACACAATAATTTTGTTTAAGTTACTTAAACTTTGAGCACGAAATATTACGACCCATTTTTAGTTGAATCATAATTTTCACAAACGTTGTTAAAAACTCAGATATTTTAAATGAAAATTCAGAAAATTTAGCTTGAATTCCGAAACAACAATTATTGTTTGTTGTAGATTCAAAGAGGGTATTTGATTTGGAATTCGGAAATTTTTAGTTTAAACCCAAATTTGGTTTTTTGAACTTCAAAAGCTAGAACATTTGCTAGAAATTCAATTTGATTCTATTTTATACAAAGTCAGAAATTTCGTTTAATTTCGTTTCGTTTAATTTCGTTCGTTTCGTTTATTTTAAGAAATACGCTCCTTGTAAATCCTCTCATTATAAATGTGGTATGTATATTATAATACAAGCAGTATTATATTTCTCATCGCAGCGTGTCAAAAATTCAGTATTTATCTGCAAGCATTTTGCAAAATTAATTTCTATGCATAAACTTTAGACATCGCGTGAGCTTACCTGATCCATGTAGATAGATAGATGGCCGAATGGCCAAAATAAAAATTATTAAATTTGTATAATTTGAAATTAGTTTTTCTCATGTATAAAATAATTTTAGAATGTGTCTAATTTGAAATTAATTATTGCATGAGGTAACATGAGGTATGTCTTTAATTTATCCCTTCTCCTCAACACTCTCTCGGTCACCATTTTTTTACTTTTGCGCACTAATTCTTTCACCTTTAATTTAGCATTCAGTTTACTGGGGAACATCTTGAAATATTTATATTTAAAATAAAATGGGGTAATAATAATGGGCATTATAACCCTAATAGCAATTAAGGTTTCTCGGTATGTTCTCTCTAATCATAAAACAGCAGATAATTCTGATTATTATTCCTTATTTGTATATATTTCCGTATAATATCCGACCTCTAATCTACAAGCAGTGTGTGATATATAAACGGAAAACGAAGACGTTTATCTGAACGTTTGATTAAAACATAAAAGCAAATACGTTACAATTTATTGATTATATCGATCGTATTTATATATCGTATTTTATTTATCGATCGAGGTATTGTATTGTATTTTCTCACTTTCGACAATTGCTGTCAGTTCACTCTAAAAGCATATTTTTATTATAAACAATTTAGATTTCAATACCATTATTTTCACCTCGTATTCACAAGAACCGCATGACCTATTTCAATGCAGTTTTCGGTATTGCGCTTTATCATTAGTAGGTGTCGATGTAGCATAACACTAGTTATCTCAACAACGGAGTAACTTAAATGACGGAGAGAACTAAATGAGTCATGTGCGGTTTTGGTCTGTCATACAACGGCCAATTGAATACAGGATCCGTGGAAAAGATTCTGAAGACCAAAGGCACGGCTATCACGATCCTAGAGGTTATTACAGATGTGCGATCGAAGACAGGAAGTGGAATAATTGAATCAGGAGTGTCTGAGGTCCCAACTCGTAATACAACGTAGAAATAGGCAACAATAAACAGAGAAGGCAGTCCCGTCGAGAAACTCAGTGATCAATTTCTGAGATCCCGACTAATAATAAAATGAATAAATAGGCAACAAGAGGAGGACAGTCATCGGCAGTTGTTCAGGAAAGAGCAGCGGTTTTACAAACGGGAAATCGTTTAAGCGAAGCAACAAACGCAAAAACTGCTTCTAGCGCAAGCTGATAGACAAAGGCAAAATTAACTGCTGCAACTCGGTCCCGTGGAAGACGAACTTCACATTCCGCTTTCGAGCTATCTCTTGAATTTAGCTGGGAGGGAAACTACAACATGCAACGCATCCAAGCCTCGAGAACGTCGGACGCAAAGAAGCAAGATTAATTTCCGGGATAAATGTGCCATGGTGCACAAATCTGCATGAAGCTTTAAGATAGACCTTACAGAATGTTCGAGGAAACACATCCATCAGTTGGTTTACCTTTATGTAGCGATTCCAGGCAAACATTCCTAGTAGTTCCCAAAGGAATTAGAGCTGATGGAATTAATGCATAATTATGATCGCCGTATTTATGAAAGCATTTAGGTAAGTATTAGAACTGTGTAGAAATGTACGAGTGTCTATATGGAAATCAAGGTTTTTCTACTTTCACCATGAAGGGTTTAATACCAGGTAATTAATACTAGGTTTCAACACTAGGGAAGCAACACCAAACTCGGATGTGGCCACAAAACACATCAGATTACCAGTGGCATCAATAGACTGAAACCAAAGAATATAGAGTAGATAGAAGGTGCATGACGAAAATGTTTCGGATTTTCGGATCAGATGCATGTAGCGGGTCGGTCGGCAGGTAGCGGGTGAACGAGCAACATGTTAGCAAGAAAGCGTGGCAACAAACACAACAAGCAGAAAGTAGCCGAAGCTGCCGAAGCTAATTTAATTCGTTCCCCGAGTTGCTTCTTTTTAGCTTCACTATGTTTTGTTTCATTCATTTGATTCTCATTGCGTGTTCTTGGTATATGCTTTCATTAATTCATGAACTCTCAAGCGATATGGATCGTATCAATGCGAACGCGAAAATGCGTAAGAGCGGAACAAATTTATGCTACATATGTAGAAAATCGAGGCGGAATGATAATAATATAAAATTATTTAAATTCCCATCTTCAGATTTAGTCACTGGACAAATTTGGAGAGAGAAATGCTGCGTACAGTATAGAGATTTTGCTAAAAAAATGTTTCTTTGCCAAATTCACTTTCACGAAAACGACATTGGGAAAAGAAAATTAAAGCAAGGCTCTATACCAATATATTTTCCTAACCAACCTGAAATTGATGACCAAATGGATTTTTCATATGGATGGCTTTGATCAGCATTCATGCTGATGGATGAAATGTCAATCAAGCCAGAGCATAGGTATAATCAGAAGCTAGATCTTATAGATGGCTTTGAATATAACGGATATTTCAGAATTCCTAAAATTGCAAAATACATAGGTGTTTCTATGATAAAGGGCCTTATTTCAAATTGGGATTTTGTACTGAACTATTTCTTTTCAGAACATGGGCTTTGTGCAGATGAACTGTCAAATATAATTATTGAAAATTTGAATATGTTAAAAGAAATCGGTATTAAAGTCAGAGTTATTACTTGCGATCAGGGGCCTCCAAATAGGAAATGCTTTGCTAATCTTGGAGTATCACTTGATACTCCATACTTCGAATTTAACAATAAACGAATCTATTGCATGTATGATTTCCCTCATTTGATTAAATCGCTTAGAAACTGGCTAATGAAATGCAACTTACAGACACCTGATGAAATCGTAAGTTTTGACGTTATTAGAGAGTTATGGAACTTAGAACAGAACACTAGCACCAAATTATGCCCAAAACTAACACGGCAACACATTTATTCAAATTCATTCGAAAAAATGAGGGTTAAATACGCTACTCAAGTTTTTAATAACACTGTGAATGCTGCAATTAGGGTTGTTGACGGAACTAGTGGATTTAAGAGCGTTGCTAAAGGGGTTGCAATATCCACTGCTAATTTTGTTAGTAAAATTGACAAAATTTTTGATTGTTTAAATAGCTCTTCAATATATTCTGCAAATTGCTACAAATCAGCGGTTCAACTTAATAACGAACCATATAATTTTATAAAGTTTTTCCAAAGATATTTAAATGAAGTGTCTTTTGTAAATAAGAGAAAACATTTTTATTTCTTAGACGGCATGCGGATGACTTTAGCGGCCTTAATACAATTAATGCTATTTTAAAACCAAATACGGATTTCTTTTTCTTTCGAACAAAAGTTTTAAATCAAGATCGATTAGAAAATACTTTTGCTATTTATCGACAAAGAGGAGGCAACAACACGAACCCAAGTGCTGCTGAATTAAATATTATAATAGCAAAAGTCACAACAATGAAAATTATCCGATCTAGTTCTCATTGCAAATGTGAGGATATTGAAGATTCAGAAGATTTCAATGGCGTCCTAAATGAGATCAGTGCCGCAGCTAGCAGTGAGGTTTTAGAAATATCTTCCCAAAATTTTGATGAGGAATATGTTGAAGATGAATGTGTTGAGAAGTCTCTAGAAAATAGCGTAAGCTTGGCCTCTGAAGAACTTTCCTTAACATATTTTATTGGCTATATTTCTAGTAAAATATTCGCTAAATTAAATTGCGAGAATTGCTTAAGAGCAATTAAGAAAGATAGTTCATCAATGACATTACCAAGCGAATTATTTATACATCACAAAAACTTCAGTCCATGGTCGGATTTCGGAAGTTTGTTCACTCCCTCTGAGCAATTTCTAAATATTTGCAAGATACACGTCCAGTTATTTGCAGATATATTTACAACAAGTCCTGAAACTTTAGGGATAATACAAATAATTTTAGAAAAGTGTAAAGAAACAACGCCAGAGTGGTTTAGTGGTCCGTGTCTTAAACACAAGCTTAAGATTTTAAGGTTGATGGTTTAAGTTTTGCTAAGAAAGCATTGTTTGTGGGCTGTGGAAAAAAAGGTAAGCATCCATTAGAAAACCAAAACTGGGAAGGTTGACATCCAAACATGAAGCGAAACATGAATATTGCAACAATGTAGCTAAACTGGGGTTCTAATATTGGAACCCCAGAGCAAAAATTTTTTGCGCTGCAACATATATGACATGCACCTTCTATCTACTCTATATTCTTTGCTGAAACAGTTTTGACTACACTTGGACTACACTTAGCTGAACGAGAACGCCAAATTATTCCCACGGAACCTGTTTATTTACTTTTCAATATCCAATATTATTGTACAATTTTTGAATATACTTTGACTTTCATATATTTAATCCTGTATTATTACTAATGAAATTTTGCCTTTTAAATTATTTTATTTTACCTCAGCGATATGTCGTCACCAAGCGATAAAAAAATTGTTATAATTTTGTTAAATTTTTAGTCTGTCTCGGAAAAGTGAAAATCTAGTAAACTCGTTATGCAGGATCCACCAACGTAATAACGGCAACAAATAACAAAAACAAGAAGAACAACTACAATGAATTTAGAGCTAAAACAGCAACAATAAAGACTTAAAACTACACCTTGAGTTGAATTAATAAGCATAACCGCGACAGAAATAAACTGTGAAGTGGTAACAACACTGACAAATACCCACAAAACGAAAAGCAACAACATCCCTCCAAGCGCTGGAAAGCATTTTGCGAAACGGAAATAGTACTAATAAGTTCTCGCATCTGATGACGACTGTAAAAGCGTCAGTCAATGTCACTTTTGAAACAGTTATAAGCCAACGCTATGACATTGCTGCCAAGCGGAAATTGCGCTGATTTAATTAGGATGACCAAAAAATCAGAAAAAAGACACATGCAAACGCACACATATGATATACACAGGCTCACAGAGGCACGGTTAACCACATCTCCAGTTGTCCATAAACACAAAATCTTATCCTGGAACTGAACGACGAATACTAAATTATTTTGCAAAAAACAGGCGTAATTCGCCAAAGAAAAGTCACAGGAAACGCTTGATATTTCCACATAAACTATCATATATAAACAAATATTACCGAAAAATATGCTATTAATTGCTGAGTCTACCAGGAATACAGGTATTTATTGTGGGTGTAGAGTATGTAAGCTTCGGCCAGGCCGAAGATAGCACCCTTACTTGTTTTATAATTATAAAATTATAGATATATTTATAGGTTATAGATCTACTCTAAATGAACGAGATTTTTTAGCAGCTCTTATGGATCAGAAAAGGACAATTAATATTTCGCAAGTGTAAGTATTTATAGCAAGTATAATCATACTATCTATTCGTTAGCAAATATAGTTTTCTTTGCCGCCAAAAAAACGAACAAACTAAAAATAAAGGAAACAAGGTAAAATGAAATTTCAATTGCACGTCTTTAAACGGAAGTCTGTTAAATCGATTTGCATTAGATTAAATTTCTAATTAAAATTTATTGTCTTTTTTAATTGCTTAATGCTACTGAACAGTTTCCAATTCTGCTGTTATTGCAACGCCAAAACAACAACGCTAATATTGTAAAAACTATTTAATATCCTGCAAGCAAAATAAACTTATTGAGTTTTACTGAATGTTTTTCGTTTGCTCCCTGATTTATGTGCTTGGATATATTTGTACTTAAGTGTATGTGTATGTGTGTATGTATGTATGTGCGTGTGTGAGTGCCACTTAGGACAAAATGTAATCAAACATAGCGAAATACACAGATTGAATACTGTTGTAACGGAATAATTCTAGCATTAATATGTGAAAAGATAATTTGAATATTTTGTATAAACGAATGAAGGAGTTCAGGAGTGGCGGAGTGGATATGGGTAGCTAATTCCGTTTATCAAAAGTAGTAATGCAACAAGTGCAAGGCTACTTTATCACAACAAGTGCGCTTAATTTAAACTCTTCAGCATTTGCAATACCTTTTACTCATAATTCATGCATGTTTGATGAAGATTTAGGTGTGCAGCCTTTTTGTGGGATTCAATAAGTACTACTTCTTAAAAATTAACGTTGATTGAATTTTGTACATATATTCAATCATAAATTACACTTCAGTATGATTTCGTTAATAATTTAATTCACTCTTTTTATCTTACCCTCCATGGATCTTCTGCTATAAAGCAACATCTTAAGCAGACGTGCAATTGGTAAGAAGCAATGAGAGAAGGCTTACGAAAGATATTATTACTTTTTGAAAAATATATCTACAAGAAAATAAAAATACTGTGCAAATTTTTGGAAGTATTGTTTAATAAATTTAATTTCAACTCGTAAGGACTTTCAATAAACTTTCCAGAATTTCAATCTGACCGGAGCTTACAAAATTTGTAATGTGATCCTAGTATTCAGTGGACAGTCCTGTGGTCACATTACATACCAATTGCAATAGTTCTCTTGTTCTTTTTCTTGTTCTCATTATCTTTTATCATTTATCTTTTATTTGGTGTTCGGCGGGTGAGTTCGAGAATATAATTTTGTCATGCAATTCCATTTACAAACGCTAAATTTAGCATAGGTTAGGGCGTATTTCTCATTATAGCGTTAACGCTTTTTCGGCCCATTGTCAATACGAAAAAATTGATTGATTGATAATCACAAAGAATATTCATGCTGCAATTTATTAAAATACATTCCATTTAAACACTTACTCTACAGCAAATCGGGCTTCTTTACAATTGTGATTCGGGTGTAGAAAACACGCTCTTTTTTCAGAAAGGATACTTGCGGGTGACTTCGATTGCAATATTCATCCGTCTGCAAATGCTGAAAGTAAAATATGAATGAAAATATATTCATGCTAGGTATCTGAAGTTGTCGTGTTTCTTTTTCGGTTTCGCCCATTTTTAACAACAAATAGTTTATTATAATGATAATATAGTTTATAAAATGATAATAACTCCTGTAATGTTCATTCCCCTGTAATGTGTTCTTTTTTATAATTGTGGTACTTGTAGGCGGACCACACCCATTTCTTGCACATAAATTCAATATTTATTATCGATTATACAATCGATTGAGTTCGATGGTAAAATTTTGTCATAAAATATACAAACGGTGAAGTTTCAATACACATGAAGATATATTTCGGCTATTTCCAATACCATACAAAGCTTACGTTATTAAACTAATAATGAGAATACTTATGGCAAATTTTGTGAGAATATCTCTTTTCGTCCTCCTGTAAACCTGTTTTCCACAGACAGATAGGCAGACAAAGAGATGCACAGACAATCGGTCGCGCATGGCTATATCGACTCATGGTGTGATTCTGAGACGGAATAAATATATACTTCTCCATAAGTGCTACGCCTCCTATAATGCGTTACAAAAAGGGAATAAAATTTATATACACCCTCCACCGATTCCGTTTTTTTGTATAATAGAGAACTACTTTTAACACTCTGAGCTGCGCCGGTCGTTATATTTGATATTTTTTTTAATATTACTCCTCACTAAAAACAATTTTTATGCGCTTTACACTTTACAATACACACCCATCCACTTATCCGTTACTGTAGCTATATCTGTGTAAAATCGTGTAATAAAGAACCACTTAAAACCCACGTACGTAAAGAACCACAATTTCTACGTATATCTGAAGGTATTATGTAAAAATCAGAAAAACGAAGGAGTACAGAATGAGGCAAAGAATTTATATTAAGGAAAAGTACGAGAAGGAGATATTTTTGATTGTGAATCCTATAAATTGCTTGAAAAAAAAAACAATCTTACAAACAAGATTAGGCATATGTTCCTAGGCATATGCATTTTTGACGTTATGCCTAAGTGTCTCTCTATCTCTCTGTGTGAGTATTTATATGTTCTTGCATACATACGAGTATACATAGCGTATGCTGTAGAATGATTTGAAGGGCAGGAATATTTCATTTTAAATATTTACAATAATTTCATAGAGAACGTCACAGACAATTATGGCTGAAATATTTCGCTTTCATCATAATACATATGCACACACTGCAAGCAAGATTTAATAGAAATACGAGAACAACAACAACAAAAACAAAGCTAACAACAGCAACAACAACAGGAGCGGAATGACAGCAAATATTAGCAGACAAATAATACATTTCCCTTTGTTTTGGACTCACATACTAAGAAAAAATGAGTTCGTTTTATTGACAAAAAGAAATAAAGATTTGTAGCTTCTTCTTGTGATTAAATTTTTTCGATGGTAATTGCATTGTTTGAAGACATTTATGAATTGAATTTATGAATGATAAATGAATAAAAGGATAGATGAAATAATTTCAATTCTCAGAATATTTTATGTGACACCAAAATTCTGAATTAACGTAATCTATTTGGGATGCTTCTGTTTACTTATGTTGATGTTGTTTTGTACCCTACGCATAAGGGCAATAGGGTCCTTTCAATTTATTTCTCCGTGCGTAACGCTTTAGATGAAGCATCTCAGGTATAGAGATGTGTACATATTTTTGGGTAGAATCATCTCCCGATTCAACATGCAGAGGCAGACAGAGACAGAGCCAGAGATATCCTTCCTATTATTCAATTAATTTTAAAATTTTAAAAATTATTGTGCGAAATGATGTCAACTCTAAAAGATCTAAAAGTATTGAACCACAAATTTATATTAAGAGTGCGGTGTATATGGGCCTCTGCTTGGCCGAAGTTTGCGCTCTTACTTTTTTTTTTTTATTTAACTTGGTTTTAATAAATAGTTTAATCAACCAGGCGTGCTCTTATAAATTTCAAATAAATTAAAGCGTATGCCGCTACGTATCATGTCTGTTAGTGGCGTTAAACGATTCTCATATTTATACGGTTCATAATTGCTTTCATATTAATGTCATCCATTTGGTTTTATTTTATATTTTTTCGATAATAGTTTTAATTCCAGTGAGTACTTTGCACTTGGTTTGTTTTCTAAGCTTTTCATAAAAATCAATAAACAATTAAGTTGCAGAGCCTTGACATCCCATTGCATTACAATGACTGTGAATGCAATATGAAAATCATATCAAAGCAGGGATATAAAACCTCTCTCACTATCTCCCTTCCTCTCTTCTCTACCCCTTTCCAATGCTCCATCATTTCGATCATATTCCATATAATTTTTAAACGTTTATTATGTTTAAGAAAAATTATATGTTTTCCATATTATTTATTTTCTACATTTTTTTTGTACGGCAATTTAAACAAATATTAACTGTTTAAACTTTATCCTCCTGTCGGACTTTCTCCTGACCTACCAAACCCTTTTTCATTTTTATATGTCATTGAGCGCAGTTCTTAGTGCCCTCGACATTTTATTGAGATTTATTTTACTGTTTTCTATGGTTTTTTCTTCATTCTCGACAGATTCTATAAGACTGCAAATTCCATAAAACTGTGATTCAAAAGTAAAAGATCCATCCATCCACTCTCCATCCATATAGAAATGTCCTTTTCAAACCAACCTAAGTGTAACATAAAAACGAGTCAGACGAATTAAGAGAAAGAGAGAGAGGGAAAGAGAGAACGAGAGGGTCAGAGAGATATACAGCGAAGGAAGCAAAGGAAACAAACAAATTTATAGACGGAATCGTGGTCAAAATTTGATTAAGAGTTCATTTTAAGTTTTACTAGCATCGCACGCGGGGTTTGACTGGGTATGAATACAAACCTTTGCGAGTTTCTCTGTGTTAATGTGTATAGGATTGTTTGTTTAAATGTATGTGGTCGCGGGTAAATGGACTAGAGGAGTATATATAGATTATCTACGGGCATTGATATCCGTCATTGATTTACCGTCATCATTTAACAACTACCAGCTTGACAATTTTTATGGTCTTTTTGTTGGTGTAAAATATTCAATTGAAGCGTCCTTCGCTTCAATTTTGGTCTGCTCGTGTTCTACTTATTGTTTACGCTTTCACTGACATAAAATAAAAACTTTAAAGTAATGCATACATGAATTAAATTCCTTAAATGTTTTTATTTATAGAATTCAGTAAGTTCTCTTTTGCAATGAAATGATGTTTAAAAGATAAAAATAATAGACGAATGTCCCTTCGTTCGTTTTCCCTTTTTCTTTTCCTTCTTTTTTCCTTCTTCTCTTCCTCTGATCCTTGCTTTAATTATTTCCTGTCATTTGGTATAGCAAAAGCAAAAACTTGCCATTAATAATTTCCTTTTACCATCGTTACAATTGTTCCTTTTTTGTATCCATGACTTTTTTCAGCCTACACCCGAGGGGAAAGGGTGTATTCCTTTCACTCTCTTCTAAATGTAGTGCGTTAAAAAGGTTGTGGTAGTTATCGAAAAATTTGTATATTAATTCCTATAAACATAAGTATCGTCAGAATCTGTGCATCTGCATTTGGAAACCACGATTACATCCTAAGGGAAAGCCGAAACGAATACACTGTCATCGCGAACTAGTTGCGAGTCGGACAAATGCCACGCCTACTTCTTGAGAAATAAAATTGTAAAGCCCAATTTTTCAACCTCCTTCGAAATTTTAAGTTAAGATTTTTTGATGGAGATAGTAATGCTAGAATCCACCACTATTACAATACACTACGGTATCAGGATAAGATAGTAGGTTAAATTTAGCCATGAAAGCGGAATATAAAAATAAAACGTGTGTGTGCCGGACACTGATTGGTAGGTTCAAACTAGGTAGGATAGGGTATACACCCTAGTGTAGTGCTCTTGATTGTTTATCATTTACAAATGATCAATTCCAATTTATCAAATATTTAATGTTTAATAATCCTCAAGTGTGTTTTTAAGGGACACTAAACAGCTGAGGATTGAAAAGAAGAATAAAAAAATTAAGGAAAAGGGAACTGCCAAATATTATCACGACAGAAAAAGAAGCAAATGAGCAAGACTAAAAACAGTTGTTAACTTCTGTGAGTTGCGCTTTATTGCAAGTGAAAAGTCACAAAAAAGAAGCTTAGATGGAGAGAAAAACTAGAAGAAAGAGAGCAAGAAGAAGAGCATTCTAAGTTGATCGTAGCAAATAGCTGTCACTAAATCACATACACACGGCATGCTTGCAGTCATACCCTATAGGAAATTGGCATCAATTTTAAGTTGACTTATAATTTGATTATCATTTAATCTAATAGTTTTAATTGAAATACTGGAGCGTATTTTACGAGAGATATTTAATTGGGTACATATATATTTGATTTTCCGTTCGATTATTTTAGAGAATCATGTTTAATTTTAATATTTTGAAATATAAAATAAATTTACACATTTTGTAGAACAGCTTGTTTTACTATGTCCCGAAGACCAGTCTAAACACTGAAACGGCAAAATACGAAAAATACTGAAACAATCAAAGTCCTAAAAAACAATTTCCGAAAACTCAAGAACTCAAGGAATTTGGGGTTTTTAGCTCGAATTTGAATCCATAGACTTTATCGTTTATCGTTTTTATTACTTTTTGTCCACATGGGAATAATAGAGACCTAGATAGCGTTCTCCCCCGTCCATCGGAATTTACTGTAAATTATCACAATCTCAAAACTTTGTTTCAACAAATCAAAATTGTTTTACCCAGAAGAATGGAATGAAATGCCAGACATTATCTGTTAGCGCTATAAAGTTTTGTGTTATCGATAAATTATTTTCCTATTGGGTATGTCTCTCCTGGATTTTAAAAAATGCTCATTTCATGATTTTTAATCGAAATATTTTCACTCTCTTTCTCTTTCTCTTGGCTCGACATCATATCCAGGATTGTCCTAAGATAAAACCAGGTGAGGTGGAATGAATTTCGCGGCATCTTGTGGTTTCTTTTTATAGAATGATATTGTATGATTCCCCTGATACTATATGATGATAAGTGATTGTTGATATCATTGTTTACGGAAAGTATTCGTGTATTGCGTAGCATATAAGATACTACAAAATTGATCGAAGTTACTTTGAGTTTTATATACCTGTTCCTCCCCCACCTTAGTATCTTTGCTCCCCTCTCTCTTTTCCACAATGCCTTCCAACCCTTCCATATTTCTCCATCAACATCACTCATTTTTATCTTAAAAGATCTTGGATCTCTTAAACGCGAAAAAATACAAAAAACAAGTAAAACAATGAGAAAAAGATCGTTATAGAATCATTATAAAATCTTAAACACCATCATTGTAGAGTCATAAAGACCAAACAAAAGACATAAGTGTTTGTTTTTTGGAAGCGACGAAAAGTGACTAAAGGACCTTCGGATTCGTGTTCTTCTTCTTTCCTTTATAGGATTTCGTTCTTCATTTCTATCTTCATCTCATCTTATTGTTATTAAGAACGCTTTAAGAGCAACATCATTAAGAAAATATTTTTGAAATAGAAATAGAAATTATTTTGTTTCTTCCCTTTCCGTGACTCTGCGCCTATCTATTTGTCCTTTTGCATGACCTTTTGTATTTGTCCTTTCTGTATTTGTTTTGTGTCACCCTTATCTGTCGTGAGGTACGAGTAAATCGAGTACGAGTACGAGTAATGACTTCTATGACTTCTTCTAAAAACTAAGTAGTGGAAGAAGGAAAAGGGAAACGTTGGAGAAAGCAAGGGAATAATTAAAGTGCTGTCAACACAGTAAAACCCGGAGGGAAATTTAATGTAACATTCTGTTCTATTTACTTTAAACCAAGGAGAAATATGCATCCAACATACTGGAGACATTTCCCCTAATCTAAGAAGTTTTCTTGGTTTATTCAATTTTACCAAAAGATACCGAAGCTCCCTAAAACCATGAATGTCTTGGTTCTTTTATATTTTGCAGAAATTCTATTTTGTCTTTGTAATTAATTCGACTCGGTGGTCAGTGTTTATTCTGAGTTAATGTAGTGTACCAAGACCTAATTTTATAATAGTTATCATAACTAGGAAAGGCATTAAATATATTGTCGGCATCAGAAGAAATCAAAATATTTTTGTAATTAATGTGCGGACACATAGGTGTCAACATTTCCAGCGCTTTGCCTTAACTGATTCATCGCGAAAATCGATTCCCACGAGCGTCTTTTCCAAGTTTTTTGGAACGTCTTTTTCCAAGTCCGTAAAACGAAATTAATAGCTGTCACCATGTATATCATACAAGTTATATTCCTGAGATATTTTTGGTTAAACTGGGCTACATTTTAATTTCTAATATGAAAACATATAATAAAATCATGATATCGAGCTACTTAAGGCTCTTGAAAATTGATGCTTATTACTCCTGGGAACCGCAGTTGTGTTCATTATCCAATCAGCGCGGTAAAAAAGTAATGCGATTAACCGTGGGGTACGTGTTTTAATACAGATTGATTGCAGAGGACATAGCATGTATTGTAGCGGTCACATTGCATTCATATAACAATTATTCGAAATCATTGCCGAATGCGTTCCGATTCCATTCAATCAAAAAACTTTCGATTCACACAAATATTGATTTTATGGTTTATGAGGATGAAATGGAACAGTAATTGAGCGCACATGAAATACTATCCTGTGAGGCACGTACGCCTAGTAATATTTACGTCCACCCAAAGGTATGCTTCGAATTGTAAAATATTCTTTTCTGTCTCTCCTCAAGGCTTGCTCATAGGGAGACAATAATTCTCACTCGCACAAGCAGGAAAAAAGTACGTACGTAAAGCAAATGTTTAATTTTGGCTTTAATCGGTCGACCTCTGTTCGCTTTTCGCACCTGCTTTTGAAAAATATAGAAAGATGAACTAATGGTTGTACGAGACAAGAACAGTTAAATGGACGGAGAAGTGAATATCGGGGAGATATTCAAGGCATCCAACCGAAACAAACTCAAGGGAAATCAAATTACCACACTTACACACATACACACACGCGCACACACAATAACTTTTGTACGATGAGAGTGGTGAATAGTGAGAGATCCATTGTGAACCACGTATTTCATCCTTAATCCGCATAACATGGCTATAACGAATGTAAGGCAACTCATGCACGAAATATTGTAGGAGCAGCTCAACCACTAGGATAGTCAGGTACAGCTGAGGAAAAAGGAGGGAAAAGGAAATCGCAATATTTATGGGTACAACAACTTTTCGACATCGGCATTTGCTAAGAGAAATGTTTGTGTTATAAAACCTTGAAACAACAGAAACAGTTATACCAACAATCGACGAATTGATGATACCACCCTTAGCGCCTTTGCTTCCGTCATCGCACCAGTATTTGCAATGTCGGCATAATCGTCGGTAACAGGATTGCGTAACGGGAGCAAAAGCTCACTGTCAAACTATGCTGATTGTGCTTAAATCTGACCATTACCGTTATTCATGCCGACATCGCTGTCGTTGCCGGATAGCCAAAGTGTGACCCTTTGGATCACAAGCAATTTTGGGCTTAGGATTTGAGATAAAAAGTATTTTTTCATTTTCTTTCAACATTTCTGTGTCTCCCAATTATTTCCATAATTTTCTTGTATGGTAGTCATTATCCAATCAAAATATTTATGCTGAAATTTTATAACCGAGATGGTGCTAGACAGATAAATACTCAAAATATATGCTGCTCTAAGACGAATTGTGTTACTTAGAAGAAACATCTAAAGAAAGTGCTTATCTAGGACGGCAAAATTGAAAACTGCGGTGTGCCTTAATTTTTAAAATTATCTAATAAGTTTAATTTAGAGTTAATGCGAACAAACCTCTTGTGTTTAAATAGTATTTTCAAGATACGTGACGTGTCATACCTATCAAATGCTGGTTAGTAATTTGGGTAACCTAGTGCATTTTTTTATATAAAACTAATTTTTGTATTAAAATCCTTCGAAATTTTTTTTATATTAAACTCCTTTTTGTAATAAAATTAGAGCTTTTTCACAGCAAACCACGCGTGCTATTTTTCCTTGCTGCACTAGGACACTGTTTTCTCTACAGTTTTTCCTAACTAACACTAATCACTTTGTTTGCTGTTCTTTCAGTTTATCGAAATTTATCCTTTTACAACCGAGCTGAGAGTTGATAATTTTGCAAGGAAAACAAAAACAATTTGACGGAACACAAAAACATTGTCATTGTCTCTGGCACTGCCGTTTCTTGACTTTACGATGAATTATCGCATTGATGTGAAATTTTCATTCTTCACGAGTACAGATATGAACGATCGCATATTCCTTTAATATACGCTATCATTTACTCCTTTAGGCCTAAGCTCATAAGGATTATTCGTAATGACTCAGAAATTTCGCGAGTTAAAACGTTCACTTCGTTGTTTAATTTCAAATGCTATCATGTTAAAATTATTTGCTTGTAATATTTAAACCTTGTAATATTTAAACCCTACACCCAATGGAAGATAAAGACATTATGGACTTACCCTGAGTCGATTATACATGTGTACTTCACATTGAAGGTCTAAAATGTTGAATTACATTATACAATTTTGCCGTCAATTTGAATTCAGTCTTTTTATTTGTTTTTTGTACATTTATTTCCTGTAATTATTCTTGTTTCCCGTTATTTTATTCCTGTCTTCTCAACAATCCCAGTCCAAGCATCGAAATATTTTACCTTCTTTGTAACTCTTTTCTTTGGTATCGAGGACTTTCTGCCTTACTGTTGTATTGTATCATAAAATTCCATTCTCCGAGTTATCGATAGTTCAAGAATGTAATAATAATAGCCATATCGAAAACAATTCCACAAAATATGTTCACCTTCTACTATGGAATTTTTCTTGGATACTTTTATTAATATTATAATTTTTTGAGCAAAGAAAAAATATTTTTTTCATTATGTTTCCACTACTTTGTTTTTTTTCTTTCTTACAATACCTTTATATCCTACATTCGAAAGGAGACGAAACACTCGCTCATTTCCTTCATTTGTGACGCATTAAAAACGGCGCGGTAGGTATAGAAAAGTATATATACTCTTGCTCTTTATAACCTAAATATCGATTTATCGATATAGGTTCGTCTGTCTGTGGCTTTGTGTGCCTGTCTATGGAAATCATCAATACGGTCCATAGGAAAGAGGTATCGACGTGAGATTTGTTAAAAATATTCCTTGCTCTAATACCTTCTTTGCGTGCGATAATGGACCATTGCCACGCCTACTTTCTATAGTAAATAAGTCAAAGTAACTTCATAAGTTTTTTGAGAAAAATTTCTTAGTCTTTAGAACAGGCATATAGTAATTTTAAGCTCTTAAAATAAACATGAAAAATGGGCGTGAACTACCACTGAGAGCAGAAAATCTGGTTGCAGACGAACCGATAGGGTAACCGTCTTGAAATCAGGAAAAAACCCGGCTCATATCCGAGGCTACATAGTTTCAAAAGTAGCACACCATTTATCAAGCTACCCCGCAAGCATTGCCTTTGTGTGTTGTTGTTGGTGTTATTTTTATCAAGACCACGTTACTGCATTTCATGAAAAAAGCGAACAAAAGAATATATTGAGAATTTTCATTTAAGATGAGTCAAGGAGAGGAAAAAAGGTAAAAGAAAAGAGATAAAAATAACAAAACACAAAAACGTGAAGAATGCCTCTGATTTTTACCATGTGCTTAGTAACCTGTTGGTGGCTACACATCCTTAATCTTCGTTACTTTAATGTTAAGTGTTCACATACTTGCTCACCCATACACATACACATACACACACGGTCTCACACTGAACACCTTTCAACCAATTCATTTGGATTTTTTTATTGCTGCTTTGCGGTTGGTCTTCTGTTATCGATTCTGCTGGATTCGCTCACTTTTTAGACGTTCGTCCATTTCCGGTTCTCTTCTTACCATCCCTCCTTCGCCATTACCACAATTATTAAAGAAGGGTTTCGTTCATTTTTTGTAATATTTCTTGGCTTTTACTCAACATTAATTCAACCTTATCGATTGAGGAGGGAGATGGTTTGGCCAAGAAAAAATGAGAGAAAACTATGTGCTCCTATTCTTCCTGACTTAGGGGTTCTTCTTCTTTCAAAGGGGAGAGGGTGGAGGAGAAGAAAATAAACTCAGTTAGTCTTCCTAATCAAGATGATAAGGAGCTGGAAGTAGGTGGAAAATGTCAAAAATCATGGAGACCACAAAACTGGCTTCTTCTTCAGAAAGAGAAGCACGTTGAAGGAGTGGTTTGGGAAAGGAAAATGAACACGAACACAAGAAGACGCACAGTGGGAGATGGCCTCGTGTTCGTAGCCAAAAACTCCTAAGTCACGCACATATTATTTGAAAATTATTTTTGCTTATAATTTTTAATAGTTGTAAGCCGCCTGAGACAAACGAAATTTTACGAGTCATCATCTTGTCGCGTGGCGGTCGATCAAACTCAAAAATTTTGAGAGGGCTCCTGCAGTCTTCTGTCTATTTCTGAAAGCCTGTGCATCATCCTATGTTGAAGTCACTAAGATTAGATGAAAGGTCTAACAAATAAATTTTGGATGTTTCCATGGTTAGTTTACAGTTTGAGTGGCGTGGCTCTCGGGTATATTTTCAATAAGTTTTCATAAGTTTCAAAAAGTTTCTTAATATTCCAAAAAGCTTAACACTTACTCTAATACTATGATTAGCCCCAACTTCTGACGCACACGGAAAAACCAAATTAAGACGAATAACTTTCCAGAATAGATTTGGCTCCCTGAAATATTGGTAAAATTTATTTGACCAACTTTCACAAATTTAGGTTAAACTATTTGAGCAATAAAAAACTAAATTTTATTAGTTTAAAAAACTAAATTTTATAACAAGTAGCTCGCTTAAGTTTAACTCTTCTTGCGGTAGACCACATTTCGCTGTATTTGTGTATTGTGTATTTTCGAGCTATTTTTGTATCTTCAGCGAGACACTACTGTATTTAGAATTCTTTGCGAAATGATAATTTCTCAATTTAAAAAATTATTTATATCAATTATTTTAGGATATTGAGATGTTAATGAAATAAGAAATGGAAGCGAAAGTTCCGACGTGCGAATACTTTATAAAATTGGGTATACTACATAAATCGTAGTCTGAAGACATTGTTCCAGATATTGAGCCGCAATACTTTGCAAGATTTGAAAACACGAATCCTATCTATACAATCTAAACACGGAGAAGAAATATTAGAATAATAGAGCCTAATAGAGCACTTGTCATGTGCATTGAATCGAAGATGACAAATTGCCAATATGAATTGCTCTGCCTTGAAAATTTGTCATATTTATTTAAATAAAAACAAAGTTACAATTTACTTTTACTTTTTATATGCTTAGAGACATGTAAGGAAAATTATTTCTTTTTGGGATCTGAGAAGGTGCCTAGGTGGCATAGAATATTCTTAATTTTTTATTCTTAAATTAACCGTAATTTATTCATTCGTTCTCCTGCAAAATTTCGGAAGATTTTTGTGAGGTGTCTGAAACAAGGGTCAATATTAGTGCATACTTTTACTTTCAATCGGCTCTGGAACATCTTTATCCGTGCAAAATGTACGGAGTAATGTCTAAAGAAAGTAAAAAATTATTTCTGGCATTTTTCTCCGGCTGTTGGACTTTTAAGACAAAATTCCCCTTTAAAGCGAAAAAAAGAGTAAGTTAAAAGGAGAGGGAGATGAGGAAGATTATGATAAGAGTAATAAGCACAATGATAACAATCAGGTTAAAATAAATAAAATAAATAAATAAAATGCCAATCCACGATTCCATCACGTAAAACATAAAGGTGAAGAAGAATAAGCAATCTTGCAACCGTGTCAACGTATCCTGATTTTAAAATATATTAAGCATTGTAAAACCAAGTCAAATTTTACTATGGTTGATGAGATTATGAAATATTTTAACTAGAAAATGTTAACTTTTTGACATATTTTCCCTTTCTCGTACTCCTTTGCTGAAATCAAAGCTATCATGGACAAATTCAGAATTTGGAATATGGTCTCTGTGGTCAGAAAGTTTCTGAACAAAAGAAGAAAACTCATTTAGAATGCATGGAATATTTCCATCTCCGAGCGTGGAATAATTTTTTGATGTGATTATTTGTAAATATTGCAGTATGAGATAAACAAATACAACGAGAATAGTAAGAGCAATTGCAAAAACCACACCAAAAATGAATAATGAGGAATACTGATGAGAAGAATTGCGATAATGAAAACCGGGACCCTACCAAGTGGCGGCGGATGCATCGCCGTCGACAGTACTATCACCACAGCCAGTGTCACCAGCACCGCCACCACAGCCAACACAAACTGACTTCACGAATCTTGACATGACAAGAACACCAGAAATAGCAATATCTGCAGAAAATTAGAATCGTGGTTGTTACAAAAGTGACAAAAACAAAATCATACAAAAACATATTTGAAATAAAGAAATATAAACTAATAATAACGACTACCAAAATAATAAAACCGTTAATACCAACAAATCCAACAACGACTGTGGAAAAACTGAATAGTAGATTAAAAGGACAAAACAACAGCAGCGATCGCAAACGGAGACAACAACAACAACAACAATGACACGATCAGGAATAGACGACCGTAAAGAAAACCAACGACCACTATATGTCATTGTAAATTACAGCATCAATAACAATGACAACCAAAAGACATATTGGATTATTATGAATTCAGTGAAACAATCATTTGAGGTAACCGCCGCCCAGACATGAAGCTTACAATGATGCAGTTTGTTTCCTTTCCTTTCGTTGTTTTTAATAATACTGGCCGTAGATTATTCAGAAGCTTTGGACCGGAAATGTATTTTCTCTTATTTTGCGACCTATAATCGCAACACTTCTGTGTTGCTTATATTGTAATGAGAACAAGGCGTGATTATCGACGGTTGGCAGAGATTTATAGTGCGCGTTCTAGAGCGCGCGTGCGTGTATGGATCTGTGACGTGTTACGTAAATTGAAACCTGTTACGCAGAAAAAGTTTAAAAACGCAATTTCTTAATATCTGCAAAATACCCTTGAGTTTCAAAAGAGCGTAATTCAAAAAAGCAAAATATTTAAATTTAAAATATCTGAATTGTAAACAAAAGTTTTCAATATTTATACAAAAGATTTCAGAATTACATAATCATATCTTTCAAATTTCAGAGCGAAAAGTTTGAATTTAAAATAACAATTTTCAGCAACAAAAGATAATTTCTTAAACAATTTCATAATTTAAACTAAACTAACTCTGCATGGCCATTTATTCCAATTAACTGAATTTCTACCAACATTTCTGAAAAGTTTTTTGGGTTCGAACTGAAAATGTCTGAGTCATCGTACAATTAGAAGATGGTGGGTAATGCATTATGTTAACAAAATCTTATTTACTCACTTGTGCTTTATTACATTCATTCTGCAAGTGACGAAGGTGGTGGCGTCTCTCGGTACAAGAGATAAGCTCTAAATTCTGTCATTACCTCATCATAAACTTCCTCTACAGCATGCTCATACATGTACGCAGTCACATTACATTACAAATACTTGCGCATGTATGTGTATCTGACTCACGGTGTATGAGTAAATATTTAATATAAGAGTTTATATATATGAGCGTGTGTATGTTTAAAATATGTGAGGCCAAGGACATTGATGATGACTTAAATAAGATCTGTTATTTGCTCTGTTATCTCATCGTCTCGTGTCCCTCTTACGGGACACACTAATATTAACCAGGTGGCGATGGCTGCTTGACGATTATACAAATTATTCATATGAGCTTATGTATTTCTGTACGTGTGAATGTATGTATGTGTGTATGTATGTTTCGTGTGTGTGCCTTTAATAAGTGATTATAGCATTTATGACACAATTGAAATTTGAAGAATAGGGTGGTGCAGAGCGCACTGTAAACAGCATAAGATAACTGGATCGAACTTCCGTCATCTACCATCCTCTGTTACATCAGGTCTGTCTTGCGGTGAATATAAATTCTGTTCGTTTTTGTGAATCGTGTTGGAAAGTGTGAAAGTGTGTATGCTCGTGTGTGCGTGCCTGCGTGTGCACTTGCGTGTGCGGGGTAACAGCAAAAAACCAGTAGCATCCATTTGTTGCTCTAAATGCATGATGATGTAATGCGTAGAATATGTTTAGCTTCCCAATTATTTTTGGTTAATATTACCTGCTTTAACACAAGTTCACGGGTGTTCGTCTTCTACATCTGTTTCGTTGTTCTGTAGGCGCAGCGTTAACCCTTATGCTAGAAAAGATGTGTAAGCACTGATTTTCCACACTCCTGTCTACAAATAAAGTTATCTCTTCCTTCTTCTAGTTCCCCTTCTGGCTTATTTCTGCTCATAGTAATACAATTGTTTCTATAATTAAAATTAAAAATTATTGCTATTAATAATATTAAAACCATTACCAAAGTTTTTACTTATTTCTACAAAAATATACGAGGTCTGTTTAAGGAGTGTCGAAAATTTTGCGTTTTTTCAAAGCTGTTTTATTCATTCAATAATATCTAATTTTTCCCCTCGAGGACAAGGAATAAAGCAGAAGCGATTATTTATTGTCTGTATTTTGAAGCTTGATGTAAATCAATACAAACGAATATGTTTAACCTTCATAAGCTTTTTTTAAATATATTTTAAATTTTATTATATACTGGATGTAAAAGAAAATCTGTCATTCATGAATAACTTATACCGTGAATTTTTGTTATTGCATTGTTGCAATAGTTAAGGGATAGCATAGAAGACTAATAAACGAATTGTATCTACTAGCACCCGATATTAAAAATGCAAAGCTAAAATACCGTAATAAAATCGTAATAAAAGCTCTTCTTTAATTTTCTTCACTTTTCTGTTATACAAAAATTTTACTGTAATAGTTTCAAGGACTCTTAAATTCATTGCTTAGTTTTTATGTGCCTTACACTTTTTTATGAGTTATTTAACAGCCATACCAGGCCCCGGCAGAATCCTTAATTTTGTCTTTTTCTTACCAATTCCACTCTACTCCCGACACTTTCCGACACCTTCTTTTTGACACCGCCGTATATTTCCGTTGTCGAAGAATCCACTGGCTTCGGGTAGCGAAAATGTGAAAAGATAAAAAAGATATTCCCATTAAAGCTGAGAAAAACTTGTTGGGTCATCATCGTTTCTCTTCACCTCTCCCCCTTGTATGTCCCGTCACGTTTTGCCATCGCGTCCTTGAGGCTGTTCAATGTAATTCGTATATAAATACTAATGTAATCGAATTTTTTTCGGCCTAGTCCGCTTTTCTTGCGAAAAGTCGAGGACTTCGTCCTTACTCCCTTCAATTGTTATTAACCCACTTTACGTTTCTTAATCTCATTCTCTTGGTTGGTTGGCTGTCAAAGTAATGCTTTTGAAGAAATTAAACTTCGCTCTATTTACGATTATTTTCGTTTTTTCTTTTTCGTTAAATATTTTCAACAATTTGAGCCAAAATAATGGAACTTCATCTACACACGTTCACTGTTGTCCACTGTTTCTCTCTCCACCTCCTAACTTCTTCATTCGCTCGTCCTTCCTCTTTTACCATCCTATGTTCTTTTCTTCTATCCATTTGTATTACAATTTTTTCATGATCCTTTCATGCCCGCTCATGCTCTTTTGTCAATTTCCATTTGCGTTCTCCCGTCCTACCTACTTTTCCATTCTTTTTTATCCTTCTACTTCATATTAAAACAATCTCTTACGTATTTTCTCTTTGAAATGTTGAATCAGCTCTTTTGTCATTTTAATTTATTGCCGGAATATCCCTTTCTTAATTTCTCTAAGTCTACACCGACATATTCTTGCTGCTTTTGTAACAATTGCAAATAAAATTAATGGAGGGCCAACTAGTGCCAGTTTTAACTAAATTGTCGGAATTTGTATTCTTAATATTTCTAAAGAGAAAATGGCGAAAACAACTCGAGAATGGAGAAATAAAAAGCATTCCCGTCCTTTAAAAACATTTTTAAAAATTAAGAATTTAAACTCACTTAATTATGTTCATCTTCAATATGAGGAAATACTTCAATATGAAAGAAAACATGAGAAGAAGAAGAAGAAGAGGTGGATGAAGAAGATCAAAGGGAAACAAAAGAAGAGAAAAAACAAGATCTGAGAAAATTTTGTAAGTGTTAAAATTAAATCTAATACTAAAGCTTGCTTGAAGAAAAAATTTGAAGCTAACGTATCCGGTGGTACACTTTCCATTGCATCCACAAACTCGCTCCTAATCGCTTAAAAGTCGTAAAATGAAATGAACACTAAGAGACTGAATCACTGAAGAGACATTACGTTTTGATTAAGACGGAGAGAACTTCAAAATTTATAGATTTAAGTAGAGATTAAATTTCAAGGAAAGCCTCTTAAGATTTCTAAACTTAATAATTAACTAATTTTCAGAACATAGAATTCCAATATTTCCAGCTTTAAATATATAAACTTAAAGCCCTGAAAAAAGATTAAGTAAAATGAATTATTAAAGAAATTTTGAATTCACATAGAGGTAAAATTTTAAAGGAAAGGATTTCAAATCTAGATTTAAAAAAAGGTTGGGCTTAAAAAGACGATATTTAATAGAATTAAGAATTTAGAGCGAATCCCTGTGGCAACGTCAATGGGATGATTTTTTCGTTTTAATTTTATTTTATTTTCTTTAATTTTTGTTCGTTTTTTTGTGCTCGATAATTTTACATTCAACCAAATAATAATAATAATCCTTAACAGGAGATTACAAGCTTTGACTAGATTCCCTTGACCGTAATCTTTTGTTGAATTTTTATGTGAGGTCCACGATTCATCCACTCTCTTTTCTAACTTTCCTCTTTCACTTTTCCTAGCCCTCTCTCTTTCTCCTTCTATGCCCATTTACCATCTTTCTGAAATAACAAAATCAACAATTAATTCAAAAAATAATGTAAAAATAACTTCATTTGTAATATATTAATTTTAAATGTATAACAAATTTATAATAAACATATTAATATTAAAAACATTATAATCGCATGCAAACATTTACATTAATCGTAGATTCATTTTAAATCCTAAAAGATTTTTAGTATAACTCTTACACTTAGGGGTCAAGAAGGCTTTTCATTTCAGATTTCGCAAAATAAAATTTGTTCTGTCTTAAAAAGATCTCTCATCATAGACTCAAAAAATCTTGCATTATAAGGCCAACAATATTTCATTTTACCCCTTTACTACACCCAAACAAAGTTTAATATAAATAAAATAAATCTCTTTAATCAATATCAAGAAATCTTTAATTTTAAATCCCAACAGATTCTGCTATCAACCGATAATCAAATTGATTGAGAAAATTATAAAATCTTCTTGAATTTTGACCGTTCGTTCGTCCGTTCGTCCGTTCGTCCGTTCGTGATAAAAGTCCCGCCATTGTTCTTTTTTCTGCTGTTGCGATCTTGGTCAAATGACCAACAACAATATTATGAATTTACTGGGGAACTAATAGCGGTTTGCGAAATAATTTGAAATGTCATTTCAAAATAACAAAATGGTTCTTGTGAAAATAATTCATGGAATTTGAAAAAAATTTATAAAAACGTAACACAAAAGCAAACAAAATTAATTAATGATAACAAAAAAGTTATCATTAATCAAATAAAATTTGCAACAACAAAATTTTGGTCTACAAAGCCTTTTCCAATTTCTTTTCCTTTCCGAAAGGATCTCCTGCGGGTAAAATCAATGGAGGTTCAGACAGGGTCATGATTTGAGAGGGGTGGCTGAAACTAAGATTCAAGAAGGAATAAAGATATTTGTTTGGAATAGCAGATATTTCCGTAATAGAGCCGAATTAAAGTATTGCGAGAAAAACATTCTAAATACTAAATTTCTTTGAAGTTATTCCTAAAATCTTTTGGGTTCACTAAAACTAAAAAAGAAAATAAATTCAGAAATGAAATATAGAAAATAAAATATTTGGGCTGTAACGAAACCTTCCTCATTTCGATTCGGCCGAATCCACAATATATACCCGAATTATACTATCTTGTAATTAGAGTTTGGTCCTAAACGTCGTAGGTCCCGCAAGCCCCCACGCCTTAGATCTACAAATTTATCTTCAACACAATTATTCTCAAAAAGACTACACGACGTACAATATTTGGACTCGCCATTTATTGTTTACGATAATAAAACAAATATGTGTAATTTTCAAGACATCTTATTTCATTCTCTGATGATCGTGATTTCAAAAAAGAGGCAGATCGACGGACCAACTGGCAGACAAACAGATAGACATGTAGGAAGATGGACGTGTGTTAAGCAAATCAAGAGGTTATTCCAAGCCAGAATATGATTTTTTCTCGATACCTGTGGCCGAATTTTGAGGTTCACTAACGCCTAATCTTCATCGCCAAAAAGCTCTAAATTAGTTTTAGAGAATTCTAGTTACAATTGCGGTTCCCAGTTCTAAAAATCTTTAATTGTGCTACGAAATGTATATAGTACAAAATCTCCTGAGTTGATTTAGCCCTGTCTGTCAGTCTGTCTGTCTGTCTGTTGAAATCATGAATACTAGGGAACGAAAATAGATATGATCATGAAACTTGGCGCAAATATTCTGTTATTGTAAACATGTTGGTGAAAAATTGGCGAATCGGATGAGAACCACGCCTACTTTTCGTGGTTTATATGAATGCATGCGCATACGAAGCTCAGTTTGAATATTTGTAAAGCGAATTTGAAGACGACATTTTAGACGGGACCACGAATGCTAAAATATTCTGCAAACAGTGGGTGTAATACGCGTCTCTACTAGGAATACGGATATATCCCGTTGGTATAGGGTATTTAAGCTTCGGCCAGGCCGAAGATAGCATCCTTACTTGTTTTGTTTAATTGCGGAAATACAGATTCTAATTCAAAGCGGGTTACAGAGTATCAAAAACGATTTTTGAATCTGTATTTGAAGGATAAACGCGGATTCGCTCACGACAGGTGCGACGTATTTATTTTATATACATAAGTAAAATATATAAAAACAATTTAATTAATTAAAGAGACTTGCGAATGATACAGGCGCAAAACAGCCTGAGCGACCAATGGGCTTCGTTAGCACGTTTGCAAAATTCCCTTGGCTATATCTCAATGTTTATTTTTTTTTTGTTCTAAAAAGAACAGATTTTATGATTTCCTTAACAAAATGGAATCCTTTCAATGATCCATATTTCGTGCCAATTTCGTTTCTTGCTACATCACCCTCACTCGTCATCTCTTCTACATCTTAATACGATGCTAAATACGATGCTATCTTGAACCTTAGCAGCAAAACTTGCAGCATTGGAAGAACATTGAGAATAGAAGAAGAAGCAAAAATATTTTTTTAGGAATTGTTTTGTCTTTGCTTGTTATTTTATACTTTTTTATAAAATTACTTTCTCACAATTACTTAATTACTTTCTTGCAATTTTATGGTGAAATTTAAAGTTAAATGCCAGATGAAATCATCGTGATATATTAATTTGGCCTTAGGCGTTGCCTCGATTGAGAAAAGTTATTCCAATCAACGGTAGATTGTACGCTTGATATTGATGTTGCATTTGTTGTTTCTGCTATTTTCAATTTGACCTTCCTCGATCTGTTGAAATAAAGAATGGCAATAGTTGATTTGAATGGAAACCAATGATATTCACAATGGTTTCAATTGATGGTTTTTAAAGGTTAAACTAAAATTTGAGAAGTTTGTAAATATTCCATCATAAAGTTTCGTTTATAAGTTAGGCCACCTAAGGGCAGCTTCACGCGCTTCTCAAAAAAAAAAACAATCGTAAGAAGAAATAAAGTTAGGGAAGCAACACACGCATTCACGCACACACACACCCGCACACACATCCGCACATACAAACGTCCGCAGAGACAAAGGATTAAGAAATATAAATATAAATCTTTTCATGTATACTCCACAGGACATCTAATGCGAACATTTTCGATCCACGTTTCGTTGTTTGGAGCTTGTTTGCACCGTCCCTAGCTCCCTGCTATTTCTCTTGATATATTTGATTTTATGCTAGTAAGCGTGCCAAGCACATTTATGGTGGATTAATAATTTCTATCACTATCATAACGTTAAATTAGCCAGACCAACTACTTCAATAAAATTATTAAAAAACGTAATGTCATGTCAGGAAATAAATAGCTTTACATATTTACAACATATGACTTTAACCCAAAAAATTTTATTTACTGCGAATTCGAATGTTATGATTATTTTGTTGTAGTTTATATACTACTGTTGGTATTACTCGTTTTTCTTTAATTTAATTTGTTTTATATGTACAAGCCGCTATTTCGTCATCTGTAATAGCCATAATATAATGTCCCATCGACTGAGTGAAGGGAAGAGTGTACGAGATGTTTATGAAGCAAAATCTATACATTAGATATATGTATATGCACTTTGTCTATATATCTAAATATGTAGGGTATATTTAGGATTTGTTTACGAAAATCACAAACTTACTTATTGTTGATGCAGAATTAAATAGGATAATAATTATGAACTTATCGGCTATTGTGCTCTATTTTTCAAAATATGTTTTAACGGCTATATGTTTGTTACTTCGATCGAATTATTGTGTTACTGCCATGAGAAAGTCTAATAGTAAATTCTTTAATTTTAGTTTATAAAGGATCACGATGTGTGGATTTATGTTTATTGTCATCGAAACCGTCGATAAGAGCTTTTGAACTTGCGACCACCACCTGCTATGAATTGTAGCAATTATTTTTCATAATTTATTGCTCAATTACGTACGCTTATATGATAAAAATACCAACTACGGCTAATGTTTTAACATCATCTTGTATTGAGCAAATTTCAAGACACTCCCTTATTGATATACAAAATAGCTACGTATCCACTGGAAGGACTATCAATCCAATTCATCCAAGATTATCCATAAATAAATATGTATGTTCTCACCTAAATAACTTAAAAACTTTTTTCTTCAACAGGGATAAACTTTAGCAAAGCTCTTAACAATAACAATTCATTATTTATTGCAAGTTTGTTTCAAAGGCTTTCAAGTAATTCGACAAAATGTAATCATAATATCAGCAATAGTAACACATAAAAAATAACCGGAATTATAGATCCAAATATATAAAATAGTTCTTGAAACAATTCAGGTTTCAATTCATTGATGCGGAAAAAAGAACAATTATTATCCAGAAAATTGTAACGAGATCCCTTTATGAAATCATTAGAGAATTCCGTTACTTTCCAGTTCAGTCGACTTATTACAAGGAAAAAATTATAGGTCTGAAAGGGGGAGATGGGTTGTGCAAAGTAAGGTCTTTCAAAATATTTTACATGCATACCCATCGGACGTGTAAATATGCAATATTTACACGTCCGATAAGTAAAGAAACGTTTTCAAAAAATAACAAAAAAAAAAGCCAGATGCAACTGTTTGCCGACGATAAGTATTTAAACAAAGAGAGTGGAATGCGAATAAATACAAATGTTTTAATGGAGGATCTTATTTTAATTGACGGACGAATAATAATTGTATTGTTTGAGGAAAGCAACCAAATAGCATAAAATATTTTAAATGAAAACATTCTTGTATTTATTTCATAGCTTGTGATGATTTATCTGATAGCTTGCGAAATATCATAAAACCAAATTTGGCAGTATTGGCAAAGGACAATAACTTCACGTAAAAACTCACACCCACAGAGCCAACAATAAACACAGACACAAATACAACCACATATTAGTACTCTGTATCAATGTATGTATCAATGAATATACTAGAGTATTGCCTGACGTCGTATATTGTTGCTGGGGCTGATGTCAGTGTTTGGCAATAATCAGTACACTTTGCTGCAATATCGCAGGTGCTTGTAACTGTAACAAGTTTGCGTATGTAGCGATAATTGAGAACGGTAAAATAAAGTAAAATTGATGAATGTATAAGAATGTCAAATAAGATAGAGTGTAAGTGTGCGAATGTGAAAATAATTGCGCTCGTGAGAAAATAAATTGCATTATGAGTATTAAATATTATTAATTGAATAGTATTAATTACTGCATGTCAAGGCAAGGCAGATGGTGTAAAAATCTTTAGTATAATTTTACACTTTTATGAGAGCCATTAATTAATTTTTCACTACTCCATTTAATATTAATTCCTTTGCACGCATTAATAAAACGTTATAAAGAAAGATGTAAATGAATAAGGAAGTCGTTAAAAAAGAAATTGTCAAAAAAGTTCCGAAAGAATGAAAATTATAATTTTATCAAAACAAATAGCAGGACGAACTTCGACCCTTAACGAAAGTTACATACCCTACATTTTGATTTCTGATTTCAACTCCGCCAGTAGGCGGAGCGCGAACACTCTTGGGTGTATCATTTTCTTAAACTGTAGAATTGAAGATAAAATTTTACCTTCAATTTTACACTTAAACTTTTAAATTAAGTTATAAGCACCGATGAACTCAAATTATTTTTAAGAAGTGAACGTGACATTCGTTTGATTTTCCCCCTTTCAATATCATACAGCCTAGAGTGAAGGAAAATATACGATATATTTCACAAGAGACTTGGTTCTAAATTCAGAAAACAGGCCAATAAATCGGTAGTGATATTGGTTGAAGTAGGCGTAGAATTAGTTAGATTTTGATAATTTTTATTAAAATTATAGCCTAAGAACGCAATGAACTCTTACACCAAAGGTAGCGAAAGTACGTCCATTTGTTCTCCCATCAACATGCTTCTTACAGACTGACAGACAGATAGGCGGAAAGATGGATATGACTAAATTGATTAAGGGAATAAGTCTGTGTCGAAATGTATACTTTTCTACATGTCCCGTGTCTGCTTTAACGCGCTGGAAGTCGAAGCATAAAAGGATTCGCTCCTTCGATTGCAGGATATAAAACAAAGAACCATATAATATTCAGCTTACATCAAGGTTCTATTTTGTCATTAGTTCACTAGTTCACAACTTTGCCAACCAAACCGCCGCATAAGGATACAGAGAGAGGAGAGAGCAAATACGTGAGTCTCATGGGACTAATACGCGAGTCGTAAGAGGACTGACCAAGCGCCATGAATAGTTTACTAATTTTAATCATAGAGTAAGAAATAACTTATTTCTTACTCTATGTTTTAATATAAAGTGCTCTTCATAAATCATCTCAAACTGAAAAAAATGACTAATGCGTGACATCAGCAGGTAGCCAACCACTAACAGCAGTAACTTCATCAATAGACATCGTCAATAAAAGTGTCAATAGTAGAAGTCGCAGGAGCCCTAGCGGCAACAGGATCAACAGCAGCAGATTTGAGTGGGACGATAACGACCTTCAGTGAACTGCCATTAGTTGGGTTTGATAAAACAAGGAAAATCAACTGCCAAAGCATTGATCAGTTGTCTCAAACGCAAGGCATAAATGGATAGAGTGATGTTTACAGTGATGGTGATGTAGTGATCACGGCAAGGGTGATGTCGACGGTGATGACGTTGACGTCGACGTAAACCGTGAAAATGACGGCAATTGCGACGTTTGTGACTTATCTGAAGATGACCATTTATTATATCGTTGACAGAATTTTCTTCTTGCATGATTTAAGTGGTCGCCCATCACAAACACTTCTGATATATAAAACCAACCAAATTGTAAGCGATTTCTAACTTGCTCAATATTACGCTAGTGAAATAGAATGGCAGGATAACAGAGATTTGCCCAAAGCTTTACAAATCAACTGTTTCACACCATCTCCTAATATTTCCCCCAAACCATCTTCACACTTCACCTTTCTGACCATAAGAAAATCCACAAATTCCACTTACTTGACTTGAGGTCAGAGTGGCGCTCTTCTTTCCATTATGTAAGTACATCACTCCAATTCACTTGACTGGATTCCACACTACTTCTTCTTCTTCTTTTGCTTCTCGGTATTGCCAACTAATGATAAATGACTTTGTCCTTAAGAAGATGGATGGAAACGCTGTAACAGAATTCTTAGCAATTGCTGCTGTTTTTGTTGTCGTTGTTGCTATGCACCATTGTTTGAGCATATGTGCGGGCATGGCTTTGCATTTATTTTCTTTTCTCACTTCTCTTCTTTTGGTACTTCAAGTACTGTCAATTGAAAAGACAAATGAGTTTTCTTTTCATTCTAGATACTGTATGATCATTCATACTATCGCGTAATGGAATGTTCTAGAAGGAAGTTTTCCTTAGGTTTTACATCACGTCATATTACGGAACAAACCTAGAGTGTTTACCATGATAGCTGGAACGTAGATGCCGATATTTTCTCTGCGGCGGCCAAGTCGGTCATAAAAGAAGTGTTAGGATTTGACCAGAATCTTCCAAATCAAGTAGTTGAAAAGTAATCACACCCGAATTAAAAAACGAAATTATGAAGATTTTATAAAAAATATGTTGAAGGAAGAGATTTAAATCAAAAGCCAGAAAAGAAATTAATAAAGATAAATTTTCTTCTATATATTTTTATATCGATTCGATAAAAAAATCGCGAAGGAAATTATTATTTTATACAATAACAATTCAATTTAGAAATTGGATGATTAATTCAATTTTATTTTAATGTTAATTATAAAAGCATTACCCGTAAAATAATATGGTTTTTTGTTACTTTTATGTGAGGGAACAAAAATTGTTATTCTGAATTGTGACTAGGAATTAAAAGTTCAATTAAATATTTCCAAAGTGGCAAAGGTTAATAAATTAGAAAAACCCGGGACGGATCATTAGAAAAATCAAAGAAGTTAGCAAAATAAATACGGATTTATTACGTGCTTCATTAAAAACTGAAATCAGCTCCAAAGACATAGGAATAATTAGTTTTATCATATAAAAGAACGAGCAGGGAAAGTGTTGAAAACTTAGCCATGATTTTTTTAACATATATACTGGATGAGTCAACGACCCAAATGAAGATGAAATGAATAACAGTTTATGACAAAAATAATAGACCGATTTCGTACCCTTCAGAGAAATACAGAATTAATGATTTGGAAACAATAAAAAGATCGAAAAAATTAGAATAAAATAATTATTCGGATAAACCCCTTTTGAAATTTAATAAATGAATAAATGGATATAAAAGTTAAATAGACTAAATAAATATTTCAGTGAAGAATTATGAAAATTAATAGAATAACTCCGTGAATGAGACTGTAATCAACAAATGAATTGATTGTGATGAAAAAATGAATTTTATAAATATATAAAAAAAGTTTAGTCAAGAGATAAACTGCTAATTAAGTTCAAAGAAAAAAATATAGGATGGATTATATAAAAATGAGGTATTCAAGATGAAGTAAAGTTAACGAAAGTCAATAATGAAAATTGTATTAAGATTAATTGCATAAAATTAATATTAATCACACAGTATTTAGGAAAATTAATGGGCTCTCATATAAACAATTTTTAACCATAAGTGTGAAATAATTAATTTAGCACGAGAGAAAAGAACAGAAAGGAAAAGAAGCAAAAAGGCGTGAAAAGCATCTATAATTACTGAAAACCACGACAATAAAAATAACGAAAAGTTTAACATATCGAAACCAAAACTAAGTCGAAGTATTTAATATCGAAGTAAAAAATATTTAATATTTGAAAACGAAAATTATGTTAATAAAATTAATTTTATCATAATCATGAACTTAATGACAAAATGATTCTGTGATTATTTGTTAACGGTTACTTTAAAAGCATCAATACAGAAAATATATTATGGATAAAGCTCGCGGCAATCCTTATTCAGGATTATGTAACGCCTTGAAATTAAAACGAAAACGTGTTAGTGTTATCCATTAAATTGATCCATCTACTAAATCGGAAAATTCGTGACTTAGATACAAATAATAACAAAATGTTCTCCGTAAATCAAATCAAAAGAAAAAATTCGTAACATCTAGAACAGGAAACATAGATAGACTATTTTCGCAATTATGGGTACATTTATGAATTAAAACATAATGGAATTTAAAACCAAATTAGAGTTCTTACTAGAAGCAAGCTGCATTTATGCGTTCATGGTTTAACTACAAACAAAGGTTGCTAACTAATTAATATTAAAAGTAAATGTAAATTTTATAAAGAATAAATTATGGTGGGTAGAATTAAAATTTTGTGAAAATAGTCTCAGTCGACATGACTTGATAGAAAAATTGTAAGGTCCTAAATAATTATATTAATGTAGATTAATATAAATGAAATAACATGAACTATTCGGAAAATTTAAGATTAATGGAATATGTTCTTGCTTAAAATTTAAAGGCGAAGCATATAAAAGTAAATGAAAAGCGTTAGTGAGAATTGACCCCTGTGTGTCACACACGAGAACAATTATGCATGCGCAATTTTTGTTTTCGTCGTCATACACGAGATGAACAAAAATTGTGTAGAAAATATATGCGTGAACACCGGTTTGTATGTGTTAGTAAAATTTTCGACATTTGGTGTTTGAACGTTGTTCGTAACAGTTCTTCAGTTTGACACGCGTAAGTAAAATTTGTTTTATACTTATATTTGATACGATATGATACGATATATACTTATATTTGGCTTGTGCGGCTTAATAGCTTCACATATTTTTACATAGGCTTTTTTAATCTTATTTTAGGAATTTTTTGCATTAATTTTTATGTGGTCTGGGTGGGTTATTTAGTACAAAAACTCATATTTTCTGAATTAATTTATTAACATTATTTTTCGTTCTCGCAACTAAGTATCACATTCATTAGTTTTTCACTATTTTAATCCGTCTTGTTCACTGCTTGATGTCTATTCAACTATTAAATAAGCTGCAAACAGAAAAATTTTCTGGACCCACGAGAAGTAATACGTGTATGTGTTGGTTTTATGCACACTTCATGCGGGTCCAAGAATGGAGAATTTTTAATGCACGAATTGCCATTTCTAGAGTTTCATAGATGGTTGCAATAAACAATAACCCAATAACAAGTAAATCAAGGCTCAACCAAAATGGACTCGAAAGGAAGAAAAACCATATTGAAACAGACTGAGCGATACTTTCAGTCTGAAATTACCGGCTTTGATGGCATTAGCGTCCTCAGGTATTGGTCATGGCTCAATATTTTATAAAATGGATGGTAATGGTGCGGTCGATAATGATTGTGTCATGTCTTGATTGTTCGCAATTTGTTGCCAGTATTTCGTTACGACGGCGTAAGGTCTTACCGAAGTAAATGAAATGAAGTAAATGAAAATGAAAAATCGTAAACTATAATAAATCTCGGGCAAATACCTATTACTATTTCATCAATAATTAACCATTTCACGAAATAGGAGGGAAGGAAAAATTAAAAAACTAGGGGACGCAGTTCTAATGATACCAAATTTTTGGTTTTATTCGGAGTACGAGATGCAACAAATGTTTGGAATTAAAACATGTGTACGTATGTGCAACCAACACCATTAACTTCCATCATCACTAACGTCCTGACAATAACCAGGTTAACCATTCGTCGAAATGGCCATAAAAGAAGTGAATACATTTACAAAATTTTCCAACAACTCGATTTATTAACAAAAGCAAACAATTTCCTTTGCAAGCAATGCTTACGTTCTCTATATTCCTTTGTTGTGCAATCGCTCTCCCTCTTTTCTTCTCTCTCTCTCCCTTCCATTCATTACATCTACATACAGCATTTACAGTACTCTTGAAACGAATCGCAAACTAATTTTTCGATCCTCATAAAATAAGAGGCTTTATGCGAATCTTTCAAGTCCCAGGCCCAAATTAAAGCATTTAGTACCTAAAATAATTGCATAAACAATAGTGAAAATAGCCATTTTTTATGCGTGTGGTTTAGGGAGTTCCAAAAGCCGCTTTGTGCTTGCAGCTATTTGGTTTTTGCCATGCAATGACTCACATCGCAATCATTATTCTCAGAAATATAAATGTGTATATATAGATATATGGTAACGCTTATATCCTATATGACTACTGGGGATAATAGAATATTTTCACGTAACAAGGAATTCAATTTGTGGTAACCATTTTCTGGGAATTGCTAGGAAGTAACATGATTCGGCAACGACACTCCTATGCACCCGATAACTGTAGTTTACGATTATATTTTCAATCTACATTGATAAACCAAATGACCAAATGACCAAATAAACCTTTTTGGGCTTTGTAAGCGCACGCTAAGTGGCTTGAAAAATGAACCATGTCTAAATGGACATAATCGGACTTGTATCGCGTCTGCGTTTTGTGAAATGAAATTTTAAAACGTCAGTTTGCAGACTCTATTGTCGAATTCTGAAGCTGGGAGTTAAAAATCCACAATAAATGAGCATGGCACGCTCTCTATTATACTATACTATGTGTGGACATTTTTAAAAAATTTGTATTGGAGATTAGTAGTAGAACAAAATTAACCAACAAAGGCAAAATGTAATATTAGAAGGTGCATGTATCACTTACTGATTATGAAGATCAAACTACAAATTCACATAACGGGTATAGCCTGCGTAATCTTCGATCGGGCCGAAGCTAGCGTGCTTACTTTTTAACGTTGATTCCGTCGTCTTTATGCCATATTGTTATTGTTGTTGTTGCTTTTTCTTGTTATTATTATTGTCATTGTCGCTGTTGTTGTTGTTATAACGTTAGTAGCTTTAACGATAGTAGCAGTGATTTTAATGATTATTGTTGCGACAAACCAAATATCGTTGCGAAGCAGAAACGACAATAAAGATCGAGAAACGGCAGGAAGAATGTGAGAGAGGGAATAAGCATTAGGGTTAGAGAAAAAAGGCAAGGCTAACTAAAAACAAGGACAATTTTTAAACTATTTGACATTCAGTGAGACTGATTCTTAAATGCAGTCGGGGGACTATTGAAAAAGCTTTTCGCACAAAGTCGCACAAAGAAATATGCGACATTGTCAGAAAGGCAAACCAACAGAGAGTGATAAGCAGATAGGTAGATCTACAAATACATAGACAAATAAATTCAAATATTTACCCAATGAAAAACCACAAGGATGCAGATAAACAAAATTGCTTTCATAGTCTTTAAACATTCTGCAAACATCTTGGAAAGGAGGTTGAGAAATAAATACATGACGATCCGAGCATAACAATCAAAATGTCTGCGACAAGAAAATGCAATAAAAACAGATGAGATTTGCGAAACGGAAGTGTTCAAAATAGATTGAAAAGTGTTGCCAAAACCATAAGCAGTTTCCTTTTCTCTTTTGCAACGTTGTTTTTTTAATTGCGAATAAAATATCATAGTAAACGTAAATATATAAAGAGAAAAGCTCAAATGAAATTGGTCACATGAAAATCACAGACTTTATTTCGGATGCTTCATTTTCTATTTAAAGTAATTAGGAGAAAATTAATATTAAATTTTTTTTTGTTTTTTCATACTCAAAAACTCGTATCTTCGAATACTCTTATAAAAATTCAACTTCGTTTATTATATGGACAGATTAAAGACTTTTATTATATAAAATTTAGTAGTTTTAACCTCATTGCTTTAGAATTGAATAAACGATACATTCTCAAAATTTTGTGATAATTTAAGCCAATATAATCTATTTAATACAACCTATTTAATAAAATTTTATATAATTTTTACATCCGTCCAGGACTAACAACTGGTGGTCACATCAACAATTTTGTAAAATAGGTCGAATTTAATTTTTCAACAAGCGCATAACAATTTACATTTGCTAAGCAACAACAAATTCGGAACGGCAACACCATTAACATCAACAGCAATTTGAAATGAAATAAACCGACAGGAAAGTCAGCGGCAGTCATAAGCAGTAAATACAACTCGAGGAGATTCCGCTGCGTTGCTTTCATTAGCGTCAAGTCCTGTAAATTACCGCGGTGAGACACTGACAGCAACAGTTAAGTGAAACAAATATCTAATCAAATATTTCCATAAACAACAGCATCGAGCTTCTCACGCCAACCCAACAAACACGGGGAGACTCCGTAGAAGATTGGGTTTAAACAAATGCACATACACAAACACACATATAGAGAATTTAAATAGGTCTACAGAATGGAAAACAAAAAACGAAGACAAGGCCAACATGCTACTCGTGGAGGATGTGTTCCCTAAAGGGAAACAGGAAGGGCACTGAATGCATCAGCACGAACCTTGATGGTACCACAGTGGGAGATCCCATTCAGTTTTGTTTTAGGAAAAACGACTAACGTCTACCACTTGCACGTGACAGTCAGATGAGTTCATTTGAAGGAGAGGAAGAACTATATGAAAAAGATGATAAGAAAGAAAAGCTACGTCACGTTGAGTCGAGAAATGCCGTTGGCCATGAGCAGCTTAAGGAAATATGTCTTCACACAATGCAAGAGTGGAAGCGACGACTTTTATTTACACATGGAAAAAAGCGAACATGATGTCTTTCATGAAGAAGTCTTTCCCAAAGCGCTACAACTAACAAAAAAAAAGATAGTATTGTCACAGATTTTCACGAAGTTGAAGTAAAAAACGAGGGTAAAGGAGGAGAAGCAAAAGAAGGATAATAAGAAGTAGCAAAGGAAAGAGACAGAGTCTGCTTGTCACCTTTTATTAACAAAATGGCGAGCTGTCCGGTTTGACTGTGCTCGAAACCACCAGTGATTGTATTTGATAATCCTAACTCAACAAAAACAACTACCATAAAAACACCATGACTTGTCAACTAGAAGTGATAGTCCAGAAGCAAAATAACCGCCTGCGATCACTCTAAAATTGTACGAAAAACAACATCATTCATTTAGAAACATGAAATCAATAAAATCGGAAGTTATTTAAAACTTTTAGACTTTATATTAGCTAAAATATTTCTGACAGATCAAAAACTGTGAAAAGAAGAAAAAAGGGAGCAACAAAAAGAATTCATTTCCAATTTTGAAGAAAAACTTTTTAGACAGCTGGTCCAGCGAACCAATTGTAAATACAACTGTAAAAGCAAATGCAAAATTGCTCACGACCATTAAATAGTTACGGAAAAAGGAGACATGATCATGACATGAAGGATTATCAAAAGTACCGTTAAGAACGTTCTTTTTAACACACATATAAAAGCAGTCAATGTAAGGATACATTCTTTTTGATATCTAAATTTCATATTATCATAATTGTAAGATTTAAAGCTGTACGGTCAAGATTTTTTAACAATATATGGGGGTGATTGGTATATATTTAATAAAAAAATGAATATTAAGCAGAAATATTTCGAGGAATACATAAAAAACAAATTTTGTTACATCTTTCACACTGTGCTTACGCCGAAATCGGAGCTGATTTCAGTTATATTATCTATAAATTCGCCAAGCAGGGCATCCTTCAACCTCTTGCAATTTACAAATAAAATGGTTTGTATTAAGACATAAAGTAGTTTTAGGGCAAACTGGAGGGAATTAACAGTTATATGATGTTATATATTGTTTATATGCACACATTTTCAAAACAGATCCAAGCAAATTGAGGAATGAGAAAGTTTACCTAAAATATTTTCATCAATCCCGCGTAAATTTGTAGTAATAATATTAAGGCTGAAATTCAGTGGAAATAAGGAAATTCCAGTTCTGTTTTTTCCATTCTATGTAACACATTAAAGGACGCATGACAGGTATGGAAAGGAATATACATTTTTGACTCACAATTAGTTCTGAAAAAATTAAAAAAAAATTAAAAATTATATTAATTATATTGTTGAAATTGTTAAAGGGTTATGGAAATTTACATATTTTTTATCGTTTCCATTTTTGTTTGTATATTATTTGATATTATTTGTGCTGTATTCTTTGAATGTTTCTACTGCCTTCTTCTGTTCATTCAAATGATTTATCATTCTTATTTAGTATTCATTACATTTGCTCTAAATCGATCCTATGTCACTGATCCTGCACAAGCATTTAATTTCATTTCTTTTACTGTCACTGTCAAATTCATTGTCATTTTTTTATGAATTCTAAGTTAATCTTGTTCTGTCAGGCACAATTTGTAAGCCACAAGAAGTGGTGATAGCGAATCCGACAATCATTCCTTTACTATCAAGAATTTAATAGCATTGCCATCATTTCAACAGAGCCGTCATATAAATACTCAGATCGAAGATAACCGGAAATCTTTCCATTGATTATGGAAAATAGTCCTTACCCCTTCCGTCATGGAATCAGTTGCCCTAGATCAGTTGCCCTAGGTGCCAACAGATCCTTTAGTATTGAATGAAAATTGACACCACCCACTTAAGGCGATTGTCATGCAGTCGTATCCATGTGAGCGTGTGGCACAGCAAAGCATTTTGCACTTTTGATTATCATTCTTTTCATAATTTTCCTTTCCTCGTTTTTTTACTTAAATTTTTTCTCTTTGTATTCTTTTCTCTCTTTTTCATTATTTTCATTTGAAAACAATTCAACTCGACTCTCGTTGCGTTGAATTGTTTTGTGCGCTCTAACCAATACCACCCTGCCCTCCTTTCCTCCTCCTTACTTTCTCGTTGAATTCTTTCGTTTAAGATATCGTAAACTTATTTCTAACGTCAGTCCATGTCAAGAATTTTATATCTTTTATGATCCTTTATCACTTGAGGTTTTTCTGGTTGGTATGGCTAGATTTCCTTAATGTCTTAATCATTCTATTAAAATATATTTGGATTATCATCGTCAGTCTTCCTAGTCGTATATTGTCTCGTCGTCATTATCGTCTACGGTGTCATTCTCAGCCTGGTATTCATTCCAGACATGGCTTGTATATCTCTATTCTATTCAGTGTGAGAAAGTGCATTAGTGAGAAAGTGCTTTTGTTGATGTCCTTTTGTTGGAGATTGTTTATATTGTTGATCGCTTAGATATTTAATGGAATCTTTCAGAAAATTCCTTTGTGAGACACGAGATTATAAAAACGACAATATGCATCGAAGTGAGAAAGATAAAAAATTGGATTAGTAAGTATGTATAAGAAGCTAAGAATAAAATTTATTCTCTCCGTTTAAGATTTGACTTTTATGAAAGTAGAGTAAGGAAATTAATTTTTATTTACATTCGCAAGAAGCTAAAAATACTTTGGGAGAGTAGAGTATTGTTCTTCTAGTAAATTGTTTATAATTCAGGCGAATACTTTTTCATTTATGAACTTAATTATAATTAAAGGTAATTTTCTGATATACCAAAAGTTACTTTATAAATCGAAGTCAGTTATTTATCTCTTAATAATTCACTTATAAATCGAAATATTTTCCCCCAGGATATTCATTATGGAAATATGAAAATATCTGCACATTTAGGAGCTTTAAACGAAATGAATTAAAATACCACAAATTCATCAACCTTCGGGACAATCGTCTGAGAAATCTGCGATTCCATGAGATCCAATCCAGAGAAGGGTTGCTTTATACTTCGTTTTTCAGTTTGCTTTATGCTCCCAATTTTGGTACATTTTTCTGTTACTTCAATTATAATCTTATGACTGACACATTGTGAAAATACGAGGTGTCATTAGGTGATATTTTTCTTAGACACTTGAATGTTTGTACCCGAATGTTGCATTACTTTTTAGCAAGAAAAAAGGCAAGTATTGTAAGTGCTTTCTTCAAAAATTGCTTGAAGATAAATTTTGAAAGAGTAAATAATTTATAAAACTAGGAATTAATTATGTAAAGTTCTGTAGCGAGAGAAAAGTAAACTCGCGTAAAAGCCCCCAAAAAAAGAGTAATAAAAAATTTTGATTGAGAAAATAAAGAATCAGTAAATAAAATAAGAAAATATAAAATAAATAACTCCACTACAGGTTGGTAAATTACTAAGGCAGAAAAAAAGAGAAAGGAAATATAAGAGAGTGCAGAAAGTAAATAGAGAAAAATTAGTTTAATTATAATGAACGAATTCTAATTTTGGCGACTGACCAGATCTATTATCCCTAATTCTAACGGATGTTTACTGTCGACATTATAATGAAGCTCTGCTGATGCATGGATATCATCATGTAATGAATTCTTTATCTCTTCTAATCTTCAACTTTTTGTAACAGTTTCATAGGTACTGAATGCAATTATATATATATACATATATATATATATATATATATATATATATATATATATATATATATATATATATATATATATATATATATATATATATATATATATATATATATATATATATATATATATATATATATATATATATATATATATATATATATATATATATATATATATATATATATATATATATATATATATATATATATATATATATATATATATATATATATATATATATATATATATATATATATATATATATATATATATATATATATATATATATATATATATATATATATATATATATATATATATATATATATATATATATATATATATATATATATATATATATATATATATATATATATATATATATATATATATATATATATATATATATATATATATATATATATATATATATATATCAAGTTAGTATAAACATCAAGTTAGTATATATATATATATATATATATATATATATATATATATATATATATATATATATATATATATATATATATATATATATATATATATATATATATATATATATATATATATATATATATATATATATATATATATATATATATATATATATATATATATATATATATATATATATATATATATATATATATATATATATATATATATATATATATATATATATATATATATATATATATATATATATATATATATATATATATATATATATATATATATATATATATATATATATATATATATATATATATATATATATATATATATATATATATATATATATATATATATATATATATATATATATATATATATATATATATATATATATATATATATATATATATATATATATATATATATATATATATATATATATATATATATATATATATATATATATATATATATATATATATATATATATATATATATATATATATATATATATATATATATATATATATATATATATATATATATATATATATATATATATATATATATATATATATATATATATATATATATATATATATATATATATATATATATATATATATATATATATATATATATATATATATATATATATATATATATATATATATATATATATATATATATATATATATATATATATATATATATATATAGAGAGAGAGAGAGAGAGAGCGAGAACACAGTAACTCTCTCTAGCCATTTATATCTTGCATAAATTTATTTATTTGCATAATTTATGTGACGGCTTGTGTTAGTATATAAACATCAAGAGCAGGGTGACGCGCAAACGCATGCATTTATTGTACACTAACACACGCACACATAAGTACCTCAGGGAAACTTGTGCCAAGTGCACAGAAGAGATATATGTCACTCATTAATTCGAACGATAGGGTCAGGGTCGGTAACCATATACCATGTTCTTTCATAACACGCATCACCAACACCAAGGTCAACACCATTGCTTCATATAATCGCTCCTTAATTCATACGACACTCCTGAAAAGCAACAGCATAAGTGGCAGCATTAATAACATTTATATCAAGCAGCAATGATTCAACCGCAACTGAGTGAAACTACAACAACAACAATAACGGTAGAAACGGAAACAGCTCGCCTGCATCAACACAATTACGAAATCTGTCGAAACTTTTAATGTCGTAATGGCGCCCGGTTAACGGTTAAGTGTTATTTATTTGAAGTCATAAATAATTCCTAACGGAAGAAAACTTCGCCTGATGATTACGGAAGCAAGAGATGCTCGATTGGAACAGGTCGGTAAATGATATTGGGGGAGTACAAAGATGAAGAATAAGATGAAATACTTTGGTTTTTTGTAATCTGTTTCGAAGTCAGGCAGAGCAAATTATAAATAATGGAGCCGGAAAGAAAGCGCATTAAAAGAGAAGGAAAACAAAAACTTAAAGAAAGCGAAGCAAATAAAATGGAAGGTTTATATAAAATATAACAAAAGCAACTGCGGTGACAACAATAACAACTGCACCAAGAGCAAGAGCTGCAGTAATCACAACAACAATCAGAGGAGTTGCAAAAATGCAACATCAAAAATTGTAAAAAATTCTAAGGTAGCTCAGTAAACAGGTCTTTAAAAAGTTAGTTTGTGAAGAAAGGAATAGCAAGAGAGAGAGGGAGTAAAGGGGAGATAGATAAAGAAAAGTAACCTGATGCTGCTGACAGATTTCCATTCCACTTATGTAATTAAACCCATAACAAAGAGACCACAAACCATGCCCGTAAAAATGCTTGATGAATTTTATGCGGCGTAGACTGCACAATAGGTTTTATATATTTCAAAGAATTGTTTGGATAAATTGAATTTCGAAATCCGATGGTAGGTACAATCGATAGCATTTACTAATTAATCCTTCAATAGCTGACACCGCTTATAATCAATTATACGATAATATACGAGAACAGTTGTAGGTTGTTATTAGTGTATTCTTTTTTCTAGAATCTCTTTACGGCTTTTATGCTGTTGCAGTTATTGTTGTCGCTTTCCTTTTTTGTATAACTTACATTAAGTGCGGTTACTTAATTATAACATACTAAATTTATTTAAATTTTTGTTGGGTTATTTTTACTGGCGTTTATCGGACTGCTCGGACTTCATCAGACATTTCGTTCCTCGAAGTATGACCTTCTCTTTATTCTTATTGGGAAGCTAGCTACTGCCATTCATCATGTCATCTTACATCTGTATCTACTTTTCACTCATTCTCTTTACTCCTCTTAAAGCTTTTCTACATACTCTGCCTTCCAAAATACCTCTGTGTGTGATGCCTGTTATAAGTATCTCGTTTTTTAAGCCTCTGACCATCCAGACACTTTTGTCAGCTATGATTTTACATTTGGATGACCTCCGTTTTCCATTTTTTAGAATACGTTTAAAAATATTACCAAAAAAAGAAAGAGAAAAACTTATGGGAAAAACTTTTTGGAAGAAAAAGAAAACAAAATAAAATGTATCAATGAAGTTTTGAAGTGTAATTTCATAACATCTGATTAAAGGGAAAGAGTCAGTTACAAGAGAAAAGATTAATATATTAACAAATTTTTGTCTTCGCATTCTCTTCTCTCTTTTTCTTCTTCTTAGGATAACTATGCTAGCTATGTTCTTACACGTAAAGACAAAAACAAATATTACAACAAACTGTAGAATGATCCTGCAGGCTTCCTCTTTATGTAGGAGAAATTCTAATGATACGATACAAAGCGGTCAAATATATCGATAATTGTTGGTGATATTGATTAAATATCGAGGCGATGTGCTCCCATGATTATTCTAAATTTACACTTGGTATTTATAAGCTACTGTAAGTTTTAAAAAACTTTGTTAAAATTATGTTAAAACGTAATCATCGATTTATTGGATAATTCAGATATAAATTCAAAATATCGTTCCTTTTATTTGTTTCGGTTTATGGATTTCCAAAACTGAAATGTGAAATTAATCTGCTATCACATTTATATTCTATTCACATAATAAAACCCACAGCAAATTTACCTCAAACTATGGCCGTTAATACGTTTAATGAATTAACCGTAGTAGCTTAATCGTACAATAAAATACATTTTTTAGAATAAAATTATTGTCAAGTCTTAAATTAATTAATTCGCTTATTAACTGTTGCGTTGTATATGCAAATTATAATAATTTTTAAATAAACCTCTCTAAAAATGTACAAAAGATAACAAACTAAAAAATGTAACTGTATTTCAAATAGTACTTAGCTTATGCAATTAGTTTAAATAATAACGCTCAGCATAATATCGTCACACATCATGCTAAAAATGTTTTTCAGCCTACGGACATGGTCGTGGTCATTCGCAGTGGTGAATGGAGAATCAGGCGATTGGTCAAACTTAGCGATGCAAGGCGTGGATTAGATGGATTTCACCCACTTTAGCAGAAGAAACTGCTAGAGTAAATTTTCATAAAAATTAAAAAAAAAAACAAAAACAGACTAACGAGAATGTACACAGGTATATCATGGATACGTACATATATTTTATTTTAGTTAGCAAAACAGCAACAAAAAATATGTCAACCACTAAAGAATTCAACCGAACAGTACGAAATAACGTATTATATATGAGGGGGTAGTACGTTATTACCATTAACACCCGCCATCGTCGTGTGATGACTTACTCTTATCCCCGTGTACATATATACGTTCGCTTGTCATACAGGCAGGCCATCATGAATTAATTTGTTCCGCAATTTCCTTTCTTCCGCACGTTTTCTGTTTCCTGTTTCCTGGCTATTGCTTCGTCAACGTCATCCTTTTACTTCATTGCGCGTTCAAAATTATTAAAACTTTTATGCATTGAATTTTATAGAATCAATCAGAAGCTGCGTTTAGCTTAAATAGACTTTTGAGTGACATGACATGGTCGGCATAAATACAGGGCATGACAGACGTTGGAGTGATATGCTAATCAACAGTCTGGCACCGGATACTGTTTTTGGAGCGTTGTGATGAATGTATGTGGGCTTGTTTGATGTGCCACGTATATGCCAATCTTCCTCAGAACGAAGTGACAATTAGCGCCTTTATATTATATATATTTTTGCCTGAATCACCTCCTCATTAGATTCAGCTATGTCCGTCCGTATGTCTGGCTGTCTGTCTAGGCACAAATATTCTCCGTCATAATAGTTTATTTCAGGTTGAAGTGGGCAAAATCTTGTCCTGTCGGACTAGAGTACTTGTCATGGTAAGTATGGCTTCATAAACATTTAGAAAGAATTTCTTAGTCTCAAGAGCAGATTGAAAGCTGATTTTATAATCCCCCAATAAACATTTAAGCAAAAAATTATCGCCGATAATGATGTTTACCACAATAAATAATTTTAAAAAGTAATTAATAATTGTTTTCTAGTAGTTATAAGGTCATTATTATCAGACAAAAAAAGACCACACAGTTATTATGACTATTCCATTCTATAATATTAATTCTATAAAAATGTACTTGTGCCCCGCAAGTGAGTATAAATATTAATAGGCTCTAGTAAGAAACAAATGAATCAATATATTAAGATGTAATTATTTATGCGAGCGATTTTGACACACACCACGAGTAGAAGGAGAACTTTTAACAAAACGAACGACAGAAAGTTGTTGATCATATTACAATATCGTTAACGAACAAATAAATGAATGAAAGAAAGAAGAAAGGGATGAATGAATATAGGAAAAAATAAAACGTATGATTTTTCCAATTTTACGTTAACTATAACTTACAAAAAAAGCTGATACCTAATATTCATTTCCCGCAATCTACTACGCCACATAGTATTCACTCAATGGAACGTAAGCAAAGGCAAGAGATCGAACGATCCACACAGACTACCCAACGGCAAGTAACCAACACAGCCTGCGGTCGCAAGAGCTATTTGAGGTAAACTAATTTTACAAACATTATAAACCGCGTATAATTTATAATGTTTGGGCATCGCTATTCTAGCACGGATGTATTATAAATATGCCCATGCATTCAAACACGGACTCAAACATCCATCCTTTTACATTACTACAACTACCAAATACCATAACAAATATAATAATAACTGCCTTTAGTCATTTAGTCAACTCAAGCCTTATGGGAAGGGCCCTTCTAAATGGAGCGTAAAGCAAATAGCAAATTTGTGCACTGCACTGAAAACAAAATTACCAATGCATGAAACAAAACAACAATAACAGCAACAGCAACTGCAAAACAAACGACAAAAACAGCGATAAAGTGAAAAACAGTTGTAACAGTTGTGCAATTGATTCCTTTCTGTTCCGTTTCGAATATTTTTTCTGGAAAGGAATTTCTATCAAAAAACGGCAACCGCTAAATCGACAACAATAACTACAAAAACAGCAAATGCTGTAGAAGGAGAATTTGTAGTTGGGGTAGGGTAGTTTAAGCATTTCCGCGCCAGTAGTTTTTAATTACAAATTAATTTTATTAGAGCGTTTTGATTTAGATTTAGCCAGCAGGCAAGCAAGTCAGTCCGTCAAGTTTTCAATTATTAAAATTAATATATTTAAAATATACCTAAAGTTTATTAACAGTCTTTCATCTTTCATAATTTTTTCCCATTTATGATCCATTCATTTGATTTTTTTAGTAATTGGCTGGCGTCTTCGCCTACAGAATCAGTCGGTGGTATGTTCGATTAGTTGCTAAGCTTGATTTAATCGATATTCGAGCAACTTTTGCATTAATTGGATAAAACAAATACATACAAGTCAATCTATACACACACGTTATAAATGACAAATTTTTATTATCAAAGCCTTGGAAATGAGTAAACGAGCAAATTTTGTTCTTAAATTTTATAACATTCAATAAAAGTTTACGAATATTATTTGTACTTCTTTGAATAATTGAAATCGACAATGAATATATCGGTAGTGATGTTGGTGATGATGAAGATAGTGTTGAAGATGACGATGATCCTGTCGGTGATTACACAAGAACTGAGTACCTAAAATTCCTAGGCATAATCTGTTTTCGATAATATTGTCAAAAATTATATTCTTTTAGGTTCAGTAAAACTAATTTCCGCTAACGACTTGAAGGTATAGGAGGAACGTGGCACTATTCGCTTCACGTTACGTGAAAATTATTTCTGCTTAGTTTGTATTAGTATCATTCATATAGCTGTTATAAAACAATTTTCTGTAATTCGTGAGTTTAAATCCATACCGCATAAGAAAAATTTTGAAACCTTCTTGCAAAACAATTTCTTGTATTTTTAAACCTTCTTGTATTTTTTTCTTTATCAATAGTGTCGAAAACATCTTTATATATTTGTGTGTGTGGGTGTGTGTGAGAGAGACAGAGTGAGTTTATGCATAAATTTTACTTTTCCTACCCAAAAAGAAATACTAATAAAAAAATTCTCGCAACATATTGCGCAAATTTATTACGTGACAAAACAAAAATAGGATCAAATACATAGAAGTAAAGTAACAAAATCGGCGGCATCATTACCACCGAAAACAACAACTGCAAATAAGGAGTAAAAACTAATATCTAACCAAACCAAGCCAAAGTCAAATGAAGTTATTTTCCTTTATTTATTCAATTGTACAAAAGTGCATGCGTTTCACTTGTGTGAGTGAACGTATGTGGATGTGTGTGTATGTGTATATACAGGTGAATCCAACAGAGCCAAATTCAATTACACAAACTAGCACAAGCTGTAAGGAGAAGAAAATGAATGCAGATAAATAAATAAATGAAAACAAGCAAAAGATGCTGATAAAGAACAAGTATTTCTTTACGTTTCATTCATTGACGTTGTGCATTTATCTGGTTTCCGATTTAATTTCCTTCCGCTTTTGAAGCAGTTTGTTGGTATGTGTTTATATAATTTGCGTATTGCGATTGTATATGTTAGTATGTGGAAATGTGAGCTAACTTATGTGGAAATTTGTTTAATATTTACTATTTATTTATTTACTACTTAAATAGTATTATCTGAATACTTTTATTTGAACTATTTTTCTTTATGGTAATAATTCAAATCCATAATTTTATATGGAAAAATTGAAATAAATTTTATAATATTTTTAAAAATAATAACAAAGATTTGAACTCTCTTTTTCATGTTTCGCTTATAAGAAAAGTCGCAATTACAAACATGTGCAATGCTCCAAAGAAGGAATTTCACTGCATTCACTTTATTTAATTCTAATTACAAAAGCCTTATAGAAAAATATAAAATGTATGCAAACATTCAGAATAATATCGCTTTATGTCTTTTGCGTAGCATATATTTCTCATAAAAAAGGGATGAATATGTATAAGCATAACTTTGCAAGGAACACATACTATTTAATTTTGTTATATATTTGATTATTTATATTTGATTTATATTTGATAACGACTAAATTCCCTTGAGAAAGGAGGGAAGTCGTCACAATTTTTAAATATCCTTTTGCCTAATCACGAGAGATGTTTGAAGTGTTCTCGGTATGTATATTGGAAGAAAAATATATATTTAACCAATATTATTGAGATTTTTGAAAATCTCACTCAATACATTTATTATGTCTCTGTGTCAGGTTTTCGATATTCTGCGAGCTGATTTCTCCTAACTGAAAAATGAAGGATAGTTGCCGCCCTAAGTTTGGCAACAAACACTAATCGCTAGGGGCTAGTAATCTGGATTATAGGGTACCGAATCCGAAATGTAGAGCCTAGATTTGCATTTTAACGTGTATAAATAATTTAATCGAAGCCACATTCTCCCACAATAGATTTTGAAACTACTGCTGAATAAACGGCGGCATTGTCGTGAAAGAGACTTCTTCTCGCATAGCACGTTTGTTAATTTCGTATCATGTATCAACGCGCAAATACTCTACGTTATTATAAATTCTTAGGTATTTAAACTAGGAGCAATCTGCCTAGTGTTACGCCCACATTTTTATGAAGCAAAATTGCAAAGCCTTTTTTCAATATCGATTAAAATATCGAAACTTAAATTGTATGAGCGTTGGACATTACGTATCCACCAAAAATAGTGAAATCTTGAAAAATGACTATCCAAAACGATTAACTTCAAAACACGTTAATTAATAACTATTTTTTAGTGTAAAGTTGGGTAAAAGTTTTCCTTGCAATTATTCTAATTTTACAACTACTACAGCAAATTAAGTCTCCTGAAATGATATAAATATAAGCGGCCGCTATTGTTCGATTCTATTTGCAGGTGTTGTTTTTATTGTGGTTTTTGTTCTTGTTGAAATTCCATTTACAAACAATAGATCATTTTCTCATTTTTTGTTCTCAAACAAAAGTCCTTAAACGTACGGAGGGAGGCAAGTCCTAATATTCTTCGAAAAATCCCGGGCTTACACCGCCATTAATACTTTATTTCCATCCTTCTATCTCTCTTACATATTTTCTAAATATGAAGTAATCCAGTCATTTATATCTGTCGTTCTTCAGTATCACTTTTTATCCCTTTATGTCTCTTAATATATCGAGTCTTCTCTTCTATTCTTCCTCATTCAGAACCCTTTCTGCAAGAAACTTTTTCGACTCTTTCTTTCCCTCTATCTCCTCCTCTCTTTCTCATCGTTCAACTGTCAGTCCTATCGTTATTTTGGAATGCTTGAAAACTGCAACATTCAAACGCACACAAGGACATATTTTACCTAAAAAGCGATTGTTAAATATCGTACATTTTGTTGATTGTTAGGTATTTTATAAAGTTTTATAGACGATGTGTAGGCGTATTTGTTTATGCATTTTCACTGTCGATGACGAAGCTGCTGTTGTTTGGGGTGTTGTTGTTTCTGTTGCGGTTTAGGTTTTTCACGTTTGGTATTTTCAACATTAATGCCCAAGGAACAAATTCGTTAAATAGCATTTCATTATGTCGGAACGCTTCAACTACCGCCCGCTTTTTCCTTTGTTATCGGATCAGTATTCCACTGTAGTCAAAAATACACCATTCCCACAGAGTTATTATCACAGTCGCAGTCATGGTCACTATCTTTCCCACTGACACTCACTGCCACCGCTGCAATTACAGTCACTTTTATTGTCATTGTGACGGCTCTGTCACGGACATTGCCAGTAGAATCGAAAACAGTGCGAGTGAAGTTGCAGATAATTGTAATAGTAGTAGCTACTATTATATTCCTTACTGTTTTTATACCCTACACCCGAAGGATTTAGGGTATGTTAGGTTTAATTCTCCGTTTGCAACTCATTAAAGGATGTGTGGCAGGCTTGGAAAAATATATATATTCTGGGCAATTGCCTGAGTCGATTTAGCCCTCTCCGTTTGTCTGTCTGTCTGAACACAATGAGAAAACAAAATGTAAAATAAATGGAAAGTTTAAAATTAAAGGCTTTACAAGAGAATAATTAAATATAAAAAAAATTAAATCTAATGGCGCAAATACAAATACAATGATAGAAAAATACAATAACAATAATAAAAAACATATTTTTTATTATTGAAATTTAAACGTCTAAATCGCATAAAAAGAAATATTGTAATATTGTCAATCACCTTAACCATTAGAGAGTTATGACAAACAAAACAATGCACAATCTTCACACACACGCCTATCTCTTTTCCGAACACGCACACTGCGTGTGTTCCACAGATACGCATAGAGACACATACACGCACACACATACACACGCACGCACATACACATCCATAAACATAACACACACGTCACATCGCCACAGATCACCCCATAAATACACATACACGCACACACATACACACGCACGCACATACACATCCATAAACATAACACACACGTCACATCGCCACAGATCACCCCATAAATATACTTGTATAAATATAAAATACGCTGAAGGATGTAATCGCCACCCTGTATGTCACTCTTACTGATAATATTTACGAAAATGAAGGAAATATAGAGAGGGTTTGGAGGTGGAAGGAAAATATTTGCATTCATATAATTTCAGATATGGTTACAGCCTGTTTATCGGGCTTGGTTTGGTTCGATGGATGGCAGCAGTTTGGTTTATTGGTTGGGATACTCGGTTGGTTTATTTGTAGTTGGTTGTTCGGTTTGCCAACCGGTTAATCTTAGCAAAATAGGCAATTACAATATGGTACACAAAATGCACTAAAATATTCCAAATGCAAAATACATAAGAAATAGCAACTAAATCTGACATTAATTTTGAAAAAGAATTATATTGGAAGAGAAAATATAGTCAAATAAGCATAAATATTTTTTAGCAAACATATTTGTCTATTTCCTTCTTCGTTCATATTCTCCTTGTTCTTCTTAATCTTCTTTCTTCTCTTGGGCACGTTAAATTACGACTACGTTACGATTAAATATTTTCGTGATAAATAAAGGTCTTTAAAATTCTTGTTAACGCTTTTCCTAAAATTAGTAGCATATAAAACGAACGAAAAAAGGCGCATACATGATTCCACTAATATGACTGAATGACAAAATTTTGTAAATTAAGATACTTCGTATTAAATAAATTATTTTAATTATACCAAGTTTAACCACCATCCCCGTCGGAAATCTAACGCTTAAAATGGATATTTATAGTGTCAGAAGTAGAAAAACAAGTCTCTAAGGACTAATTAATACTATTTTGTTGACACTGTTTTACTTTTAGTTTATTTCGTATGCCATAAACTTCAGCACCGCGGCCCTCAACTATAACTACACCACTCTACAGTTAGAGACTCAACCGGGGATGGCATTACACTACCGTTGCTCAAATGAGCTTTCGAATCCTTGAACGTAACGTTTTGAAGGATATACGTGTAAAAATAAGAGGAAGAATGTACCTAACCTCTTTGAAGGAAAAAGAGATAAAAGAATTTTGTCCCTCAGCGAAAGTTCAACGACGCATACTTATTGCTACTTGACTTAGTTTAAAATAGTTTATTATTCAAATGAGCATGTCACAAAGTTACTCAAAAGTTTCTGAAACTTTTCAAACCCCTAATTCATGAGAAGCATGCGTGCGTCACTGTTTCATCTGACGAAAACAGATCGAGAGGAACGGAAAGAAGGAAAATGGAAGATTATAAGTATATGTACGTTTCGACATAAAATGCCATTTGCAAAACTTCGCGTAGATATAGTGATTAATTTCTCTAAAATTCAAAACGTTCCACTATCTTTGTGATGCATCCGAAACTACGCGTAGTAACACGGATAGCCGTAATTTATACTCATAGTTTTTCAAAACATTCTCATCTAAGTCCCAAAAAAGAGCGAACTTCTGAAAAATGTCCCTCAGTTGTTCAAAGAATACGGTTTGAAATAATATAAGATAAGAATAAAATAAAAATTGTACCAATTATCGAGATCAATCCGGCTCAAATACCAATAAAATATACACCTTCCTAACTGATATCAGGAAAGATACAAGTAATTAGCACACGGACATTTTTAAAGACTTTTAATTTAATACCTATTGGGTAAAGAAATGAATTCTCGTTTTACATAAATTGCTTTATGAACTATTCTGTCAAACTTTTCTCACAAAGTTTAAATATTTTTGCCAATTTACTTATTTTACTCTACCCATTTTTTCAATGTGTGGAGGGATTGTCACGAGATATGTCGCGAATATTTACTGTTCCTAGAAATGGCTACACATGGCAGGTGTCCACGCAAAGCAAACAGGAATCTGTTACTGGGACATACATACATACAAATACATACATACAAATAAAATTCCTTGCAAAATGTGGAAATTCGTATGATCAGTCTATATTGATCTCGAATAGAAAAGGGTATTATTCATTTAGCGCATCAACTCTCAAGTTCCGAACCGCTGAGTGTGTTTTATATATAAAATGATGTAGAAAGTATGTGATACTGAACGCAGACTATTGTATGTTGTTGCACGATTGCTTAGAAGCAGTCATGTCTCTAGAATTTGCAGCAGTTCTCAGCTAAAAGCTGGCTGGTAGGGGAACATAATGGAATATTGCTTGGAGTTGCATGATATCGAGTGTTAAATATCGTTTTGATTCCAATATGCGAACACTGCAATCCACAAGAAAAAATGTTTGGTGATATATATATATATATATATATATATATATATATATATATATATATATATATATATATATATATATATATATATATATATATATATATATATATATATATATATATATATATATATATATATATATATATATGTATATATGTATAATAATTTTTTTATACATATATATGTATGTATGTATAAAATAATTTTCTTAGTTGCAGTAGAAATAATGATCGCATATCGTGTTTCATATCAGATTCAATGTCTAAATAGACGACTAAAATTAAAATTCAGATCTGCGCTGGAATGGCTTGTGGTTATACAATAAGTCATGTTATACAAAAAGCATGTATAATTGAATTAAGTCCATGCTTTTGTCTTTTCAGATTCTTTCTGCGCAATATAATGTCTTAAAACATTTAATTTATATGATCATGACTTTCGTACTTTGTTCCACCCAAACTGTAAGGAATAAAACAGAAAATGTATCCTTTGAATATCCTCAGAAAATTGCCCTTCGAATTTATAGCATGGTTGTGCGTGCAAGGTGAACCAAATACTTTCATACACTTGCTAACATACAGATACAAATGCACATCTACATACATACAGGTATACTTACACAGCTTACATTATGAGCACATCATAATAATCGGGACAATCATCATCATCATCATCTCTATCCATAACACTTGATAAATTTTGTTTTATACGCTCCGTTGCGTTTTTCATCAAAAATAAAACCATTGCATTATTTTTACTGCATTCTGGATGATTGCTGATTGTGACTGCAGTATTCGGTAGAGGTTGTCTTCCCTTATGCAATATATTTTCTACCTTTTTTCTCGGCAGCCAACGCAAGAAAAAAGTGTGCCAGAAACGTTGCCAAGCGGAAAATATAAAAAGAGAAAAAGAATATGAAGAAAACAGAATGGAAAAATTCTCCCCTACTCTAATAGTGCTAACGTCAGCTGCTTTGAAAAAAAATTTATGGGTGGGTAATTTGTCGCGTTCTTTAAATCACCATGCATCCATGATTTGGTATTTTCCACTCGAAAATATAAAACCGTTAAGCTACTTAATATTAAAGGTAAAGCGCTAAACCTGACACTGAAAGTCAATTATCTCGCCAATTATCAAGGTTCGCGTTGTAATAAGTATTTAATTTCTTTAATTGTGGAGGGTGTATTAAATTCCTTTCTCCATGTGTTACAAATGGATTTAAATGGGGCGTAGCAGGTATTGAACAGTACATATATTCTGAATCAGAATTATCTGAGTCGATTTACCAGATTATCTGAGTCTGTCTGCCAGTTTGTCATCTGTCTGCCTATGGGAATCACAATTGCAGTCGAATGAAAAGAGATATCGTGATAAAATTTTGGCACGAATACTCATTATTTATATAACGGGCGCTGGTATATAAACTTTGGGCAGAAGTTAGCATTCTCGCAATATTGTTTTGTTTTGTCATATTTTTCAATATGAATGTTTTTTAAGGTTGTGCTTTTATGTATTTGTATTATATATATATATATATATATATATATATATATATATATATATATATATATATATATATATATATATATATATATATATATATATATATATATATATATATATATATATATATATATATATATATATATATATATATATATATATATATATATATATATATATATATATATATATATATATATATATATATATATATATATATATATATATATATATATATATATATATATATATATATATATATATATATATATATATATATATATATATATATATATATATATATATATATATATATATATATATATATATATATATATATATATATATATATATATATATATATATATATATATATATATATATATATATATATATATATATATATATATATATATATATATATATATATATATATATATATATATATATATATATATATATATATATATATATATATATATATATATATATATATATATATATATATATATATATATATATATATATATATATATATATATATATATATATATATATATATATATATATATATATATATATATATATATATATATATATATATATATATATATATATATATATATATATATATATATATATATATATATATATATATATATATATATATATATATATATATATATATATATATATATATATATATATATATATATATATATATATATATATATATATATATATATATATATATATATATATATATATATATATATATATATATATATATATATATATATATATATATATATATATATATATATATATATATATATATATATATATATATATATATATATATATATATATATATATATATATATATATATATATATATATATATATATATATATATATATATATATATATATATATATATATATATATATATATATATATATATATATATATATATATATATATATATATATATATATATATATATATATATATATATATATATATATATATATATATATATATATATATATATATATATATATATATATATATATATATATATATATATATATATATATATATATATATATATATATATATATATATATATATATATATATATATATTTTTTTTTTTTTTTTTTTTTTTTTTTCTTTCATTATTTTTACTTCACTTGACAGTTTTTGTTTGCATTTTGTTATATTGTTTGTTAGTTTTATTTATCGCTTCTTTGCTTGACACTTTTGGAAATTTTGTTCTGTTATTTCATAGTTTATTAATAACTTAATATATTATTTAAGCTAATTTATATTACTTCATTAATTGCCGTTTATCTTCATATCTGCCTGCATGTGGGAATTCGAGTATCCGCCTGTCCGTGGAAATTACTATTACAAGAAAACGGATACAGCTTTTAAAATCTTAAAAATTAGTTAAATTTAAATTAAATTAAACGGTTAAAATTAGCATTTATATTTTTTGCTAACACAAACTAAGCGGTATTGCTAGATTTTTTGAAATATGGAATATCAATTCATTATTGCATCAACAAAGACTTGACGTATCCATCAGTCAATCTATCAAAGAGTCATTTCAATATTGCACATTCCTGGATATCTCTTCAAATCTCAATTTGAAGCCACTTCGGGCATAATTGTGTACACCGTCATTTTCGCTAAGGGAAATAACAATAATCACGTCAACTTTAGCTCAAACAGTAATTGTCAACGCAAACGGCGTGACAAAAATTAACGCGGCATTTAAGTTAACGTAATTTTAATTGTCAACCAGCAAGTCACCAACATCATCGCCAACGACAATGCAATTAACATGTCCAAAAAACGTCAAAATGTCAAAAAGTATGTAACTTTTCATTCATTTTGTAAGGAAGCATTAAGAATGTCAAGAATAAAGCAATCAAAATATCATTAGTGTCGGGGTTTTTTTCTCCCGTTTTGCATGACCAATCTAGTGAGGAACCGCACAGCAAGCATATGAGAGTCCGACATTCAAATAATTGGGGAGTCAGACAGATCAGACAGTAAGTCAGACAGAAGCACGGATGCACTATAAACTATAATTAAAATTAAAGGAGCGATTTCAAAAAGATACTGACACCATCATCGGAAGTTTTTGGTGTTGATTCCCATCTGCTACGAGAGAGTGTGTGATTATATACTACAAAACGAAAAAAGAATTATGAGAATTGCATCATTATTCATAAAACAACAAGCTTTTTAAAAACTGCCCAGAGGAGAAAGAAGAGCGTAAAGGAAAAATGTGATTGAGTTGGAGAGGATTTTTTTAATTAAACCTGCGCGGTCTAGAAAAATGCTCTCCAAATTCCAGAATAACGAAGAGAAAGATAGTAGAAATGTTAAGGGCACGTCATCCTCCCTCGCCTTTTCCAACATTACTTTTTACTTACCGCTTGTCTCTTTTGCCATGTTACGTGTCGCTTTCTTCGCCTACGAGAATTTGTCGAGATGCTAGTGTAAAGAACACTAACACCGCCTTTTCTGTGAATCTCGCTAGCCGCGATATCGAGAAGAGTTATTTTTTTACATTTCCCGTACGAATTTTTTTATGATTTGAATTCTTGGTGTTTATATCTTAAAAGCAACGCATTTGACAATGGTATTTAATACAAAAGGATTCTCATTACCCGCAATATGAAGCCGCGGCAATTTAATTTCGGTATTTCAGGCTAGAGATGATTCAATTCAATGTCTTAATACACGTATTCATACACATGACGACAAACATATATCACGATATACAGCAAATTATTTGGATGGCCCAAGTATAAAGTGCTTGATGCTTAATGAGCAAAGAAATAAATACGTAAATAAATAGCAAGAGGAATGAAAAACAGATTTTGAAAAAGGAAATTAAAATTAAGGCAAAAAACCCTGAAATAAAGACGACAAACAAAAATAAATTTAATCGTGTATGAAAAAATACATCTAGAAACATCCACAAAAATCTGTAGAATAAAAGGAATAGAGAAGGTGAATGAATAAATGTTGCCTATTTTCAGAAATATCACCACCATCTTCTGCGCTAAAAAAACGCTCAATGCAGTGCGTTTGTTTTTGTCGATGAAAAACTAAAAGAGTAATTAAAATTTTAATACTCGACTGGGATGTGATTCCTCAACGTCACATTAGATAGAGCCAGAACCGCGGCATCTCAGAGTTGTCATAATTCATCACTGTAATTATGCCATTTCCAAGAAAGATTGCGGTTCCCACAATTTCATTTTTCCTTTAACGATCTGAAAAAAATTTGTAACTAATTATTTCTATGAATTCTACCAAAACCGTTTTCGTTCTCGTAGATGGTTTTGTTAGGGATTATTAAAATTGATTTACGAATAATATTATTCATTCTTTATTTGCACATTTTGTGGGGCGAGACTTATCAGCCAACCGCATGGTTTGGTCGCCATATCAAATAAACAAAAGAATACGATTGAATAAGAGGACAAAAAATGGGAGACCCAAGCCTAAAAATCATTCCTTCACGATCTCATTTTAATATTTGAATTTCATTATTTGTTTCACGTATACTCCTATTTATTTATGTATATTAATTCCAAACTTCTTACATTTTACGAATATATTTTAGTCTTAACTAAAATTGCGAAATTATCGCCAGTACTCACCATTGAAGATGCGTGAGATACTCGTCATACCACAATATTTTCAAGTTTTTTCATCACGAAAATCTTCGTCACAAACAGTTAATTGACTATTTTACAGAAAGTATGTCCTTACATTCTTTTTATTGAAACACTCATCATATTTCTGAGTGCGTCGGTGATTTTTGTGGAAGTTTTTTGAGAAAGTGCTAAATCATTTAATCGCGATATCCGTTTGGTGGCCAAAAATTAAGCAAAAATTTAAACATGGGATGAGAGTGCTAAAATACGAAAAAAAGACCATTATAAAAACTTCAAGAACAGCTACCAAATATGTGCATACAACGAAATTAGGAAAAATATCATTGGCATATATGGAGATGGGTTAGGAGGAGAAAGAGAAAGTGAGAGAGAGGGATAGAGATAGGGACACACGGTCATAGGTTGGGCATTGTAAGGAGATACTGGGCCGAATAATGATTGGTGGTTAAAAGTAGTATTTGTGGTTTTTATATCGGTTGGGAGGGATGAACAATTAAAGTTGCTACTTATGTTGGGAGACGCAATAGAGTTGTTGGTTGTCGATTGTGATGTAATCAGTTCTGCAGCATCTGGTTAGATGTGAATGTAGTCACTGGGGGTACATTTGATGCATAGTTATTTGCGCAAATACCTGTCTCAACGTTCCTTTTAATTCCCTCTTCATTTGGGTCGTATTAGTGTAAATTGTGTTAACCCCCTTCCTCAAAAGACCCGCTCGAAAACAACATCCGAAGTCACGTAAAGCAATTTAAGCAAGAGCAATACCGATTTTTTTCTTTGACAAATGGCTTCTAATAAGAAACGTTGCAAACCGTTGCAATTTTTTATGCATTTAAAGTATTAAAAAGTGCACGTAATGCGAAAACTCATTTGATTTGAACAAAACTGCAAATATTTGTAAAAAAGTATTTAAATTTTGATCATATTGAGTTCAACATCATTTTAACTAGTAGTAGTTTAAAAAGTTTGTTGCTTAGAATCTTTGTATAATTATAATATACAATTTAGAAAGAAAGAAAAATAGGGTAGGACGGATAATCTTTAAAACAGATAAAATATATTTAGGCTAAACAAATTTTTAGAATTTTGTTGCAGAATCTCAACAATTTGTGTTTTTTATTATTTTATAAGGAATTAAATAATTTTATTAATTTATAAGGAATGCCGTAAAAGAATTTGCTATTGCTGCTTGAGAATTTCCTTTGAAGGAAAGTTGAATTTGCTTTAAACATTTCATGTCCAAGTAGCCACAGAAATAGCAACAGCAACAACGTCAACAATTTTCTCTAGTTGACATATTATCTACCATAGAATACTAAACAAAAACAAAACGACGCATTGATTAACGAGACGTCATATTCACGTTTTTGTTTTATTTATGAAGGGAACTTTTTTAATACTTTCCACTTGTCCGCTCGACTCATGATATTAATCACGACATTAATTTTTACATACGTTCAAACATTGAAAACGATTTTTTTTCAAAAGAAATTTAAACGAATCGTCCTCACTCTAATTAAATCCTCTTTTATGCTTACATATATTTCCTTCCTTTCGATGCTTTCATCGACCAGTTTAATAGCATTCCCCGGACTGGAAGAAGGAACGCAAACAATAATAACAACGGCTATAAAAATGAAGATTACATGAATGTGTTGACATCTTGCAGATATGTTGAGAAGTTTTCTGGGCGAAAAATGAAAGACAACAATTACAACAACAAACAAGTAAGACAATTAACAACGTTAATTTCGGTATGACCTGTATTATAATATCGTAGTCTGATCTCAATGAAAGTGTATTACATTTTAGTATTACATTTATTTTCTTTGATTAATTTATATCGAACTTATTTTCGACACAATCTTCATTAAAAATGCAAGCCAATGGTAAAGGAGCGTGTCGTACCCACGGAGTGATTTCCAGCCCGAAAACTTATATTGGAACTGATAAATCGGCATTTAAAGGGAGTTTTTTGTAAAGAGCAAGCATCCTATGATGGAAATGAAAATTCGTGCCAAATTGTATGCCGATATCTCCCTTCGTACGACTACAATCGTTATTTCCACAGACAGACAGACGGACGGACGGACATTGTTGGCTCGACTCGGGAGGTTATTCTGAGCAGGAATGTAAACACTTTTCAGTACCTGTCACGCCTCCTTCAATTCTTTACAAACGGAAGAAGTAAATGGGTGTACCCTTTCCCATTGGGTGTGAGTATAAAATCACATAATTCTACATTTTCTAATTCTATAATACACTATATTCTTGTTTTTATGATAACCCACGCGATGATATTGGTGGCGACGGTATAACATCTCGTAATGTTGGTCATTTTGAACAAGAAAATATTGATCGCGAAGCCGGTGGAAGTGCTGCAGATAAGCATTTCGTTCTAAGGGCGGTAGTTATAATAGTGATGATTATCTTGATGACGATACTGGCTACAGCTCTGGGGTTGAATTATAGGTTATTGTCTACAAAGTAATTCTACATAAAATTCTATATAAAGAGATTTGTTAGTTGGGTATAGGGTATAAAAATACGAAATAATAAAAAATTATGTTTTAAATGTTTAATTATATTAAATTATGTTTTAAGTTTTTATGATTCTAACGCATCACACGTACAAAATGAATCATGAAAACTAAAACAAGGAAAAAGCAAACGCATAAAAGAGAGAGCAAATTAGTAAAACGATTGCGTAGAATGAAATTGAATCGAACACGGACAAATTATATTTATCGTATTTTTTCCTAAATCTCGAAGCTATTCGTTCAAAATTTCCAATTTAGGATACCCTAAGCAACAGAAAAAGACAACAAGAAAAAGATATAAAAATTTAAAAGTTTAAATTGCGGCAACCTAAATTCAGGTGCAGAACTTGTCCAATATCGTGCAAAATATATTGTATATAGTATCGTATATAATTTTTCCTTGAATTTAAGAAACATTTTGTAGCACATTAATCCCCTTTCTGCGAACTTCATTCACATGATGTCTCCAATGGTCAGTCATTCTTGAAAAACCTTTCAAAAACCACTCAAGAAATTGCAAGGGTAAGGTAATTAGGGCTTTTGCATAGAAGTTTTGCCTTTGTTTTGTCCTACTTTTCCAATTAAGATTCTGCTTATCTAATATTTTGTTAAAAACTTTCTAGTTTTTTAAACTTATGTACAGAATATGAACAGATCCTTAATCATAAGAACGCTCCATTATATGGTCTGCATTTTCCCCACTTCCAACAACGAATAGCAAAGGGAAACACAAATTATGTGTACCAAATTTCGTGAGAATGCATCCGGTGTTTCCTGAAAATTGTATTCAGTAACTAGAGTAGAAAGAAGTAGAGCATATTAGTGTCAGGCTGCATGCAATAACATTCCCCGTTTCATCATGTCCCTACAGGCAGTCATACTGACGGACGGACAGACAGACGTCTGGCAGACGAATCCACAAAATTAAAACGATTGGGGTTTATCCTTAATAGATTAAAAACATAAACACAAATTGCGGCAACCATTGCGGTAATTCTTCTAAATTTCCTTTGCTTAAGCTAAATACGATGTAACCAATTTCATCTTTTTTACTTAATACTATTTAATGATTCGAAGCACAAACCTTTTTATATTCTAGAAATAAATTTGCTAACAGTTCCCTCCCATGTGTGTGCGTGTGTTATTTTAAAATTCGTCTACGCAAACATTCTCTTACACATACACAAAATTCGAAATGGATCACAAGCACACAGAATCAGACATTTGAAATATTTCTTAATACTTTCTCAAAATGACATTAAGTTTATTTGTAAAGTTTGTGCACACATATGGATATCTATAAAACTTATAGAAGATTTATTTACATGCATTTTCATTCACACACACATGTAGGAATTCACATAAATAGAGGTTAATGGGTAGGTTACTTTAATACAAAACCGTAGACGCAAACACATTTTAAAACAGAGCACATATTTGGAATTGCAAAAGAGTTAGTTATTAGTTTTTAGCTTTTTAACTTTATGAAAATGAAAATAAATTCGACCATTAAGCGGAAAAAGCCAACTAAAAGATGTGTTTTTTTAACTAAATTGGTCGAATTTATTTTCATTATGAAAATCTGAATAACTAAAACTATTCAATAACCAACAAAGAAGGAAACAAATTGTGAAAATACAAAATAAAACAATATGTTGTTGTGAGATAATTTTTCTATCCAATGTTTATCTACCAGTAAAATCCTGTTGTTCGTGTTATCTAGTATCTAGCCTAAGAATAACATCCGCTTCTTTAGATCTTCCTATCAAATCATAAAATTTTGATTCCTCGATCTGTCCGTGCGTGTCTGGTTATAACATCCTGTTCTTCGGGTTCATCTAGGTTTTATCTAATTGTGTGGAGCTTTTTCTTCGAGCTACCACATTCTGTTTAATCAAATGGTCCGTCTTTGGATTTATGTATTGTTTATCATATATTTTTGTTAACACATATATAAAGAAAACTTTATTCATTTTCAGAAACTATGACTATGAACTTTTCATTATTTCCTAGCTCAGTGTTAGTTCGTATTGACCACCATCTACCTCATCAACATAAAACTTCTAAAACGAAAAAATCGTTTATAGCTCTTATCGAAAAGCTTTTAAAATAAAAGACTTTGAATAGCTCTTATGCATGACTTTTATCGTAAAAGTCATAAAAGTCATAAAAGTTTCGAACTCTGCTTACGATTCATTAAAAATTCGTTAAAAAGACTTTTATTCACAGCAATATAGCAAATACTATAATAGTCGTAGTAGTATCAAAAACCAAAAATAACAAAAACAGGAGTCGTAACAACAAAAACAAAAACAACCACAATAAAACCGTAGAAAGTAAAATAAAGGCTTTTTCGCACTCGTAGGGAAGGCGAGTTGAACGAAATTGGAATTGGAAACGAAATGCAATGAATTGGAAACGAAGAAGAGAAAACGAATTTTTTCCCGAATTTATCTCATTTCAATTCAGTTTGTAGTTCTGTAATAACTGTTGTATTGCAGTTGGTTTCCCTTTTGGCCATTTGCAATATCTAGCCACAAAATTTAACAACAACAACACCGAAAACTATTTACGCCTGACATAAATCCAAAAACACCTACGATAATACCAACAACTCCACTCCACTGTGTATTTACGATACTAAGTAAACAACACCATCAATAAACTCAGGTCATTCATCGGCTTAATAAGCGACAGCTTTGGTGATGCTTTTGATCCTATTGCTATTGCTATTGTTCGTGATGCTCATGACACTGATGGCACTTTTAACAATATTAAAAATAATACACTCAACAAAAACCTGCCCATAACCTCGAACCGTACCGTGTCGGCTCTTTCGTATTGTTTATTCTAAAAAAAACAAAATTCGTATTTCCATCAACAAACGGATCATCAGATGCAGTGAAAACCAAAGCATTTAGACTGAATGCGTTTATATTAGTCCTGAGGTGGCAGGACCGATAAAGCTGTTGGCATGATGCCAGCTTTCAGTTTATTGTAAACCTTTTCATATTTAATTTTATACAGAAAAACTTAAAAAAAAGAAGTGAGGAGGAAGGAGAGGGTGATAAGTGGGCAACGGTCTAAAGGCAAATTTAAATTAAAAGAAGTAAGTACGCTAGCTTCGGCTAGCTTCAGCTCCGGCCGAAACTTATGTACCCTGCAGCCGAGAAGTGAATTTATAGTTTCATCCTAATAAGATGGCGGTGCATACCCTTTAAAGCTCCCCCAGCGCTTAGTAAACTTTTATGAGTATTTTGATATTTCCCTTTTCTTGTTTAATTTATATAATAATATAATTTCGATAATTAATATAACAATATAATTTCGATAATTGATTTTTTCAATGCAACTCTTCCCAAAAAAGTCCTCATATGGTATAAACGTTGATGCGCCGCACCTATCTTTTTTAGTGGGCCTATAACATCTAGCACTGCGGTAGCATTTCATATATCTCGACAAAAAAATTTCAGCTTTACGATTACAATAAAGACGTCAAACGTTGAAAGGTAACTACAAATATGGATATATTCACATTACGTAGAAGAAGTGGACGTGATCATTATGTTATTTTTCCCAACCAGCCCATCACGGTAGTGGTGCTGCTCTCCTGTAATCTAGATTTCAACAGGCAGACAAACAGACAGACGGGCGATTATGGTTAAATCGAATAAGAAGGGGATTCCGAAACAGAATGTATACTCTCCATACATTCTGCACCTCCCTTAATGTGTTGCAAAGGTGGGGACTAATTTTATGTACTCTTCTCCCTTTGGCTGTAGTTTGATAAAAGGAAGGAAAAAATGTGCGAAACGTACAAAAAGTTTATTAAAATTTATTCAAACTTATAAAAGCTGAAAGGAAATAAGTAATACCTCGCAACATAAATTTGTGTCCGGATCCTAATTTGTGCCCTTTTAATATTATTTAATATGTTTATCTTTTCTTGATTAATTTATCTTCAACACAACTTTTTGTCAAAAAAGGCCGCACATAATAAAGGGGTTGTGCCCCGTCCACTTTTGTAGAATTATGATATGTAGTAACAAAATCTCGGCTATGAAATTCCAGATTGAAAACTTTGAGAACTTTGTATAAAAGGCAGGCGGGGAACCGTCCAATTTATCATTTTCCATCCCAAACAGCATTTGATGGCAATGAATATTCGTGGCTAAGTCCACTCAGGACATGCAGCAGGAATATGAGCAGGAATATATACTTTTCTATACCTGTATCGCCTGCTTTAATGCGTAACAAAAGGAAGGGGTAAGTAAATATACTCTACATCTTCGGGTGTAGAGTATAAAACTAGAACAAAAAAGATTTCATTATTATTAAAGTACTCATTGCTCATCACTCGTTGCTCGTTGTTATTGCTGATGTTGGTACCATTTTATTTAGCTAAGTTGTCACTACTCTTGCCGTTGTTGCCCGTCACTTTTGCTAAGGCGAGTAATGTTCATAGTGACTGATTTTTTTGTTGCTATCTTGTTGTTATGCCTCTATTCTGTGTTTGGCGTTACCTTTCATTGTTGGGTTTTTCTGTTTGTTGTTGATCTTGTTGTTGTTGCTGACGTGTTATGATCTTCGTTACATTAATTGTTATTGATTTTGTGACCTCAAAACTATGGGTGAATAGAAAGATATCGTAAATTTGCATAATGTTAGTTATTGTGGTTGTTCTCGTAACATTTTATTGATAAATTGTTTTTTTCCCTTGTGTTTCGTACTTTTGTTGAAGTTGTTACCCCGAACTGCTCGCATAGTGGCCAGAATGAGAACTTTAAAATTTGTTTTCTGCCTTGACAAAGAATTCTGGATACAATTGAGCAGGAATGGCGTTTATTGCATTTGAAGTTTTAGGGGTTTCAAATTTCATATCCTCTTTGAAAATTTGTTCCGTACTGATAGGCTTTCAAGGTGTTTAGTATAGAATTTTGGTATTTTTGCAATAATTTGAATTATTTTATATAATTTTATTTTATCATTCATTCTAAAACGAAAAAGGGAAATTTCCCACGATTTAATGGGCTATACTTCCGCGGGTTTCAAAGATAACGCCCTTTCATTTTCTTCACGGTGACTAGAGATTAAAATTTAAACCCTTTCATTCTGGTCCTTCCACAGTTATTAGAATGTCATCTAAGAATAGTTCATTTATTTGTAAAACCATATATGTTTGGACAGAGGCGCGCAGAAGTATTAAGTGATATATGCAGACAAATTTATGATCTTTAGAGAGTTAAAGGAAACTTAATTTAATTTTTTGTGTAATGTTCATATTGAAGGGATAACCTTACTAAACAAATGGGAGACGATTCCTTTTGACTTCTGACAGACTTATTGTCGAAGAAAAGTGGTATAAAGTTGAAACTCGTGTTGTTTTTACGCCCCTTATATATAACTATATAATGCCCCATTTGGGGTCCCTTTTGTTGATTACAATAGTCTAATCATATAAGGAAGTCATGTGTTGCAGGTATTGGACTTCTTTTACTAAAATCTTTTGGGATTATTTCGCATATGTTCAATATGTCGGAAATTACCGTCAGCAGAGGCCGGAGACGGTGGTACACACCTAATAAGGCATCAAAACTGTTACCTATATTTTTATTTAATCTTACTCTACTTTTTATTTCACCTTTTTGAATACCCATCTTTTCAAAAATTGCACATCTTCATTTTTAATACGTATTGTTTTTCGCAATCCTGGCATTTGACTCTTTTGTGTTCTCTTGTTTTCTTTGAGTTCATTGACATTTATATAATGTTGTATAACAGAAGGTCGGCAATAAGAACGGGAAAAAGGACGAGTATTACCTTGATGTTTAATGTTTGGCTGACGTTTAATTTGCATTCTTTTGAATGTACTCAAACAACGTCGACATCGCGTCTATACGCGCCGAGATGCGTTGCGCTCCCATGAGGGTAGTGAGTGTACAACTATAATGAGATCGACATCGACTGACGTCGGTTTATTGCAAAGAAATTTATAATTAATTAAGTATTTCTAAAGTACCACAATGCACGCGTCGTGTTTGAATTGAAATATCCATTGCAGTAAGAAAAGTAAACGATGGCGTACGGTCGAAGCTATAGAAGTTGACGACGCAGCGGCGGTAATCATATAAAATAGTTACACAAGGGTAGAAAGAGCAGCACCGTGAATTTAAGGGAGAGGGAGAAGCAGGGAGAAGAAGAGACTGCCACGGGAAATTCTTTAAGTAATTTTCGCAAAGGCTGTATATCAGCAATATGTACCTCAAATGGATAACAAGATTTCAAAAATTACAAAACAATTGAAACTATACGTAGTTGTTTGCTTGCTTATACAGAGCGACCTCTCGGTCCTGTAAAACCGTGTCCTGGATTTCAATTCTTTAGCTTATCGGCAAGGATAGTTTAAAATCAATTCTAAAAATTTTGAGCATTGGGGTGGGTGCGGTTGGCTAATTTATAACGCATTGCTCGAGTTCCTAGTAATGGATTAAATTTCGAGGCGTTAGCTTGTTGATAATATAGTTCAAAATTAGTTTCAAAATTAGACCCGGACACGATTAAAGGAAACCTAATAAAAACTTAATGATTTATTTATGTTTTAATAAGCATAAATAAAAACAAATAAATTCAATAAGTGGATCTTTCATGGATTTGGAAACGAAACGCTGGACATGGATAAAATGAAAAGCTGGAAAGGAGCCCCTTTCCTTGGAGCCTCCCCTCCCTACCCTATCCTCACATCATTAGTAACTATTAAAATTTCTCCACTAATAATTGCTCTCGGAAAAGAATTCACAAAGACGAGGAATAACAACGGTTCCAAATGGCTTCAGGGGGATCAGCGGTCTTCAACTAAGTTAGATCGAGTGTGCTTTCAAAAAACTTGTTGTGACATGCCTATAAATAATATTTTATTAAGCATTAAAAGAATAGCTACATAGCTACATCAGCTCTCTCAGTGCAAATACTACATGAATGAATCTACACATATGCATTTTACACAAGTGCACGAATTGTCCCCAGAGGATAGACTGGAATTCATTTGGATATAAGAAATAATATCTCATGGCAGTAAATCGGATATCCGGTTCATTAGAGTACAACTCGATGAACAATTCGACATTTAACTGTTTCCCTGCTGCGTCCTACATAAATCTCTTCATATATTTACAATTGATTCGTAATATCTGTAAATTATTATAGATAATATTAAACATTTTCTGTATGAAATCAAGTCAAAATGCAACGCATGCCGCGTGTTTTAGTGCTTATGGAGTAGAACCTTATAAATCTTTCTCTTTTATATGATTGATTACGTTACTTTTATCGCTGCCGTCGCCTACCTTTGACGTTACTGTCGATGTTGTTTTGCCCAGTAATTAGTAAAGAAAACTCATAAAATTATTCTGTTTTGTAACAAACGCAATTTTAATTTAGTTGTTTTTATTGTTTTTTTATCATAATTTTCGCATAAAACGAAATACTGAAATTATCCCACCCAACTGCATGGACTTCAATTCAAAGTGAATGAAAGTAGTATTTGCCGCCAACCCTCCCCCCACTTTTTTAAAAAAATCAATAAGAAGCTTCACTGTTTTCTTTGCTTTCCTTTTCCCTTTGCACTTAATTTTTTTGCGGTGCCTTGCACCCAGTAAAATTTTTGTGCGAGCTCTTAACTTGCTTTCAATTGTTTCGTCTCGCATTTCGGTAATTTTAATGATTACTTTATGAGTTTTCGCTTCGTTTCTTTTCTACTTTGACTTTTTGAGCGCTCAACTTTTTAATATTTTCGTGTTCAGTAAATTTGCATGGTCTGCTGTTTTTAGGAAATTTTTTTATTTTTTACAAAAAAATAAATTTAAATTTTTTGGTTTTGTCCATTTCTTCCATCCATTGTGTTTAAAATTATTTTCAAAAAGTGGAATAATTTTTTATTGCGTTTTTTACTAAATTTTGTGTCTGCTTTACATTTGCTTCGCTTACTTGCGTGTTCTCTTAGTCGGATGAAAGTTAGTGAAAATTTGTATAAGCAATGATATTCAAATGGTTACTGCCTTCCTGCTTTCAAAGGCATACGCGTTGGTTCAAACGGAAAAACGTGTGTTCAGAGTAACGGTCTCTGCATACGTTTCGTCCACTTACCCGCTCTAAACCACAAGTTTCGAAAAGTAAGAGAATGCTGATGGAAAAACATAAAAGGCAGGAGGAAGAAATGAAACAGATAAAAGCATTGAAAAAAGACTCAAATTATTGTGTCCCGTGCCATGTCGGCGAGCCTTTTTCTTCTATTGTTTGAAGAAACACACCGACAAAAAAGCATTATTGACCATCAATGCATTTTATATCCCGATGGGTGGAAAGGTAACCAAAGGGTGAAGAGTATATTCAGTTTGTCCTTTGGTCTATAACGCATTAACGGAGGCATATAAGGAATGAAAAATTATGAATTTTCTGGCTTAAACCCACTTCCTAATCCGTTTATTCATTTTTATCCCGCTTTTGCCTGTCTGTCTATCCGTCTGTCCAAATTACGATTACAGAAGAACGAAAAGAAATATTCTCATGAAAGTTGATGCAAGTATTCTCCATTGCTATAAACTGGCCGATGGTGACAACGGGCAAAAAAGGTTGAGACGGAATGGAACGACAAGACTTTATCTTCGAAATCCACCACGAATAATAAATAATTTGCATAATTTATCAGAATTATAAAGGAAATAGTATTGTGCTGAGATAAGTGGAGGAAATATCATGAAATGTGGCGCAAATACTCTCTATGAATGTTATTTGTTTGGTATTGAAAATGCGCGAATTATATCCCAGACCTACTTTGTTATGAAATAAAATTGCACTGAAAACGGGACTTGCACGGCCGCTTTTAGAGACATCATATGTGAACATATTTGTGAGCAGTTGTGGTGAAAGCAAGTTTAGATCTGAATTAAATAAGAGAAGAGAAATAAGAGTGTAGAAAATTAAATAAGAGTATAGAAATGGGCTCGCCCACTGAAAATCTGGTTCACACTATAAAACTTTTATTGTGGATGTAGGGTATATAAGAGTCGGCCAGGCTTAAGTTAGTGTTTCCTGTTAAGTTTCTTGTAATTGTATAGTTACTTGTTTGTTCCTTCACATTGTATTTCTGCTTCTGGTATAACATAGCGCTTTTCCACGTGGCATAGTATTTTATTCATTTTTTCGGAATTAATAAATTGTAACCCCAATTTTTTGTAGCATAAAATGGCATTTTAAACTAACGTTAAACTAAAAGCCAAAATTAAAAGTTTCAATATTAATTTAAGTTATATTCAATGACACCAAATGTAAGTTAGCCAAAAAATTATATTTAAAAACCATATAATAAGTAGACTTTGAAGATTACATTCAGAGACTATGTATAGAAAACAGTAACTAAAATAGCATTATAATCACCTCTTAAAAATAATGTTTAGCAGTTATATTTAGGAATTGCACTTCAAAATTACAATTGAAAACCGCATTTGAAGCTTTCATCTAAAAAGTATACTAAATAATTTAATCTAAAAATTGAATTTCAATTATGCTTAAAATCTACATTCAGTCTTAAAAACATTTCAAACATAAATATGGCGATGATATTAAAACCTTTACATTGTATTAAAAACTAACTGAAAATTAAACTTAAAAACGGAGTCTTTGTTCTAAATGTATTCATGGTTACGACAAATAGAATTTGAAATTAGGATCACATTAAAAATTTTAATTTAAAAATTACACTGAAAAACCAAATTTAAAAATTATATAAATATTATTAAATCTAAAGGTTACATTTATCCGTAGAGACTACGTTAAAAATTAAATTTAAGGATCATCTCAATGAATTAATTTGAAAAATACATAAAAAACCAAGTAACAGATTTACATTATGAATTAAATGTAATATTCACTTATATTTATAAAAGAAATTTTAAAAATTGTAAAAGGAAATTGAAGCATCACAAGAAAAATTTTAATTTGAAAATTACATAAAAATTCAAATTTCAAAAATACCTTTCAAAATTGAATTTCAAATACGCACCCATTTCTAAACTCGGTATTTAAGTAATAGATTAAATGATCACCCCAAAGGTGATACTTTAAAGGTGAGTTTAGAACAGCATGTTTTAAAATTAAATAAAAGCTACAGTTTTCAAATTTACATGAATCGATGACAATGCCATTTAAAATTAAAATTTAGGAATGCATTAAAAAATTAAATACCAGAATTTAATACAAAAATAAGAATTTCGTTTCAGTTTTATCTAAGAGTTAACCTGATTTTAAAACGTAATTTTGAAAATGTATTTCTAAAATTTAATGAAGAAAATACAGTAAAATGTCAAATTTTAAAATTACATTATAAACATTTTACATATTAAAAAAATCCAATTTAAAAATCACAAAAATATAAAGTTCCAATTATAATTACTTCCAAAATTATACATTTTAACATTACATCTGAAAATAAAATACATATAAAAAGCCCACTTAGAATCTGTCTTTAAAAATTAAATAAGAAAACCAATTTAGAAGTTTCATAAAAATCAGAAAATTTCAATTGCTTTTCGCGCTATTGCATTTCAGAATTAAATGTGGAAATAACCATCGATTTAACCCCGGAAATTTCCGTTAAAATATATAAAACTAAATTTTAAGAGAATGTATTTATATTAAATGTATAATGTAATATTAAACAATTATTTTTTTTAAATTTCATCAATATTAAAATTTTTGTGGAGTGATAATATTTAACACCAACAAGTCAGTTATAAAATCCATCTTGAAAACTTGTACACAAACTTAAATATCGGTCTCCAGAAGAGGATTTTGTATAAGAGGAAGGTGTGCCACTGATACGTTTAAACCCATTCTAAATCCCAAATATTCTATAATGGTAATGAATATTCGTGCTAAATTTCAAATATCTGCAGACCGGCATTCCAACCGATAGACGGATACGGTTAAATCGACGCGTGAGGTTATTGTGAGCAGGAATATATATAATTTTCTATTACTTACTTTAATGGGTTATAAACGGAGGAAGTAAGTGAATATCTTCCATCCCTTAGGGTGTAAGGTATAAAAGTAAGAACGACCACAATAATAAATACACGTCCTTGACCGGAAATCACTTGAAGTCACGTTGTGCCAAAAGTGGAAACTCTAATAAAATATAAGTTACTTACTTTTATTATTGTGGGCTTCTAACCAATGAAAGTAACCACACACACACACATAGGCATATACACTGCAAATAGAGTTTTCTCTACCACCATCGAAAGTTAATTTATTTTTACGGAAAAAGCATGCATTAGTATTCGTATGTCGTCTCTTCGGCGCCTCGTCGTCTACCTGAGATAGGTAATTAGAAGGAAATTAATATTTAAGTTCACTTATAAATATTTACATAAGAAGTGTGTGGTTAAGTGTGCGCGGAAAGTGTAAGCATTTGTATAATTGTATACATATGTCCATAACGATATCTGTGCGTGCATTCGTACTTATGGATGTATGTGTAAGGCAAAGGTAATAGAGGGTATATATTTTAATGTAAACACAAATCCAGCAAAGGAGGAAAACAAAATTTCATGTTTAATTGAGCTGAATATGATATCCTGAGGATATCCTAACAGTGGTAACCGTACCCGGGTTCCCGTAGGATAGAGGTTTCGGTTTGATTGTATAATTTGTACGCTATGTTCCAACGTAACGCTATAATCTAACGATAAGCTCTATCTTTTATTTCAGTATTTTTATTTCAGTTTTTTATTTTTTAAGCTTTTTTAACGTTTGTAGAAATCATAATTATATAAAAGTGTAATCTCTATTTTTTTTAAAAAAATAATTTAATAAATTTTTTAAATAATTTTTTTTGTTCATTTATAACCAAAAGGAAACCTAAACAGAACTAAAATACTGCAGCAGCAGATACATCATAACAAATAAAAATAAGGAAAACAAATAACTGAAGGTATTAATTAACACGGATATACTAAAAATTTGTATATACTAAATTGAAATGCATAATAAACTGCATAGAAATAATTCCCTTACAAATGAAAATATTCTAATTGTAATCGTTTATGCTGTCATGATAATATTTACAAATAATTTAAATATAAATAAATAATTATGGTATTCAATATAATAATTATAATGTTAAAGATGGTGATAATAACCCGTCATTAAGGCCGTAATCATGATAATGACGACAAAGCAAGGCCTTTGATGGCCTTAAAAGGAAACTTTTAAAAACCTCAAACAAACCATTAAAACCAAAGCGTGATGAATAGCAAACGAAAATAAAAAGAGCGAAAAGTATTGAAAAATAAAAAAATTTTAAAAAATAAAAAATCTGTTTACCGTTGCTTGCGTAACGTGCGCGAAAGCATGTGTATAAATATTGGTTGTAAATGAATCGTTAATATTGGCAATGATAATGGTTAACAACGTCAATGATCATGGTTTGCAAACACGATCACGTGATGGCGGTGATTTTCATAGTGATGGTTAAGTGATGACGGTGGTGGTGGTAGTGACTATTGATTAATATCTGATGATATTAATGATGATGGCTTCACTCTTGATTTAAATTTAATTTGTTAATATCGTCTTTAATTGTTGTTGATTAATCACGTTTTTTTTCCAGAAAAATTGGGGGGATTTCCTTGGCTTTTTATGGTAAAATCAGCAAAAGAGGACAAAATTTAGCAAAATTTTAAACAAAAACAATAAAAAAATAACCGTGAAAATAATAACAACAGTTGAAAATATATCAAAAAGACTCAGAGGTTACTCAGGGGTACATTTCACATAAATATTTAACTCCTTGTTTGTTTGCCCCACGGCGTTAATGGGGGGGTGTTTGATACAATGTCAGTGACATAACACAAGGTTAAAGTTCTGATTCAATTTTTTTTATTGTAATAATTATTAAAAAGCAATCTTTAACGATTTTCTTTTAAACGAGCTTGCTTTGGTTTTCTTTATAAAAGTATTTATATAAGAAATAATATAAGAAAGAAAAATATACACGAAAATATATAATGTGGATAATAGGATATCTATCGGAATTCACTCTCAGCTCATTATATCAATACTAAACCTTTCTGAACCTTTCTGAAATAAATTTTGTGGGGATTTCTTTCCACAAGGAAATTAATGAACCCTTTTGAATAATTGAGATATTATCCTGTACCATCGCATATCTTTAAAAGTAAAACTATTTCCTCGCCGTATGTACCGTTATGATACAAATTTCAATTAACGCCGCTACTTCCACTTTCTGCGAACAGAAATGAGAACAACAACAACGACTGGTGATTCGTAATTTAAATAAATCGATAAGACATACTCGAGTCTCTAGAGTAACATCAAGAATCATGTTCAATAACTATTATAAATCATGTCAGAGGATGAATAGACGACATGCTGGACGACTTGCTAAAATCATTAAAATAAATATCTGTGCGGTTGGATTTCGGTGTTTGACGGTATTTGTGCATGTGTATGTGTATAAGAGGAATTTTCAGTATCTCTACAAGTATTTATTGTTAGTATGGTTTCGATCTGACCTATCCAAAGATAGAAAATAATAAGGAAAAGAAAATATAAGGATAAAAAATAAGGACAAAATAAAATAAAAATGGAGACATGAAGATAATGTCTTCACCAATATTTATTCGATTGTGACTATAAAGTCTTTAGAGGAATTCAATCTTCGGAAGTGAAACGTCAATTTTAAAGTTTTCCAATAAATCTTGGAAATACAGAGGAATTCTTGACTACCAATGACATACAAAAGCACATACACATGTACATATTTTGGTTCTGCATACATTAAAAAAATCAAACTATTGCTTCCTCGATATGACCACATATCTCGATTTTATTTGTACATCGAATGACAGATTTGTTAGACCATTTCGGAATTGGTTTCTTCTTGATTTTCTCGTGGTGAAAGGAAAACCACAGAACATTTTAACATTTTACTAAAATCGTAATCACATCCCCAACTATAATCCCAATACCGTTAACCACGATGGCGATTTAAACCTCAATCACAATTTCGAGAAATTGCTTAAAGCTGTGAAACCCTACCGCAGCCCCTGTAAATTACATCTTCGATTGCTATCTGAGTTATAACCCAGACCAGAATCTCAACCGCAATTTCGGTGATATCTTTGATATAAATATTCTTCACAACCTCGGAACATTTATTACAATCGCAACGTCGCAACAGTTTTTCAAAATAAAGATCCATCCTTCAAAAATTTATAATTTTGAATAAATGGAAATTCTTGAAGGTTTTTTTATAATCGACGTATAATTTTGTGTCCTTTGGAATAAAATATCTGTACCATTTTATACCAAGGGTGTGACTTTTAGTTGTTTTTATTATATTGTACGATATTTAGGTATAAAAAATTGAAGAAAATTTATATGTATTTTAAAAAAGTAAATTTTAAAACACGGAAGCGAAAAAAATGTAATCCGATAGTCGACATAAAAAATATTTTTTCCTGATATACCTCGGGATAGACTTTCATTCTATACTTGATTTCTATCCGGCAGACCATGCCCCTAGCCACTGAAGCCATCCAAATGGTCTAAACTCGAAGTTTCCAGAAAGGGTGCTCCAAACATGAAAGGCACAATTAAAAGGAGAAAAAATCACCAACAACAACAAAAAAACAAAAGCTATCTTCTTCTAAACGGTTATGGCGGTTGACACGTTCTTCTAGTCTGACTAAGCTAGAAGCTTTTGTTAATAAAATGCCTTTTGAAATTTCCATCAATTCGAAAATCGCAACATTTCGCCAAACCTTAGCCAGACCTTGAGAGTCGATTGATTATCCTTCGTCAGATTTTAGTTTAATTTTTTTTTTTGTTTAAGAGTGATCGTTTTTTTCACGTAGGTGTGTTGCCTACAATTACATTAATGATAAATACATACAAAAAGGGTCAAAACGAGTAATTACTACAAAACGAGTAATTAATTGAATACAATATTTTTGATGATGATATTTATGATCACGGCCTGACAATAGTATTAAATGTGACAGGCATGACAGCATCGTTAAGTTATAAAGTTATTGTAAGATGGTAATAGTGAAAGTTTGGGCTACGAAAATTACCGCAATAAAGCTCATGAAAAGGGAGAGAATATCCATAAACAGGCGGCTATTGGCTGCGATAGAAACGATTATAATAAAGATTATTGTAATGACAGTGTGCAAATTATAGAAAAAATAATGAGGTCAAAATGCCGAAAGACAACAATGGGGAAAAATATAAGCATGTAAACCATAATATTATAAACGATTTCAACTGTATATATGATGATTATGGTGATAATGAAGATATCAATAACGATGGTAAGAATAATAAGATTATTAATGAAATGATTATTAATGAAGAGATGTTTCGGATCGTCCAAAATAGCTGGTGAGCTGAAAATTTCGAGAAGGGAATAAAGTTTTTCAGTTGGACGAATCATCGCCTTAGGGATAGTTGATCAAGTTCAAGTAAAAGCCAACTGGAGTATATAATTAAAATATGACGTGACCATATCACACGCCCCACCATCGTCCTCTAAATATTTACACTAACGACCTCAAACATCAAAAATCAATGGAAATAAGTTTGAAAAGATCAAGGTGTCGAAAAGGATGGCGAAAAAAGCTTAGCCAAGGCGACGACCACCATCAGTTTGCCAAAGGAACTGAAGAAAAAATAATCAGTCGAAGATCGGTTTTGAGAGATTTACAGCGGTAATCAACGTTGCAATAGCGACATATTTTTCATTCCTAACTTCATAACAATTAAAACAAATTGCAATTAAAAAGTCAATCGTGTTTTGCGAGGTTTGGAGCATGGAAAAGGAAACACATAAACAGAAAGACGTCCCGAAATTAATCGCACTGTGTGTGCAATGTAAATACAAACACGACTCAGATGTACATCAGGAGAAAAGGGGATATTGGGGATTGGTCGAGGAGGCGAACATAAAAACTGAGTAACAATTATATCACTTCAAATAGTTCTAGTCAGTAGGTGACTTGTCGGAAAAACTGTAAAAAAACAAATGACAGCATTTTCTTACAAAATTCATGTATCATAAAATTTTATTGTTAACTAGAATTAAATTATTGTTAGTTTTTTGGTATATCTCTGGTTTTATGCATTAGTTGATTGTAGAAATAATTAGCCATTAGTCAGGAGTCAACACTTCGCAAGAATTTCACTTGTAAATAAGTACATTCGTAATAGTGTTCTTGTAACGTAAATCAAAAATATATTAATCGATAATATACAGTTCAGTTAGATCGCTGTGATTATACTAAATATCTGTTTATATTTTTCTAATAACGAGAGATTAAGAAATATTCAGTCGTTTCATAACACGTATTGTGGCAGGATCGTTAAGGCAGATTTTGTTTAAAATAAAGGCTTCTAGAAGAATAAGGTCCTTTTATTTTACTTATTTTTCCTTAAATATTATTATAGCTTTCCCATGGTAAATTGTTTAATTATGCTTATTTGTTTTTTCTGTAGGTGTTAAATTTGTCATTTAATATGAAATTTCTGTCTTCTGCTTTTTGATGTTTGGTGTTAAATTATTAATGATATTTATTTGTTAACTAATGTATAGTTGTTTGAAGGAATCGAATGGTTATGAGTTTGTTGATATTTCTTGGGTCTTAACTGTGTGTTTTAAACGATAAAATATTTTTGTTACTTTTATTTCTTATAAATGCTACTCCCCAAAGTGTTGACGGACGGATTTCATTTTGCTTGTCGATATTTTTTAGTTTTTGACTTTTTCCATTTTCAACAAATATTCGTCGACACGTTTTTCCTTGCTTTTCCTCTCGTAAATACGTCCTTTTTATTTGCAATTTTATCCTATTATTTTTACCTTGCGTTCATTTTAAGCTGTTTTTTTCCCGTTACTCACTGGACCATGATAAAAGACAGCTCGAGGCTGAAAACGAATGTTTGCGAGTGAGTAGAGTTGTATGCGTGGGTGTGTTTTCTATTTGTATGGCATTCTCTATTGGAATTTTATTGTCGCCGAAAACTGCTGGATTGACCATGATGGCGAAGAAGCTACCAGTTATATTGATGTTTGCTTTAAACATGCGAAGCCAATAATCAAACCAAAATTAGATGAAAAGAGTCAAACCAAATATTCTTTATTTGCTCATTGCCAAAAAACTCATTATTGATTGGTAGTAATGCCTTCAGCGAAATATTTAAAAAAAAGCTGGTCGGTTGATTCGTAGAATAAAGTTTCGCAAGTTTTAACTGAATTGACGCGAATTTGCGGAAAAATTAATAAAGCATTATAGTTTACATAATTTACTATTATTCTGCTTATGCACAAACGTTAAGCACAGAGAACCATTCCGTTATTCCGTTTCTATCCAAGTTCATTTCCACATCTATAAACTTTCCGAAATTTTCCACTTCTTATTCTTTTTACCTGACCAACCCAACCCAAAAATCAAAAGAAATTTTTACTATTATTAATTTCAAATAAAATTTTAATAAAATGCCTTTACTTTAATTGTTTAATAAAAATTAAACCATTTTAAATTCTTACGAAATGAATTATTTAATTAGTTTCTGTTTTCTAAGATAGTTATCTGGTACATTCTTTGAAATGTTTTTCGGTTTAAATTTTCATACTTTGGAAAAATTCCAAATCCTAAAGCCAACATCGAAATTCAATCAAGATTACATTCTCTAAGTTCACTCTGGCCAGTTTTACACAAAACAGACCTGCACACCTTTTGTTAGTTCTTACAAAAAAGGTGATGAAGGGAAAATGAAATAAATTAAAAAGAATGGGAACAAAAAATCTCAGCTAGGAAAAATAATTCAATTTTTTCACCAAGAATTTATTCAATTCCCAGAATTCAGGCAGCAAATATGTTATTTGTAAAATCATCAACTGAGTGTTATTCAGCGTCAAATCAACGAGCAACAAAATAAAGAAGATCCAAGAAGGAGGCGAAGGAGGATGACAAGCACCGGAGAACTGCACCGAAAACTTTACAAAAAAGTAATTTGCCCGAGCAATTTGGTGTTGAAATTAATTGAACAAATTTAATTAATTAATAATATTATTAATAAGATGGTGTTTACTCAAAAATTTCGGACAAGAAAATAAAACAAGAACCTATAAAGAAGTTTGCAGGATTGACTTCGAAAAGGACAATAGGATGATCACTGAAATTGTGTCGATGAAGGAGGGTAACAAGATTAATAAGAAGAAGAAGTAGAATCCATTTAACAATTCAACACAATTAAAATTCTTATCCCGCGAATGTGAAATAATTAAATTAAAATAAATTTTAATAATATAAATTGATGGATCATGAAACAATAAATACGCAATTCCAAAATTTTTATCAAATGTAAATAAAATTTTAATTAGCGTGAAAAAACGTTTATATAATCAATATTGTCTTTATATTTTCATATAAGCACTTGCAATCTCTATACATTTGGTATTTGTGCTTTTGAACTTTTCGGTACCTTGCAACCATAACATTTCTTATTTTCAGGAAAATGAACACGAATTTTCCAAACTGACATCTTCATTGTCGGAAAAATCGCACACAAAATCTTTCGAAAATAGCGCTGTGTGGACGGAGGCATTGTCAACAATAATCAACGCAAGGCCGAGCAGTTAGGCTATCACATTTCCCCCTTCCCCGTTTGATTTTCGCATACGACGCAATAGTAGTTGTATGCTTCCTCAATAAAGTTCCCGCTTTATTGCTCAAATCAATTCTGTTAAAAACGAAACCTTTATACATAAAAAAATAAAGCTATAAATTTGTAAAAAATAATCCTTATTTTCAAATTGAATTGAAGCATATTGAAAAACGCAAAGCCAATCTTTGGAAGGTCAAGAAAACTATACAATTTTAAATTTTATACGTCAATGTTAATCATATTTTCTTTTGCATGACCTTTCTTTAGATAAAGGTCATCATATGAAACCGTAGTCAAATTTTATGTTAATTTTAAAGAGTTTAGCTTGAACTGTCCTTCAGTAAATGTACATTTTCCTCCACTCCTACCTTTATCACTTTCTTGTCTTTTTCTTCTAATAAAGGAACATAAGATTATTTTATCTATAATAGAGAAGGAACGGGATTTAAAAAAGTAAAGGATAAAAAAGAGATAAAGATAGTAAATATTATGAAAGGTATATTTTATTATGACGCAGTATATTATGTTAAGAAAAACGAGCTTTATTCTTTAACAAAGGAATCTCAGCGGAGTTTATTTTTTCGTGTAATTGGGAACAGTTGTTAAGATCGAGATGTAGGATACTCTTTTTATCTTAAAATCTATTTTCTCATTCTTTACAAGGACTTCCCTTTCGTACAGTGTACTAAAAAAGCAACAAAATGTAAGGAAAACGATATAAAATGTCATGAAATAACTCCATGCCATTGATAATAATTTTGAAGATACTTTTCAGAGTAAAGTATTACATCGGATAAGGTTTCAGAACCCAACGAAATATATTATACACAATATATATCTATATCGTAATTAATGCATACAATGTTGGCATCAAACAAGTAACCAACTACGCAAGTATGTGGTCGCTTTCCTTCTTTTGTAATTGTTTCCTTTTTCGAGTGGACACCGTATCCACACCGTAAGCAGTGTATCCAGATATGTGGCGTCCTCGGGATCGTTAGCTGTATATATTAGTATTATGTATTAAAAGTAGGCGCTGTTCTCATCAGATTTCGTCCACTGATGATAAAATCTCTTTTAGTTATTATATGATCGTGATTTCTCCTGACTGACAAACTGACAGACGGAGAGGGTAAAATCGGCCCAGGAGATGTATCTGAGATCTGAGCCAGTATATTCACATTATTTTCCATACCTGTCGTTGCCTTTCCCTTCGGGTGCAAGGCATAGAAAACAGATACAAGTCCATACCGTTGTTGTCAAATCAATTAAAGATTGCTGTCTGGTGTTTTACTTGGACACCTGCCATGATAGGCTTAAGTCCAAGGCGGGCCATCCCGCACGGGGTTGCGAGTACGAACTCTGTGAACGTACCTTTTTTTGCATATAGCGACAACCGACGCCCATTTCGCTTACGGTAGCCAACCGTAGCTTTATCATGTACCTGTGGAAGCCTGTGTGTGGCAGGACATTCCTCGCAGGTAGCTATTTCGGCGCTATCTAAGGCCTTGTGCCGGTGGGGACACTCACCGGCACTTGAGTTGACGGAGGCGGCCTCCTCGCGCAACTCTCGCGGAGACTCAAGGTCTCTACCCGCGTTTCTTTGGGTGGTAACCACAGCCACCACGAAGCTCCCACTTGGGGCCCTACCCACGATGCACTATATGCGTGGGCTTTATATTAACGGTGTTGGAAAGACCCCTATACGTTGTGCATCACCCGTGGTACCGCTTTTAAGCCTTCGGTGAGGCCTCGGAACCAGGGTGCATAGTTCATGGCTAGTGAACCAGCTTGCACTCTGGTCACTGCCATTTTGTTGCCCACACCGCAACGGGACTGGCACCCGAAATCAATTAAAGGTCAGATTGAATATTATGAAGTAGATTATATGAATTATATGAAGTAGATTTCAAAAATTGCGCCATATTGCGTTTTGGGTATTGCGCCATATCCAATTTCTTTTCATCACAAAAACGGTACTTAAGGTTATTGTAATTGAATGCGGCACGAACGTTTTCTGTTATCATAAATTGTTTGTCATAGAGTACATACGAAATCACCCCAGTCATACTTCTGCCTTTTTGCTAAATATAAATATATATAATTAACCAAATATCCTTTTTTGTAGACGCGGCGCGCCCGGTATTACACTAGACCGTGTCTAAACTTTTAAAAACTTTTTAAAACTTTAAAAACCTTTTTTATAAACTTTTTTTTTTGAGATTAGTTGCATTTAAGGTGAATTAGTATATCATAATTAATGGCGAAAAGGCGAATGAAATATAGAAATAGGCATGTACCGCCGACTGATTATTGCGATTAAACTATAATTATATAAACTATAAAAACTATAAATTACGGGTGTAAGGTATATAAGCTTCGACTAAGCCGAAACTAATATTTTACTTGTTCTTATTCTTTCACTAACGACTATTTTATCACAGCTTTTTATGCAGCGATGGAATTTTTCCATTTTGGCACTCTGTTAGTGAGTTTTGTGCCATTGCCTTGTGCATTTTTTATTGATTTTGCCAAGATGAATTCACGAGTCTTACATATCATTCTAAAAGCCACAAAAAATGTGTCAATTGAATTTTTTCGAAATTCGTTACTCCAAAAACCGGATATAAAAAGGATGCAATAGTGTCCTCTAATGACTTCGTGATCAACATGAAGTGCAGAGAATAAAAACAATAATAGCGAAATAATATTGCTTGAGGGGCAACACAGTATATTGATGATCATCGTGAAAAGGATGGTGATGATGACGCAAACTGTTTATTAATTTTTAATGACATTTTAATATAAAGAGGAGAAACTCCCAGGGTGGATTAACTAAATGGACATAAAACGAATTCAAATGTTTGCTACTCTTTCCAAAATTATACTATTTGTAATAACTTTAGGAAATAATATGTTAGAGAGTTTGCAAAGATCTACATTTGAGCAAGTGACGTCATGTCACTACTAGGCTATTAAATGGTAAAAAGTTTCTTCTGATAATAATGATGATGCCTTTTTTTATATTCTTCTGATTTTCTAAAATGCCTAAAATACAATTAGTTTCGCGTTATTGTTGTTATCGTTTTTGCTGGAGTACATAATGCCGAAAGAAAGGTAAATGAAACACAGGCAAATGTTTGAATGAATGAAGGAATGGAACGAATGAATAGGTAAAAATACGTATATTTAAAAATGATATATGAAGGAATGATTGAGTGAGTGCTGAACATTGAAATGGCAGACAATGCTGGTTAGTGTTCATTCAGCATCAATTCGTCAGACATCAGAATCAGACAGCATAAGATCAGGAGCAACAACGCCATCATTATCATCACCATCTATCATTAACTCTGGCAGGAAAATGAGCAGTAAAAGCAGTAGTGACAGTACAGATAGCAGTATTGGGAGAAACAAAAGTTTCATTGCATTGGACGAAATTTATTTTAGTAGGAGTCGTCAAGCATAAATACATACGTCGGAGAACTCTAATATTAATGCTATCTCTATACCGAAACTTGTATAGAAGGTGAACTTGATATTTACTTTTCGTCTACTTTTATAGAACAACAACAACACACCTCAATAGGGCACAATAAAAAAACGAAATGATACTTATACTAATAATGATACTAATTAATGGGGCGTTTTCAGGGCATTGATGGCAATTAGTTATTAAATCAGATTTGACCATCGTTTTCAACTTCAATAATTTAATTTTAAATTTTTATGTATTTTTATATATATTGAATTACTTTTTCACTCATTCTTTTTAATTATTAATGAAAATTATTAAATCATTTACTCAATGAATAATACTGAGTGACACCGAACGACAAGTGACCGTCATTCAGTCAAAATGTCGAATTAATGATAACACTGTCACTGTCACTGAGTGACAATGATAAAGTCTTACTGACAAAGCTTACCAATTTATGTCACGGCATGATAGCGAATACCATTGAGCACCAACAAATAATGCTCAATAACACCGATGCCACAAACTAATATGCTGGAGTTTTTGAGGTTTCGTCTTCTTACAAGAAAATATGTAAAAAAATTTTTAACTGGCATTTTACAAAAATTCGTAGTATTAGAAATGAACATCAGCATTCTATTGATTTGTCATCATTTCATATACGGTAACGAATAACATGTTACGGATAAAATTGCACTTTATGCTTAAATTACCAAACTGTTCAGAAATTGTAATTACAGAATTTTTCGACTTTTGCGAAAACTTGAAACGTTTTGGAAAAAATTGAATGTTGATTTGAAATTAATTCACTATTTATGCTTTCCACCACATTTTGCTACTTCTCGCCTGTACTTCCTTTTATGCTTGCATTCCTTCGTAACTTACTATTTATCAGTAACGGATTGTTGTTGTTGTTGTCGTTGGTGAACATGGCAATATGTTCATGATGAGGTTGAGGGAATTACGGCATAAAGAGAAAAAACGGCAGCCACCAAGCCCAAGTCATTTATGCAAAAAACCACAAGCGAAATGAATTTAAAAAGAGTTTTCGCGTCAAATAAAAAATGGCATACAAAAAAAAAAAAAAAATAAAAGCATTGCCATAACCGCAACGATTCAGCATGAAAAACGATTCAGGCCACATGACCTGTTTTTGAATCAACGGTTATCTGATCGTTGATAATGATGATGGCATAGTTCATCAGGACATAAGACTATCAGATTCGAAATGGATTCGCCAAGTTGGTTCTTAATGCAATTGATTGACGATATGTGGTTTTTGTGCGGCCTCGTGCGGTTACTAGATATGTGTATTGATGATTCTCTGTGTCTTTGATTTTTGTTTGTTCTGTTGATCTGACAGCAATGTGTTTGCATATGTCAAGGCCTTTTGCAAAATTCTTTTAAATCTTTTGAAAAGGTTGGAAATTAAAGAATCAACTTGATAAAAATTGTCTGGTATAAAATTTACATCAACATATATTAAACTTTTCATGAAATTCTTTATCCATTAAATTATCGAGAAACTTATGATGATTAAATAAATCTAAAATCCTAAATCCAAAAAAACCAAAACAATGATAAATAAAATTTTTTGGTTGAAGTTAAATTTCGTGCAAAGAAAATCTGAAAATTTAAGATTTTATTTTTATTTCTTTTCAATACAATTTTTATTTTGTTGCATTTATTTCTTTATTTCCTTATTTGCCTTTCCTTCGCATTTTGTTCTAGGAATTCTTTATTAAATTTATTTATTACAAGAGGAAATTTTATTAGATATTGTTATTTATATATTTCATTTGAATAAATTTTTTAGAGGAGGTGTGAAGGTGTAGAAGTATAAATAAATATATTTTTGCTCAGGATCACTTTCTAGTCTCCTGTCTGTGGAAATCACAGAATACAGGAGAACAAATAGAGCTATCGTTATGAAATTTGTTCTGCGTATTCTCGATCTTCATTAGCTAAGTGGTATTGGGCCAAATCGGACCGTTTCCATGCCTTCTTTTTGTATCACAAAATACTTGTTTGGACGACATTTTCCTTCAAAGTGTAAAGCACCGTCATAAAAATTTTTGAGAGCCGTGCACGATCCGTCTACAAGAACCACAATTATGAAGAAGACCCTATTGCAAGAAAACGAGTGAAAGTGGCAAGTCGAATGTTCTTTGTTGTTACGCTTTGTTGTTATTGCTTGGTATTGAGTCTAGATTTAATAAAAGGAATATTGCAAAGCCTTTACGGGATAAATCTCTATTGAGATTTTTATGCTGAAATTTTATAGCCGCGGTAACAGCTTTGGACATTACAAATCCGCCAAAAGATGAGCGTGGGGTGCCCGCCATCCTATACCATGTGTGAACTTTTTAAAATAAAAGGAGGATATTAGGGTCAAACTATAAACTTATGTTACGGGTACGGGTAGGTACATAAGCTTCCACCAGACCAAAGTAGCGTTTTTACAAGTTTTCGATTTTTCACTTTATATTTCCTTATGGAAATCCTCTATCCGTATCCATATTTTGGTTGGTCTTCATTTATATGTTTTTATTTATGAATTTAATTTTTAGTACTTATTGTTATATTAATTAATTTAATTAGCTAATAGTTAATAATTAATTAATAATAGTTAATAATAATTAATAATTATTACGTTTTATTTTATAATTCTTCAATATCAGTACAATTGAAATACATTATATGCTTACATAGAAAAATATGTTCGATGTTTTCAAAAATCCTTAAAATAACTGACTTATTTCAATTTTGACCATTCAATTCAAAATTAACAATTCTGAAAATCTAATTCAATTCAAATTAAATAATAAAACTGGTCAAAATTGGTGAGGATTTGTCCCACAAATTGGGGATGCGAAATGATATTCGAAGTCACTAATATTGAAATCATATAATCACAGCAATAAAACCACGATATGAAATGTTTTAAATATAATTTTGAGCTTTTCAGTATTATTATTCAAACTTTTATTTTTAAATTTGTTATATGTAAATGTGTTTAGATATATAACTAATTAAATAGAGAAAATCTTTTTCTCCACTGGAAAAATTTAATTGGTTTGTGTACTAAATTAACTAAAATTTTATTAGGAAAATTTTATATACTTTGGAAAGTAAATTGGTTTTATTTTAGTAGCAGCGGCTTTGCATTGTATATTCACATATTAATTAAAATTTATGCAACCCAACAGAAGTTGTCTCCTCGTTTTCAATCAACCACGAAAAGGGAAATTTCGCATTGAAATGGGCGTGCCCGCCCTCTTATTATGACATGCAAAAACAGAAACAAAAGTGAAAGAAAATGAATAAAACAAGCACAAACAGAGAGAGAGGGAGAGTAAATGTAAAGAAAGGGAGCGAAGAAGGACAAGAACCGTTTGCTGCTCACAAAATTGGAAATAGATCGACAGCGGGAAACAATTTATTTTGGAAACTTTGGAAAACAATTTAGGGAGGGAAATAAACTTCCGTCCCAAACTCCATAAGACTCAACGTAATTCTGAGAGTTCAGAAAATGAATCTGCATCCTGCTTCTCAGTCTGTGTTTAAAGCATTACTCTATTCTTTAACGTACTCTCAATGTTTTCACGATTTCTGCAACATTTTAAGGTTGCATTGGTTCTTGCATTTTATAATACTTTGTACAGCTGTTGAGCACCTTATAAGTTGATTGAAATGTTAAATTTTCGAATATACTGTATTTAGGAAAAAACTAATTCAATTACTTAACCAATGGTAAGAAGGAAAAGGATTTTATTAGTTCGACTGGGCGTGCTGAGAATAAATGGTTAATGTTGGTTGCAATTTCAGTTCCTTTGTTATATGAAAGGAATATGAAAGATATAGGGTGTAGTATAGCATGGTGTCTGGCATCTTCGGGGCACGATAGAAACCAGGGTTGGATCGTCTGGGCAGATGGGTCGTTAGTTGGATACCCCAAACGTAAGACTGATTGAAGTCGTTTAAAGCGATAAAAATAATCGTCGTAAATGAATGATTTTATTGACGTTATTATATACATGATGAGAATGACGTATAGCGTGTGTGTAGATTCGTTGGCTTTTATTAACGGTGGTCGCAGAGGAAAAAACGAAAGGGCAATGACCCTATAAAAACGAATAATTTTCATAAATAAATTTTTTGTTAGAAATGATCAAAATTTTTCTTATAACTGAAAAAGGTATAAGGAAAAACTTGATGAAAGTGATGGTTTAGTTTCTTGTTAGTTTTCCTACCTTCGTAGGTTGATAGGCTCTGCTCAAGAAGGCCAAGGTGCAAAATGTAAATTGAGCCGTCGAAAGAGGTTATGCTAGCAGTGCAGTTAACAAAAAGCGTTATAGATGTTGCTTTATATATTTTTTTAAAAAAGAAATCAACTGATGGTTTTCTTTATTGCGCGCGTCATTATTATTGCTAAACAGGAGGGAAGAGAGACTTGTGCAGATTCGTTAGGAGTTATTTCAATTTTCTTCATTATTTTAGTTGCTATTTGCGATTTGATATTATTTTCCAAATTTTTCAATAATCGTAGCACATATAGATATTATTCTTTTTCTTTTTAACCTTTTTTGTTGACGTCGAAAAACTTTTGCCTTTTTTGTTCGACATCACAAGGTTTCATTCTTTTAGTTATCGATAACTCGAAAATGTAATAAAATACCACAAAAATATACACTTTATAATGACATTTTTTCTGCGATAACTTTGATTTTTTTTATCATTTTCTCAGCGAAAAATAATATATTTTTATTAAACTACAATACTAAATCCACACCTTGACAGTAAATGGAATTGCTTCGTCTTTCCCCTTACCGTTCCTTTTGATACTTTTATTATCGTGCGATGTCTGCACCGGAAATCATAAATTCCAAAAAACCACCAACACTTTCCTACCATTTTGCGGTCTTAGAAATATATGGACACAAATGGATAGAGAGAAAATACCAATGACTGACAGTTACGATGAAGTAAATTAATGGTTTTCTACGAGCTGGCAATTGAAAGTTTGTAGAAGGAGTTAGAATAGATGAATAGACGAAGACATTTTGTATGAAAAGAGAGGGTAGAAATGAGTAATGGATGCGGCGAAATTTACAAAACAATCCTCTCGAAATATGGGACAATAACAATAATAATGGAAATTGAGCTTTAAATAATATGAAATAGGTCTGCGGTTTTCTTAACACAAAATATAACAAATTAAAAAAATTGAAAAAGAAATATTTAAAGAAATATGTGTCTTACAAAGGTTTTGCTAAAGATTTTTGGAAAGGGGAGAATAACTTTTATATTTTATTTCTATTTCAAACATAAACTCTAATTAAATGTGATATTAATTATTTTTTATGAAGATTTTGATTTTTAAGAAGAGCGGCTCCGCTTAAAAATAAGAGAGAGAAAGAGAGAGAGAGAGCGATAAATGTGAGTCTTGGTTACCACGACAAGTTAAAGCCGAAACTTTGTCGCCGTATGGATCCCGATTAAAACTGGTAGATCTAAAAGAAAAGAAGCAATGATCAATTGTTGCAGGAGAAGAAGGATAACAAACAAACAAGAGAAGAGAACAATAAAAAAATTAAATTAGTAATAACAGGAATAACGACAAAGATGAGTGAACTATTGAAAAGACGAAGGAAACGAGGCTTACTTTTGCTCTAGAAGAAAAAAATGGAGAAGATGCTGCGGGAAGAAAGGGGATAATGAAGAAGAAGAATATTAATAACAACGAGAAAAAAATAAGTTAGGAAAAATAGGTAAAAGATCGTTGAAGAGGAAATTAGTTGGGGAAAAATAAGACTGAAAAAAGAACAAGAACATGTAGAGGAAAGAGAAGAATGAGGAGGAAGCACTATGAGAATACGTAAGAAGAAAATTATACTCAAATACGCGGAGTCGAAGGATAAGAAGAAGAAGATGAAGAATCAGAAGAATCTACTACAATCGTGTCGATGCACCGCAATTTTAAAAATATGTTGCTTTTTTCGTTGTTTGTGAATATGAAATATTGCATTTTGCAAACTTTAGTCCCTTTTTTCCTTTCTGATATTTATTCGCGAAAATAAAGGCAAAACAAAGTCAAATAGAAGTAGTCAAATTTTCCTACGTGGTCTTCTCAGTGAGTCAGATATTCGTCTGAATGTAATTTTATATGCTCAAAATATAGTCACGTAAATAGCGTGTGATGAATTTTTCTGATGTGACGACTGGTAAATATTGCAGTGCAAAATATACAACAAAACGACAACATAAGTAGCATTACTTGTAAAAAGCACATCATGAGCGAAGAATGGCGCGTGATGATGGAGACGATGGTTACAACGAAAACCCGAACGGAACCAAATAAGGGTGGGTTGGCGCGAGAGTTGTCCACCGGTGCAGCCATCGATGATAAAACCACCAACAAACAGCGCTGGTTGCCTTAAGAAGTATTGACATGACACGAACAGCAGTATCAATAATAGTGCGAAAAAGCAGTAACCTAACAACAAAATTAAGTTCAAAGAAAGGAATATAAACTAAATAAGGACAATAACAAATAAAATATTTACTCTAAAACCATAAATGTTCGCTAGCAATATTAACGAAAAAACACCGATAACAACAACAACGTCAACAACAGTAACAACAAGGAAAACAAATCACGAATTGCAAGAAAGCTGAAAATGTTGCGCAACTGGAGCTTCAGCGAAAAGCAAAAGCAACGGCATCAACTATAACCGAAGCAATCGTAACAGCAAAAGCAACAATAATAACAACAATGCGTTCAGGCACAGACGACCACAAAGAACAACAACACTCTATATATAAGCCACTGTAATTTACAGCAATCACAGCAAAAGTAACAAAAACAGCTTGGATTATTATGAATTTAGTAAAGCTATCACATAAGTAACCGCCGTGTCGAAGCTAAAGCTTAAAATCTTACAGTTTGCGCCACTTGCAATATACGCAGCCGTACGCACACGGACACACACACACACGAGCACGCACGTACACAAGCCCACACATCTCAGTTCTTGGCGGCAACATGATTAGAATTTGTCTTCCAACTTGACGCGCGACCAAACTTTACGTATTCACAAATCATGTTTATTGTTTACGAATTAGCTCAAGTACGTGTTTGTTTGTCTTCACATTTCTGTGTATTTGTGTCTGTGTTCCTTCAACATTTTCCTCCTAAGTTTTCTAACGTAATTTTTTTAGTCTTGTCGTTTTATTGTCTTATCGAAAGAAAGAAACCAAATGTTATGCATCAAGGTGGACGTGACAGTGACGATCAAGGTGGTCTTCTCATCGACAGTGGTGATATTCAAATTAGTGTCGTCGTTGGATAAATGCAATTTTGCATTAATAATCGAACTAGAAAATAAATAAGTAGCGTCATTACGAGAAAACGACCATTATTGAAAGGGAGTACACAGGTCATAATACATTTATTTCTAAAGGAAAGAAAACAGCAATTGAAGGGAGGTATCAAAGCGACTGCTAAGGGATTCCCGAGATCAATAATAGGAATGATCACCATCACCACTGTAATGATATTAGTGGTGCTGGGGATCATGTCATTTAGATTGATGAAATTATCTCCACCGCCAAGACACTCACGTGTTGTTTGTGATGTCGGTTTGTTTCATAAAATCCAATCAAATCAATTTGACTCAGGGGAAACATCAAGAATAAAAACACCAAAAGAAGAAATAAGTGACAGAAAAGATTGCTACTTTTTAGAATACATTGAATGATACAAATCTTGATGCTGATTGGAATCATCTTGAATCAATGTCACAACATCGATGTTCCGGCAGCGAAGATAGTCACATCCACCGGCATCAAAAATGAGGACGTTGATAATGTTATTAATGAGGACGATAAAGATAATGCTTACGGTAATGTTGACTATGTTGAAATTTAATCAGTGGCAAGCAAACTGACTGAAATGATACAGTATTTGTCTTACGAGACAATAATTTTTCACAAATTGTTCTTGATACAACAAACGTATGAAGTGAACAACAACAGCACAAGTAGCAAGATAACAGTTACATTGCCATAACTTTTTTCATCATTTTTAATTTACAACCAAAATCGCCATCTTTTAAATTATTTATTCACATTCTTTCGTTTATTTGATTTTGCTGCATTTTATTCTACCTTTCTTCATTTTCACTCACGATCAACAATCACCAAAAGTCATCACAGAAAGAGGTAGAGTCCTCGTATGATTCCAGCGGACAAAGATACTTATACACACGATACGTATCTCTCGCATACGTATCTCCACGCAGGAGCACACACCCATCGTTAAGCTCATACCAATAATCCAGACACCTATTGTGTTTACTTTCATTCAACGTTTCCTTTTCTCTTCAGACAACGGTAATGTTGGTTAATTTGCTGAAATTATTGTTAGTGTTATAGCTGTAGCTATTGTTTTTCTGTGTTTGTCTTGATTATGAATGCCTTCGGCACGCAGTAATTGCGGTCATGTTGATTTAACAATTTGCTTGAATTGTTTTCGAGCCTTTTTGAACTTTTGGTATATAATTATGTATGGTATATAATGGTATATAATGCTATCGATATCGAACGAGTGTGAACTCTTTATGAGTGAATGACTTCAAACCAGGAAGGAAGAATGATGCCGGAACTCCTTGAATAAATTACGAATAAAGTTTGATTGACGGACGCATTAATTTGAAAGGGACGAAACCGAAAGAGAAAAATATGGTGAAGCGTGAACATAGCTCGAAACAAAAAATTAAAATCGAATAATATTGGTTATTCCACCAGATTTTATAAAAGAGACAGATCTTCTTAATTAAATTGCGAATTTTCCCTAAAAGGCCCAACAAATATTTTTATTTTCCGTTATTGACCAAGCTATTTCCGGTTGATACTTCTAGTGACCAGTAGCATTCAAGGTCAGTAGCAGTTATTACTGGAAAAAATCCTGTAAAATACAACGCTATTGTTTGGTACCCGATTCACCAATTAACTACTCCACAGGTTTTTTATAATTTCGCGGGCAAATGCATTTTCATTTATCTTACTAGCAAATACATTTGCTAGGCTCGTATGCTTTTTGAAGAGAGGGGGGGTGAGATAGATAGGTAGCGAGATAGACACTGTAGAGAGGGAAAAGAATACGAGGGGAAATTTTGTTAATCTGAACATTTGTTTAAATATTTATTGAAAAACTGAAAACGTATTGCCCAAATTAACTGTCTCAAAAACGTCTGGCGGTTATTTTCAAATTAAAATAATTTAATAGCATTAAAATATCTAAACTAGATTATCTCTCATATTTAATTTCCTTATCTCATGCAATCCTTCACGAAAGGACGAGCTTTATTTTCCATGTGTTTAGATGCAATAATTCTCTTATACACATTCGTAAGAGAAATATTGTTTTCAAAAAGGATTAAATTTCACCATTCTCTCAAACAGTTTTCCATTCTCTCCATCTGCTTTATAGTTTTAACGAATCAGAGAGATTTTCTTCGTTAAAAATTTCTCTCTGAAATGTTCGTCCATTTTCAACATTTTCCACCTTTTTCCTCTCTCCAATGAATAAAAAACAGCCTTTATGATATGAACTAGATTTATGCTTATTCTCTTTTAACCTCAACCTAGCTGTTTTACTCTGTCACGGGCGGCAGTTAACCGGTTTTTTTGTGGTGGATTGAATAACGTGCTGTCAAAAAGAAGGAAAAAGTAACAGTAAAGTGTAAAAATTATAGAAAAAGCGCAGAAATAAAGGATAATTATTAGACATTAGAAAGGAATTCACTAATAGCGAGAGATATCTTTATCCAGGCATTTTTATTGTTAAATATTGTGATCATTTTTTTTTATTTTATTATCTGTAATATGTTTGGCGACATTTCCATGTCTACGATTTAGAAGTCTATGAGCACATCGTGAGATTATCCTTATGCTTTCTCTCAATACCCATAGCTCGTCTAGTAACTGATGAATTGATAGTTCTGAAGGCTCCCAAGGTGATAAAATATACAAGCTCCCACACACAGACAGTATTTAATCTTTTATTTGGAAGATTTGTACTCATAGGCTAGCGGAACCAATTAATACACGGTTTGAATGCTGGTTGCGTTTGGGGTATTTTCTTTCCGACTGGAAGTCTCCATACCATACCTATCTAAATGCCTCGAATTGTCGGCGAAGGTGGGAAAACTGAGCACATTACCTAAAAATTGCTACAAATTTCTCAAAGCTTTATCTCACCTTATCAGCATGGTTTTTGGCTTTTCCACGCAGGCATGCACACCTCACATAACCAACTATACGCACGAGCAAACTTAACGTCTGTTTCAGCATGAGTTCCGATTGGACCAGGCTTTAAAACATTTCTATAAAAAATTGCATAAGTATCAGATTTTATCTATCCGACAATGATAAAATTATCGGCAATGCTAACAATAAGGGGTAGATATGTGCACGATCTTCACAGTTGCATAGCGATTAGAGCAAACTTGCTACCGGCGATTTTACCGGCATCGCTGATGTTTCTGTGATTGTTGTTAAGACTGTTTCTACAGTTTCGAAGGTTGAATAATGCAAATGTTTTTCGGACCAAATGACGATGTCTGTCAAAAATATTTTTCTCATAGGTATTCCTTCTACTTTTCTACTTTTTTCTATCCTTTTCCCGGGCTTGCACTTCGGTCATAGTGCTTGAACTTCTCTTATAATGTTCTGCATATGAATCAGGCAACATTTGTTAGAGCCATGTTATGCAGATTGGGGACGATATACATGATTCACATTCTACCTCTTCACCATATTTCCATTCGCCACTCTAGCTCTTTTCCCCCATTATATAAGAGTTCCTGTATATGTGTGCGTGCATTTGGTTTTTGTTGCGTTTATTCGTATTGTATCCCGTGGATGAATTCATCTTTGCATATGTTCGTAAACCCATTTATTCGTCTGTTCATTTGTCCATTTCTTCATCTTTCTATTCTTCTCCTGTGTAGAAACATATGCGAAAAGTTCGTTGAGATCGACCGGATAAACCCAAAGCCAACTATTATCTCTCCATCTGCTTGATGCGTACGCATTTATGTTCATTCAAACTGCTTGTCGCGTGTTAATTGTTGGGTGTTTAAGAAAAAGCCTTGTAAAGATAGGGTGATAGAGAGAATTAGAGCAGATAAAGAGAGAGGGAGAGAAGTGGGAATATCCTATTCTACGTGTACCTTTGGATGGACATTTGTAGTTGCTATTTAGAACCCACACGAGGCAATGTTTCGGATGCGTTCAATTATTGGAAACCTCATAAACCATAAATTCAATATTTACTTAAATTGTGAATGTATTAGTCGAGTGCACACGAAGCGAGAGCAAAGCGAAGCGAAACAACTGCAATCAAATGTATTTCCTCTTAAACTTATGACCTTGACTCAATCGCAACCTTTTCCTTTTCGTAAAAGGAATTTATATCAGTGTGCTTTCTTTGTAGGTTGGTTGATAGAATGATGAATTTAATGTGAACAATACTAACAAGAAAGAACGCATCATTCATAATAAAAATTTATAGTTCGATCCTAAAAATCAGTGGGTGGCGCTCGTCGGGCGCTTTTCCTGGTTTATTTAGATCTACTAATTCATCTACAACACAATCCTTCTCAAACCAGTCCCCAAATAATGTAAGAGTGCCCGTTTGTTAATAGTTTTAAAATGTCCACTAAATTTATATATTCTAAAATAGTTTAGTCCACTAAATTTATATATTCTTAATAGTTTCTGATTTCTGATTTTTCAGCTAATGTTAGTGGACGAGTTTGAAAATAAAGTTTTATAATCCAATTCCGTCCACAAACGATGAATGTTAACCACCCATGTTGATATATTCATATTAGGTATCATAAGTCGGTGTGACTATCATCTGATTTCGACCATTTTTAATACCAAACAGCTTATCATATTGGAGAACTTTTGTTCCGAATATGATGAGAATATCTCATTTCGTTTTATGATCGTAATTCAAGATGGACAGATAAGCAGAAGGCGAGCGGACATAAAATCGAATCAGGATATATATATATATATATATATATATATATATATATATATATATATATATATATATATATATATATATATATATATATATATATATATATATATATATATATATATATATATATATATATATATATATATATATATATATATATATATATATATATATATATATATATATATATATATATATATATATATATATATATATATATATATATATATATATATATATATATATATATATATATATATATATATATATATATATATATATATATATATATATATATATATATATATATATATATATATATATATATATATATATATATATATATATATATATATATATATATATATATATATATATATATATATATATATATATATATATATATATATATATATATATATATATATATATATATATATATATATATATATATATATATATATATATATATATATATATATATATATATATATATATATATATATATATATATATATATATATATATATATATATATATATATATATATATATATATATATATATATATATATATATATATATATATATATATATATATATATATATATATATATATATATATATATATATATATATATATATATATATATATATATATATATATATATATATATATATATATATATATATATATATATATATATATATATATATATATATATATATATATATATATATATATATATATATATATATATATATATATAACTGAAATATCAGTCTTTTATTTTTTTCTTAACGAAGGATGTCCTTGATTTCGACGAACTCGGATAAACCGGGAATGGAGATGACGTTTACAGTGATATAACCGTAGGGTCAAAGGAAGAGGCAGACAGGTAAGATAATTCCATATTTGTTACAAAAATATATTCCTGCTGATGTTGCGCTTAAAGTGTTCTTAATAACAATAAGAAGACAAGAAGAAAGACGAAAAGAAAAAATGAAAGAATAAAAACCAATAATAATAATAATAATAATAATAATAATAATGATCAAGTGTTTCTCTTTCACGGTTTAGGGAAAGAGTATATGTTTCTGCTTCTTCGGATTTTTCTTCTTCTATTTTATCTTCTTTCACGTTTAGGATCTGAGAAAATTCTTCAACTTCAAAACACACACGATTTCGTCTCTCAGGGTAAGGATGGATGACAAGAAATGTGAGGGTGTCAAGTGTTTAGTACTTTACACAAAACTCGAATCCTTTTCGCAAGTAATGGCATCTGTAATCACTGAAACTGAGCGGAGTCACCCTCGTTCATCTTACTTCATCTCCAGTTGTTTGGACATCCTTTGCGTTACTATGAAATACCAATACATACAATGCAATACTAGGATACGTTTCACGGGAAACCGTGAAAATAATGGAATTATTCTCCAGATAGATACTATAGGATGAATCTCGCTCCAGTCCGTCTAGCTTAACAGATTCTACAATCAAAATGTGAATAGATGCTTGTGCACATGAACGGATTTATGGATAAATGTTCTTTGAAGTAATTTGTGTGTGTGTAAACTAACAACTCAAACGCAGAAAAATACAACTTTTTCCTTAAATGCCATATAGGCATGCTCAGTAGGAAAGCAATCATAAAAAACGCGTCCACTCATATCATGGACGAATCATTCATAAGAGTTCAATCTCTCAATCATGTACGTAAAAAATTCTTATTCACTGAAAAAAATTCTTGAGACAATGATAATCCCTAACATATGACGATGAAGATTAATTTTAGAAAAAAAAAACAATTCCAGAAAGTATATAAAGTTATATTTTCTATTCCAGACAACTAAAATTAAATATTAATTTGTACTGATATGTACCAAAGCTTGGTCCTCCTTCAAACACTCCGATGCCCAGTCGTGAGCGCCTGTGGTCCGCCAATATAATTTGGCATCACCGACTAAGTGGCTAATGGGTGACTGTACAGACGCCACCGGCACAAAGTGGACGCCACATGCCGTATATATCGACCCGCCCCAATTGAAAAGGGCGTTATATATTCCCAATTCACCATCCCTTTCACAATACTCCCGATAATACAATCGAAACCATTTCATTTATTAAATTTCTTTAAAAAATTCAATATTATTGTCAGGTTGTGATAAATGCAAATTTCCCACTGGGTCCCACTACATGCATAAGAGCGAAAATATGTCTGTATATATTCTATAATTTTTATGTGTTTTAGCGGCAGCTAGTTGCTTCTAGAAACTTCTATTGCTTCTACGTCCTCTCTTGCTCTTCCTTCTTTTGTCACTTGTCACTTGAAATAAACCGCAACTCATCGAAAGTGGCAGCTGTTTGTGGTTTTAAGTGACAATTTGTCATGACAGCATTTACAATTTCTCTTTCTTGCAACTGTTTTCTCTCCTTCGCCTCTTAGGAGCTCCACTGAGAAATGCGTTTGCCGCGAAAATTCGATAAATTTAAATTCAATTGCTGTAAATGATAAAAAGTTTAAGGATACGAAAAAGGATCAAACGCGAAACTGATAAAAGATAGCTATTTTGATATTTTTATGCCACACAGAATGATAGGATATAAATGGATAGGATATTAATGGAAAGAAGGAAGTAAGAATGAAAGGAAATGAAGGAGAAACAAAGAAAGAAACAGAGGAAGAGAGAACAAAAAGGAAGCGAGAAAACAAGGAACATATTGGTTTTTTATTTAACTTCTTTAAAAAATCATTGTGTTGCAACTAACTAATGGATTGGTTAATGAATTGTTTAAATAAAAATATCGAAAAATAGCTCATCCCTTTTATTATATAAATTTCTCATTTTATGCCAATGAAAGGGTGAAAAATAAACACAATCTAAGATATGAATAAAATGTGAAGGGAAAGATTCGAAAACAAATTTTTATAGCGCCAAAAGAAAAATCATGAACATGATTCAAAGGGAAGCTCTCAAAGCATTAAGGTATTAAACGCAGTTTGTTCACCGGCTGTAATGGTATGCATACTCCTTGGCTGTTCCCAAACCAACAACCACACACACTTACGCAGGCAAATATATACACATTGACACTGAATCAATTAACAAATATACACAAATACACATTGGTACTCGCACAATTGTGATCATATCTTATCAAACCCTGCTTTCGATGCTGGTGAAATTTCAAATGAAAGCTTAATCGAATTTCGGCCACCATTCCGGTATAAGTTCTTCTCCCCTTCACATCACTTCCGCTCTTTTGGAATCATCATATACTACGTATCTAGCGGCGCAATTTTCTTTGCTGCTTCTAGCTCTTCATTGCCTTATATATCCATCTCCCTCACCCTCCGACGCGCTCTCATGTAACAATTAATTTGGTGTAAAAGGAACCTCCCCAAAAAAGATGGAGAATGGATGGGTGGATCGTTGTCTTTGACTTTAAAAAAGGCACTGTAGGTGTTTATAGGATTTATCGAGAGTAAAGAAAAAACATAGGAAACAAAAAATAAAAATTAATAAAATGAGAAAGTTTTTGCCAGTAAAATACTGCGCTCAATGTCGTATAAATCGAAAAGTGAGAAGTGATTTAACACCGGGAGAATGGACTACGAAGGGATAGTAATAAATAAATCAATTTAAGTTTATAAGAAAGCGTAGAAAACAGGTAATCTGGGAAAAGGTATAGATATCATCACCTAAATCTGCTTTTTATTGAAGATTTAGGAAACAAACTAGATTCTGAGTACTCTCCGGATGTTAAAGTCTTTTAAAAAAGTATAATACAAAACCATATGAGCGACATAAATACAAAACTAATCAATAAAAACGTAAATATGTAAATATATCTTGCCTGACATCACTAAGCGGCACGGGACCTATTGGGATGACACTTATTTTTTTCAAATTCATAAGAGCTAATTTAGTATACCAGATTATGCCAGATATTTATTTACTTAAATCGAAAACAGAAAATCTGAAAATATAAAATAAATAAATGCAATCCAAACAGCCTGCATTAATTCAGAATTAAAGTTTCTAGTAAAATATTCCAAGAATTTATATTATTTAATTCATGTCTTTATGCATTTATCATCATTCAATCCAGAAGTGACTTGAAACAATACAATTTCCATCAATAAATATGTAAGAAACTTTACGACAAAAAAGTTACAATGCAAAAGAATATTTTTTGTTTTATTTATTTCATTTTGTTAGTAAGACAAAAATAATCTCTCTTAGTGTGTGAGTGAGACACAACGTGAAATGTACGAGTGGAATTTTGGAGAATTTGTTTGTTTGAACGTTTTGATTATTTGTTTGCTAGTATTTTCTATTTTTGTTGTTACTATTTTGTTTAATTCTAGATTTTGCTTACGATGTGTGTGCGTGGATTTTCTAGGGAAAGAGAAGCATTTCATTCATAATAGTTTACTGCGTATTTTAGTTGTAATAATTCTGTGAAATATTCAAAATTAAATATTCCTACTCTTTCCAAACTTATTCTAAAGCATTCGTTACATGTGCATGTACAAATCCACACACTCAGACATTATCACAAATATAAGTTTAACTATAGTAATATTTGTTTGCATTCAAAACTTTCAGCTTGACTTGTTTCATTTGTTTTGTCAGAATTAAATTAAATATACAAATTAAATTTTGTTTTGTCAAGTTTTGCAAAGGGACTGAAATTGGATAAGGAGAAAAAATAACGATATAAGAGACATATGCTAAATAATTGTTCGAGAAACTCGCTAAAATCAATAAATTTTCTGGAAAAATGGTCAGTCGTAGAAGATAAGCAAGATGCACTAGGAAGAAAGGAAGGAAATGTAGCAGCAGGGAATGAAAGTAATTTCAAAAAAATTATTATAATTATTTTTATAGTAGCTATCCTACTACTTTTTGTGAATACTATTTTTTTGTTATTTAAACTCTTTCGTTTTCTTAGTTCTTACATGATTCCTTTATATATACGACATAACCAATAGTTTCATTGAACATATCGTCCCAATTGTCCAATGGTTGCAAGTTTGTAAATAAATTCTCCTAATTTTTCAGTGATTTGCAATTGTGAAATTGCAGGTTTCATATGAGTACAATGTGTCATTTGACACCACAGAAAATTCAAATATTTCAAAGCTAACAGACAAATAGTCCGTCAGAATTACCACCGATTCATTATTTTTTGAAGAAAATCGTTCAAGCCTGGCAAATAAATTTGCTCGAAAGATAAATGGAACTTAATTAGCGTGCATGATAGAACAATTATTTGGTTAACATTTCAGCAATTATTCTCACTGATCAAAAGCTGATCCGCTGTATAGTGGATAAAAGATATCGCCAAAGAAAAGGTCGCAAAATGCAAATGAATCGGGTACCAAATTATAATGTTCAGTACTTCATGTTCTGTTTTTGTGATAATCCATGTCGTTCATTACTCAGTCATTGACTCAGTCAATGACGGTCAACAAATATTTTCGTTGGATTTTCGTGTCGCGTTCAAATTGAAGAAATCTGTCTGCTTTATAAAGACCGTCGAAATACACAGGGGTGTTTTCGATTTTTTTTCTTTATTTTTTTATGTTCCCATTTAGTTTTTATAAAGTTATTTTATTTTTTTATTTTTTATTTTATTTTTTTTATAAAGTTTTTTCATTTTTCGAAATTTTTCGCTGACAACTCAAATTTTTACATAAAAAATTCCACAAGATCGTAGTTGACCATCGTATTGCTTAGGATCTCTGCTTATAGTAGACCACATAACCTCTGGATGACATTTTTAAACACTTATGTTTCTAAAAATGTGACAGAGTGTGGAAGCAAAGACACATACACTATTCTTTTTGCATTCATAAGAGCTTTTACAAATAACCTGATTAATTTATTTTAAATCAATAAACTTTATTGTGCCTGATTTATACATACCAATTTTTAAAGTTAATTTTAAAAAGATTGAGATACTCAAAATTCTTTAAAATCCATAAATGTTTCAAAAAATTCCGCATTGTCAATAATTCAAAAAGTTTGTGAAAAATCCATAATTTTATTAGATAATAAATTTTAAAAAACATATATTGCCAGAAATTCGTCATATTCTAGTATGGTGTAACACTTAAGGTTTGTAAAAATAGTATATAACTTAATTCTATAATTCTTTTTAAAAAAATAATTATTTGTACAATTCGTATAAAATTATAAAATTGAATGAGGTAATTGAATTCTAAATAGCCCAATAATCCTTGAAAGAAATAGAGCCCTAGCATCATTAAACCGCCATATTTGCGAGAGGTTCTACAGTTAACAAAATAATTAATATCTTTAGATGTTAAAATCATTTAAAATTTATTTATTTAAAAATTCCTTAATCCTTAATTCCTTAATCAATTATTATTTATGTAATTTAATAAATAAAAAATTAATAATTAATCATGCAAAATAAATTTTGGTCGAATTCTTATTTCGAACTATTTGCAAATTTTAAATTATTTTTCTCCAAAGCGAGTAAATGAAAGCATAGAGTACAGAGATATAATGTAATATATGGAAATTAGTCATTAATAATTAATAATAAATTATTTCTGTTTTTTGGAAAACTTATCGTCTTGTAAACGTTATTTTGTCTTTTAAACGTTAAATAACATCTAGCTATCATTTATTCATGAAACTTTGATATAAAATAAAACTAGATGAATGGTTTTCCGATTCCATCTGTGGAATTTTGAATGAACTGCAATAAAGATCTCGTTAGTGTAAAATGTTTTTTCGTTTAAATTTTAATTCGTGGCTTATTACTGCCACGAATTAAAATTTAAACGAAAAAACATTTTACACTAACGAGATCTTTATTGCAGTTCATTCAAAATTCCACAGATGGAATCGGAAAACCATTCATCTATTTTTATTTTATACCAAAGTTTCATGAATAAATGATAGTTAGATGTTATTTAACGTTTAAAAGACAAAATAACGTTTACACTTGCACGTACAGGAGAATACCAAAAACTAACTCTACACTAATATCGCCCTTGTATTTTGAACACATCAAAGTTAAATGAATTGTAGAGCAATAATGTAATTTGCTGCAAAGCAAATAGTGTATAATATTTTACAGCGTTTAAAAAATGTAACTAATAAGCTTTTCAAAGTAATGTAATGCATTGTCTCCCCGCAAATTCAAACAAAAGGTATATTACATAAATTACATAAAATTAATATACCTATCCAACGGGATTTTGGTTGATACTCACTTGATCATCGCCATAGGTGACTCAGTTATCATATGTTATCAGTTGACTCAGTTATCATATGCTTGACTTTGAAATACTTTCAGATTCAATATGGCTTCCATCCTCATCCTTCCATCCTAAAAAAACTGCCATATCTGGTTCCAACGATTAAAAAAATTAAAAATGCCGTTGATTTCAATACCGGAGAATAATTTTTTAAAAATGCATAATTTTTCCTGAAGCTTACAAATTATAATAGATTAAGAAATTGTATTATATGTACTTTAGCAATGTGTACCCTTTAGCAATATAAAATAAAAATTATTTTGCAGTGGAATAATTCTGTCAGAATTATGTCAAAGGAGTTTGTTCCAGAATAGACAACATGTAATTTATTCAAATATTTATTCGTTATGTGAACCTTTTTTCCACTTTTACTAAAACAATCACAAAATTATTTTTCGAACAACATAATAAATAAATTAAGAAGTAGCAACCTCTAACTTCTTAATTAATTACATTCATTTGTAATAACTTCTTGTAGAGCCGATAATTAAAAAAGGATGTAATTACAATTAAATTTGAAACTTAAATTTGAAAAGTATGTAAGGGTTTTATGAAAACCTATAAATTTGGAAAATGCTTAGAAATTGTTAAGAGAAGAATTCATTCTAGAATATTCTTAATTACCAAAAATCATTAATTTTCAAAAAAAGTACCTGAAAGTATTATTCTAAAAAATTATGGCTTGCACAGAGAATTGCCACGTAAAAAACCTGCTTAATTTTCGTACAAAAACGAACGAAAGAGCAGGTATATGACAGTTAGCATGGCTATGGTAAAAGGCGTCTGTGTGTCTGTGTTTGTTTTAGGCAATTGTTTGTATGCGGCACCCGGTTTGGACCGACGTCAGCAGATCCGAAAGGTAATTATTGCGATTTCCGCTTCACAAATTATTTTCCCAGATCCCAGCAAGGATTATCTCATTACCAGTCTACCGATGGCTGCTGTCACTGTTGTTTTTTGCCGCCGGTATTGTGTTTGATATTGCAGTTCTTGTTCTTGTTGTTGTTGTTGTTTGTTGTTGTTATATGAAATTCACGTGTTCAGCATTACGAGTACAAGAAATAAATTGTAAAATTTGTGCTTTTCCTAAACAAATTGAACATTTAACAGAATTATTTTAAAATTTGTTATCGTCTGATGATGAAATTTTGCCAACGTAAAATATAAACAATTCAAAGGATGGACGAAAGCTTCATCTCGCTAAACGTGAAAATTATTAAACATATAAAATTTAGAGTATATTCGGAGCACTTTCCAAACAATAATCGGCTTTGTTTTTGTAATCTTAATAGGCAATATATGTAACTGAATCTATATTGCGTTATCTAGCTCAATCCAGATCTGAAATTTCGGTCTTCGTTCTAAAATGGCGAAAATATTTGAAAAACTTATTTGTACACTATTGTACACTATTTTACTCTTGTTCGAAGTTGAACAGGTTGCTGTTTGTGATGATTTGTGCCCACATAAAACCTTTTATGCGTAAATACAATATTTTTTTTCGTTTGCCTCATTTTTCCTCATTTTGTTTCGTTTTTAAATTTATTTCAATTAAACTTGGTCTTGAAGGAAGGTAAAAACGTATAGTTCCCATAAATTAGAAACACTTGCAAAACACATAAACACATGCATATCATTCTTCCTATTTATATTCATTTAGTGTTTATATACTTTGCATAGAATTTCATAAATTCTAGCGTAAAAAATCACTCTAGAAAAATTTAAATGAGATCTTCTTCTTCTTTCATAAACCTTCGCTATTTCACCCATCTTCATGCTTACCTTCATTTATACATTTATTTTTGCGTAATGAATGAGTTTTGCACTTGAAAGTGGTGGCACTTTGGTCTATTACGACCATTCGTTATTGCCGGAGGCAAGAACATTTTTCATAGAGTCGCGTAGTCATTGCAACAAACAGCAAAAGCAGCAGCATCAGCAATGGAAGCAGCTTCTTTTTAACTCTTTCAAGAACATTTCTGCTTTTATAATTTTTTTCTGGTTTTCCATTTTGTTAATGGTATGACACTTCATTTTCAGTGCTTCCAGATTGAGTAGTTTTATTGTACCACTTGTTGTTGCTGCCTTGTCGTTGTTAGTATCATTATTGTTGTTATGCTTTATTTATACTCAACACTTCAGCAGTTAACAAAACTTTTACCTTCGTTTCGTTGTACTTGTAAAGCGTTTGAAGCTCTTCCTCAATCTTGCATTACAATTTACGTAAAAAAATTAATTTTGTTTACGGATGTTTGTACAGTTGGAATCTGAGGCGGTATCAGTGCGTGTTTATGCGCTTGTGTGTTTGTATCTGTGGATGTGTTTGTGTGTATGTGTGTGTGTGTTAGTGTGTTAGTGTGTACATATATTAGTTTAACTTTAAGTTAATAATTTTACTTTCCTAAACGTTAGCGTTAGTATTAGTTTAGCTGGCATAAGTTCAAGGTACACGAAAACGCTTACACGCACTCATAAATCTGATATTATGATACCATTATACAGTGAACTCCTGTTAAGATGAATCCGAGTCATTAAAGTGTCGCGACCACATCACTGCCAAGAAGAAAAAGAGGAAAAGGTTGTTCCTTTTCTTTCATAGACGCGAATATTGATCTGGTAATAAATTCAATATTTTCTAAATGTTTCTTTATGCTCTAATTCATACGTCCTATCCCACACTCTTTTTTATCTGGACCCAATCTATGCGGAATCGCCCTGTACAGTACACCCTGTATAGTCACATACGCGCATATATAGGCGCGCATATATACAGCACATAAATTCTCATATTTCTTCTCCTATAATACGTTTTAATTTTCCCATATATATTTTCTGAAAAGTTTCGTTTCCTAATTTCAAAAGCCTTTTGGGTTTTTTTCCTTTCCTTTTGGGTGATTTTCTGAAAGGAATGAGTGAGAAAGGGAAAGAGAGAGAAAGCTCTTTTCATTACTGGTCCTAACAAGCTGTCTTCTGAGCTAAAAGCAATAAAGAAATGTTTCTCTAGTAATCACAAAGTGCCAACAACCCAATCACGCACAGTTGGCTCGCAAGACTTTCTTTGTTCTTTTGAAAAATGATAAGACTCATAAGTATAAAGTGAACGTACATGGTGCAGAAGTACGGGCTGTACAGAAGTGCGAGAGTATAAAATTGTGCTTTTTCTGCCATGTAGGAAATAAAGAAATGTAGAAATAAAGGGGGATCATTGGCGAATTTACATTCGAACGTTTATGGCTAAATTTTTTTGGTAATTTTTCTAAATATGACGAAAAAAATGGCCGTGAAGTAAGGACGAAAATGCAATAATGACTCAGGAGCAAAGACTTTTTTTCTCCTTTTCTCCTTAGTTTCGACTTATGACTTATATATAAAATTACAGCAAAACTCAGTTAATGATTATGAAGTGTTTTAGGTTTCTGAAGTTCATAAATATTTATTTAGGGCATCAGTGTAGTAAACGATACGAAGGGAAGGAATGCGGCGCTGGCTTTGACGAAACATTCCAAATTGTTGTAGTGTATAAAACTTTGGTCAGCATTCTTAGAGAATGTTCCCCATACAAAAGCTATCTTGCTTTCGTTTTATTTTTGGTAAAAATTCGCTTTATTTTTAGAAAATAAGTAACAATCACTAAGATCTGGATGTGAACTATATGTTGCGAGATTAATTTCTTCAGCGCCATATTTTTGAGAAAAGTAGAAGCCTTTGAAACGTTATTGGCTGGGTAGAGCATTGTACGAAAAAGACACAAACCCGCCAGTTTGCAATGTATTTTTCTCCTTTAATTTCTTTTTTATTTTATATTTTATTTGTATTCGCTTATTAGTATCTTGTAATAGCGGAATTGTGATGACTAACCTTTCATACCTCTATATATTGTCTGCGACACTAGAGTGTAATTTCTGGTTACTAACTTGAGATAACTTGCAATTTCCTAACGGCAAATATCCCTTATTTATTTCTACATCCTCTATGACACTAATGAAATAATTATAAAATTGTTTCTAATTCACTCCGATGTCTTGAATATATTGAATTAATCAGCATCATTTCTGCCTTAAGGGTATTTTTTTCAATATTAGAAAATTTATTGTCATTATCATTACATTAAATTTTCCGTTTAATTTTTTTCCACTTTCCGGTTGCAAATTTTTGGATTTAACTAATCCAACCCGGTTATTCGTTCCCGCTTACTTGAAATGAAATAGGATGAGAGATAAAAGTTGAAATTAAATTAACTTTTGAACATTTAATTATATATATTTTTGTTTATTAAAAAAGTGCAGCTTTTTAAGAATTAGTATTATTCCATTTTCTTTTTTTTCATAAATAATACACAATGCAAAACAATGAAATCGTTAACGTATTTTACATTTGAGTTGTCGCGAGAGCTACGGTAGCGCTAAGAGATACCACGCGGCCAAACTTTATGCAAAAACACAAAACATTACACATATAATAATATAAGCATAATTCTTTATCTTTTGATATAAAATTGATAAAATAAGAATAAAATAATCTTTATTCGACTTTAAAAATATTCATTTTGTATCAACAATATTTTTTTATTAAGAACTACTCGTATTGGTTAAAGTCTTCCGCCCGTACAAAACAAAATATTTATACCAGAAAATTGTAGACATACTTTCTAATAATTTTACCTCTGAAACATATTTGTAAGACGCCAATCATAAAAAGTGTAAATGATCTGCAGAAATAAAAAACGAGACATTCATTTCGGACAATTGAGTAAAGATTAGGGAAAAACTTTAAACACTGCGTTTCCTTTCGTAAACTCTTAGCAACAACCATAACTCGCGTCTCTTACAAAGTTTGATATAAATTTGTCAATAATTAAAATTATCTTTATTATCATTATAAAATATTCTCAATGTTGAGACGAAGTCGCACTTAGAAGCAACAATAACATTTTAGGAATAAACACAAGAATATACAAATCATAACAAAAGTATAATATCCGTATTTATGACAGGAGAAGATAAAATAGTTATAACAAATTTTCAACAAATGCAGATAATTCGAAAAATCACAAAAAAGTTGAAAATAATAACATCAAGCAACAAGAGTTACTTGCCACCAAAGCAGCAGTAGTAGAAATAGCAGTAGCAGTAGCAGCATATTAAAAAAGTAGCAACATTAGCAAAAATAAAAAAACCACGAAGCAATTCACATCAAGTGAATGCGATTCATAAGAAAATACAAACGACAAAAGAGAGCATCAAAAACGAAAATGCAGCAGACAATTAGTCAAATTGAGGTACGCACAGCCACACACACGCACACCCATACACCGCCTCGTACAACCATGCTCTTATAAACCTGAGCCATCATGTGTCTCGCGGCATCATCGAGTGTGACCAACACGTTGATCCCAGCACATTTTATAAAAAATTACTATGTTACAGAATGAACTAATTACAAACTATATTTAACGTGTACAGTGAAGCGCTTTTTCCCCGAAATAAAATGTTGTCCTGAAAGTTATAGCGATAGCCGAAAGGTGAGAGAGACAGAGACAGGGAGAGAAAGAAAAAACAGAAAAATATAAGAAAAGTACCAAAAAAGGCACGCGATAATAAATTGTAGAAATAATAAACACCGAAAGAACCATCACTTCCGAGGATAAAGCCAAAAATGATGGTTAGAGAACGAGTTTGAGGTGCAATACAGGGACACCCGACAGCTGTTGGGACGTGCCTAGCTGGTTTGTACTCCCACACATACATACGAATACATAAATACACGCGTTCATACGTAATGCTGATTATATAGTTGATGTGATGTCGAGTAGAACCAGTGAATTGCTGAAGAAATGAACGAGTATGCACTTCACACATGCTTGGACATATATACTAACACCAAAGCACCAATCACCCACTAAAGGAAGATATATTTTTAATGGTGCAAACAGTTTAAATGACATGACTAAAGCACTTCAATAAGATATAAGAAGAGCTTCGGTTGTGTGACCAGATAACACATCACATTTTTCTTGCCGTTATTGCGGCGAATCTCTGTTTTGTATTTTGAGGACTTGATATGCGTGTAAATTATTCTTGCCTTTGTTGAAATGTCTGGCTGTGCAAGTGTGCAAATGTTACTAGTATAATATTTTCCGATTAGTTTAAATTTATTTTGCGTTTATCTTGCTAAAGGAAAGAGGATGGGCTCTACTTTGCCTTGCCTTGACAGATCGTTTTGCTGTAAATGGAATCCAGAAGATAAAACTATCAAAATATCAAATTTATTTCGTAGAGAATTGTGTGAAAAATGATTTCTTAAATAAAAGAAAACCTTGAGTAGCATTCACTTTTTATCCATTTCATTGAAAGTTTTAGAATTTATTGGTCTTTTATTACCTCTTTTAATACCATATTTGTTACTCTTAGAATCTGGGTAATTGTTCTAAAATAGAGAAAATCTATTATAAAGTTACTTCAAAGTAATTTTAAGTTAAAGAACTCGTAAATTATACGAGTCAACCCTTCTTCAGGGTGTATCGCAAATTGTTCAGACTGCAATGATGACGAGTACAAACAATAGTGACCTAGTATATATTTTACAACCTGTTAACCACGAAAGACAATTTATTCAACGCGCTTCACAATTGTGGTTTCCCTTCATGATTATATCCCGACTTGGTCAATATAAGAAGATTTCAACTAATTTTATGAAAGGAGATTAAATAGTCATACATCTGGAGAGTTTTCAATATCTTCCAAAAATCGCTATTATTTTATTTCAATTTTAAGCGTCCTTCCAAAAGATGTATATGGTCAATTTAAAACGTGAAAGAGTGAAGTTGAAGTTGTATGAAGTTGTTTTAAAGTAGAAGTCACTGCCGTTTGAGAGAGTTTATAAAGTCACTGAAACCAATAAAAATTCATGTACATAATCCAGAGCTTTCCATAAAAATAGAAATTGAAAGGCGACGATGATGTTGCTCCCTAATCGCTATTGGTTTTTTACATACCTCTCATGAACCCACCGCGATGGGTATGATTGTTATTACAGTGATATGGTTTCTTTACCCCAGAGGAAGAGACTTTCATTTTCAACTTTGTCACTTTTTTAATGTGAATTGCTCCTTCTTCTATAATCTTCACACTTTTTTCTTCTTCTTTTGAGCGATCAAAGTTAAATTACTTTAATGTGATGTGGAAATTTTATTCCTGCGCCCACGTCAATAAAATTGACATTGTTATACATGCGAGTATGCGCTGTGTGTGCATGTGTGAGTGCATGAATTTACGCGTTTCTTCGTATTCTGCGAGTAATCATTATCATGTTAGAACGAGTCAATGAATGCGAACACCGATGGAAACGATGACGACAATGAGAACGTTTAATGGCGATGGCGGTGAGGTTGATAAAACAATAACTACAACAATAACCATTATCAATTTTTATAACGTATTTTTCGATAAAGTTATCGAATATCTTCGAAAATATTGTTCGAATGGCGTTATGAATATAACCTGTAGCACGTCACTTATGGTTGAATGGCTGTTGAAGACAGGGAGTGTAAGTAAGACCTCGACACCTACATCGACACAGAGCCATATTTTTTAAAGCACGTAACTCGCTATGTAACGCAAAAGAAATAATTTAGAGTTGAATGTGAAGTTTAAAAAAATTGGTCCCACAAGAGGTTCACAGCGTAATTCTGTTAGAGCTGAGTGAATTCATTATAATATAATGAATATCTTATAAATTATGTTTGTCCCATGCCGAATTTATTCGTTTACAGCAATACTGCGAGGAAAAATAGAGTAAATTATTACTACGAATTTATAACGAAGAAAAGCCGTTCGAAAGCCGTTCGTTCGAAAAAGGGATATGAAGAATGGGAGAAGAATATATTGTACAATTTATTTGTGGTATTATAAGACATGTTCTAATGAGTATGACATAAATTTAACACACTATTATGAAAAGGCAGGGCACAACATTTTCTTTACTAAATTCGATGTGTGACAAATAATACAATCACACATTCAAGCACACAAAATAACACTAACTACCGCTAAGCTCAGTGGATTAATTTGAGGCATCGTCAAGCAATCAATCAATTTCTCGATGTTCCGCAGCGATATTTTAGCGATATGAAGTGTCAAAATTGTGTTATTTTGGCTGGATGTTTTCAAGAAATATCGACTTTTATTTCGACTTGAGAAGTGAAATAACAATAAAGAAACTGTTATAATAATCGAGGTGTCTCCACTGAATAATATTCTAACAAGCTGTCATCAGCTAGAACAAGTAATAACAGATATTTATTGAAAACTTTTATTGACGATTGAGCAAAATCACTATTACTTTTCTATTTTCATTTTCCACTTTCTGAAAATATATCATTATATTTGACAACAAATCAATTTGTTAGAATAAATTTATAATTTACTAAAAATATGTCCAAGAGGCTTCACCCCGACCAAAGTTAGTATTTTTGCTTGAAAATATTTCTTATAATTTATTTAATAAGTAAACACTTTTGTGTCACTATGAAGACACAATTTTGTAAAAAGAAACATAATAATGACATAAAAACTGATGTAAGTTACAATAATAGCTCCGATTATTTGTTTGCAAAATAGCTGGAATATAGAACGATTACACAGGTCGACAGTAGTTTTGATGCCGTGATGCTGCAAACTGCGGACAAAATAGTGATTGCACTGTCATGGTAAAGTTTGATTTCTTACGTTTTTTTCCCAGATTTTGACGTATAAATGAAAATAACACATTTTCTGTAAAAACGTCTTTTATTACTTTACGGTGTACATAAAAGTTTTTCGTGATCTATAGGATCTAAGATTTTCTGGAAACTGGCCAAGGTCTGGCTTGTGGTTTCCAAGATTTCCAAGTTTTCAGTCAATTCAACAATCGAGGTCCAAGCATGTCATTCCAAATCATTCATTGAAGTCAACATTCTTATTCGTTGGGATATCGAAAATTCCCCTTTTATATTTTCTGTGCTCGCGTCAGGAAACATACCTGACTATCTATGCTCCAGAAACAGACCTTGTGCATCCAATAATGACACCTTATTTCATCGATATCACTATAGCCGCTTAAGAATTCTTCATTTGATGGTTTACTGATGTAAATTGCAAAATTAAGTGCAAATATTAGGAACACGTCTAAAGTGTGATTCTGTAAACTGTGTTATAATTTCGGGAATAAGTTCTCTCCCCTCCCCCATTCAGTAATTTTTCGCGGGCTTACTAGGAATTCCATTAACTGGTCGTACAAGTTCTTTCTTTAATAATTATCTTTAGTAATTATCTTTGTCGAATTGATTAATTTTTTATAACTTAAATGGCGATGGTCTAGGGTCGCGGAGATTTAAAATGTCATAAATTACTGTTTTTGTGACTATCTAACAATTTCAAATCGGAATAGGACCTCTTCGTGCCTGCTTATCCACTTTACGTATGCTCTTACCAGCAGAAAAAAACTATGGCTCGCGTATTGGATTGTTTGTACTCGTATTGGAGATTTTCGTTTGTTATCTTTTTGTTAACATCTATTGTTCCGCGATTTATTATTTGGTTGCTTAATAAGTTCAGCATAATTTCTCCGAATATTATTTTATTATTATAAAGAACATTTAGTTCTGAGGAAATTACACATTTAAAGGATAACATTTAAAGGATTTACATCGCGTAAAAAAACTTATCACATACGTAACGAATTACATTCGATAAATTAACTTTCAAAAGCAGATTATTTGACAAATTAGTATTTTGCCTTTAATTCTATGCATAATAATCTTTGTACTCAATTTAAAATGACCCGTTAAAATTAAAGTTAACTCTTCGGATTTATTCTCTATTATATCTGTCAAATATATTCGCTGTCAAATACCTTTATTCTTCTATCAAATAAATAATTCTGACTTGATTTTGCCAAAAATTTGAAAAAACTTGATTTTGACTGAATTTTGTCAAAAATTTTGTCAAGAAAACCTGCGTTTTCTTAACTTCTTTATTGTTAATTTAAATATTCAGTTATTGTTAAAAGGAATAATTATCGTAAACATTTTGCTCGATCAAACATTTTAATAATCCGCCATTCATCTGACTTTCATTCCCCAGATATCTACTTTTGGTGTATCTTTACAAACGAGTATCAGATTTATTGAAACTCATGGTATCAATTAGTACATTGAATTCCACGCAAATCTTAACAAAGGGTTTAATATCTGGCCATCGTTAATAGGAAATTGGTATCAACTGCCATTCTCTTCGGCTTAAACCAACTAGTGACATCGTAGTGATGTTGCGGCATTTCGTGTTCGTGGCGGACGCAGCATAACCACGGCAAAACGCCACAATCCTTCCTCAGTTGAAACTTAAATTTTCTTCTCTTCGGCTAATTCTCACGTCGCGGCATTTTTTCGTTCATTGCGTTCTTTTTACTTAATTTGGCTTCATTCATTGTTGTTTCTTCATTGTTTCTCGACTCATTAATTTTCCTACGTTTCAAACAAAAGTTGAAAAAGAAGCACCAGTCGCACGATGACGATGGTCATGTCGACGGTAATGTCGATCGGCGATGATGGCGGACAAAGATACCGGAGAAGGCAAGAAACCAGTGCCTACTAAATTGTACTAAAATCCTTTCCCTCTAACTCCTCTTGAGCGTTTCCATTTTGTCTGATTTTTCTTCAGCTTTTAAACTTTTCTGAATACAAAGAGTTTAGTTGCTCCTGGTAATGAATGAGAATTAGAATAGGGCCGAAAATGAGATGCGATAAGATGAGATGATAAAACGGTGCAAGAAAAAAGGATTCAGTAACATTTTACATTGTACGAATTACGAGAATAAAGTCATTGCAAAGTCAACTTAACCAAGTTTAACCAACAATCATCAATGAAAGTATTTCCCTGATATGGCATAACATGTCAAACCATTTCCTTTCCTTCCATTAGGTTCACTCTACCTGTTTTCAAATTGGCTGTTTTTCCTTTTCTTCCTTGTTCCTCCCTATTTCCTTTCCCTTTCTGACTTTCCCACTGTTTTGAACATCCACTCCTTCATGGAGTTAATCTTCAACTGGAATTAGTAAACTCTGTAACGCTAACGTAGTCCAAATAAATGAAAACGCTTAAATTGTCAGAAACTTTTACTAATTAAATTAAACAAAAGGTTGATGACAACAGCTGCACCAACTACAACATCACCACCACCAACAACAATATCACCATCACTTCCAATGAAACCGGAGCCACGACAATCCAACGTAAATTATTTTTGTTAATTATGAAAATAACTCTCGTTGTTTGAACCATCCCGTTGCTGGGGATGACGGTGACAATAGCAATAACAATGACAATGAAAAAAGACGACGACAGAGGTAGCATCGACTAGAACGACTGCAAGAGAAATTACTCTTATCAAAGCCTTGAACAAGATTAACTGAAAGTAGCAGAATGCGCAGATATACAAGATTCACAACTTTGAACAGTCTTTAAATTTTCGTCACTACTATTTGACCGGAAGTGTTGGTTTTCTCCTAAGTACGTGTTTGTTGGAAATCAAATAATGAAGGAAATAACGAACAATGAAAGCAAGAAAGTGTCAATAAAGAGAAAGACGATGGCTTGAAGGAATTAGACAAGAAAAGGACAAGTAGAACGTTCATCGTTAACCTGACAAACGAACAAACTATACATTGCAAAAAAATCAGGAAACCAAAAATATAACGAGAATAACGAACCGTAAAGGGATCACAACAATAGCAATATCAACAAAAAACAGCTTGCCAGTGATATCAGAAATTTGTACTCCATAAATGAAAGTGCATACAATTAAGACGAAAAAGAAGAGAAAAAGGAAAAGAGAAAAATCCCAAATACGAAAGGGCAAGGTGGCGAAAAAGTATAGAAAGCAAACTAGAGAATAGGAAAGACACTGAATGAGTCCTAAAAAGGCACACATAAATATTCGCCAACTTGATTCCCTATAGAGCAAACATAAATCGGCATATATGCATACATATACACTAATACACGGATAGAAACTCTTACCTATACTCATACTTAATCAAACCAAAAAATTAAAATATACAAAATAAAAATAAATGAAAGAAAAGCTTGATTCTGTAGCACCAACTTTATGATCTAGTGTTCCATAGTATTTTCTTTGTAACACATTGTTTGCCTCTATTATTTGTGAGGTTCATACCGTTTTCTATGACCTTTTCTGTCAAGACGTTAAAAATTTTCAATTATTTGCCTCATGTGCTTTACACATAGCTTTACACACCCATCCATCTGTTAATGTTGGTTTCAAAATTTGTATAATTATTATGTTTTCATTTTCATTCATAACTTTAATGTCTCTTGCTTTAATATCGATGTAATGCTTTGTTCTCCTCTAATGATGTTTTTATTTTCTTTATTTTTGTTGGAATGAATGTGTGTTTCGCTTACTCGACTACTTAGTTCTCCAAATTCTTTGGTTTGACGACCTTTTAAATTGCTACATTTAAAGAGATGTAGTGGCAGGTACTGTATATTTTTCGTTAAACCAATGTTATGCTTTTCTATGAAAATCTCTCTCTCATTCAAGCCACATGGGCTTGTACGCCAACCTAAAATTTCTGACTTCATTTCATATTTCGATTGCGAAAATTTAGAATAAATGTTGAATACAAAATTTTCGTCATCCTGCTTAAATAAAGTTCTTCTAGCGAATGGATGGTTTTTTCTCCAGCCGTTTAGTTTTCAATCCTCAGAACTATATCAGTTTCCGACCGGAATGCACTAATAAGCACCAGGCACGATATAAACATTAGTTTATACCATGTTAAACAAATTTTTGTCTGCTGGTTATTTAGAGGATCTCAAAATAGAGAAAAATTAGAAAAAGCACGAAAGGGAGACAACGAATCGGTTTCGTTTTCCATGCTTTCATACACCATTTGATGCAACCAGAATAAGCCATAACGTTATGAAATACAATGCTATTCAAAAGCATTACTGCAACGTATTCTTGAATATATGACGTATGGAACGAGCGAAGTATTTACATGTAAATTCATACACATTTGCATATACACACGCAATCATTCCATTTGAAAAGTTGCAAAGTGCAAATCCTTAAGAGATCCCGTGCTATCTGCACATTTTCGCAATTCGCCTTAATATATGCAACACAGGAGAAGAAAATCTGTAAAAACTCACGAAATATTTCACCGCATTCATTGTTGTTTCCAGAATATGTTGAATAGCTATAGCAAGAAAACTCAAAGGAAGGGGCAAACGGCAATAGCAGTAAAAGGTTGAAAATTGAACTTGAATTAACAGCACTAGAAGTAAAAATAACAACCTCTACGAGAGAACAGCAACAACAACAAAAGCGACAACAGCACGCTTACTAACAGAAAGACGTCAGCAGAAACGAAATAACAACGGCTGCGAGCAACAAAACAACAATAAAATCGAGATATTAACGAGAACAAAAACAGCAACTAAAACGACAATAACAAACACCAAGAAACAATATCAACAGCAATAATTGAAAGAAAGAGTGCAGATAATAAAAATAAATCACTTTGTGAATATCTGAGTGTTAGAGATTTTTCTAGCGTGTGATCTTTTTATATATTTTTCACGTAACATGTTTCGTTTCATTAACGTAACTCGTTTCGGAAAAGAAAACTTTCTGAACAAGGGACAAGTTTGCTCGAGAGTAACGATGATAACAATATTAAGACTTCAATTTTGGCATAAAACTTTATTAAAGGGGCGCATTAAAAAATGCATAATCAGTGCTCAGAAATTGAACTCAATTCCTTTTTAGTTTTTGATCTTCTTCCCATTTATTTTCCCTCTATACATCCAACCATTATCATCCTCATCACTTGTTTATGACTTTCCTCCCCATCTCAATATGGACTTTTTATTAATGTACTACTTTTGCAACTACTTTTCAATTAAAAATAAATATTTTCATCCCATAAAATTTCTGACAAAGAAACAGCAAAGACTATTGGATTTCGATGATTCAGTTCAGTGCAATATATCCGTCTTTAATTGAATCGATTGAATACGAAACCATATTCCTTCGTGCTTTTCTTTTTCTATTTTATTCAAATTTTTTGATTCTACTCTTTCTTGATTGTTTGTTGGTTTGGAATTCGAAAAAGGAAAACTCGCAAAGAAGTTTGAAATTACAGAATTTACCGTACAGTTCATACAATTCCGTTCAATTGAACTGAACATAATATTTGAGTAGTTTTCTATCAGTACGCGGTGCAATTCAATTATGATCAGAAAGAAGGTTACGAAGGATTGTATATGACAGTCCTTTTGTTCCTTGGAAATTGTTTTTCTAAAATAATTTGGTGATGAGATGTGATAGAATCTGAAAATGGAAGCCCCTTGTCGATAAGTGTTTGTCTATTTTAGGTTTCCATATTCTATTTCTTCTACATTTAATTTCATAATTAACTTAAAATTTACTATTTAGACAGCAATCCTTATAACCCAAAACTTATTTCTTAATAACCCCATAAAATACGTCTTACAATACGTCCACCAAATCTCTAATTGAAACCTTAAAAAGTTGAAGTCTTATTTTGTAATATAAAAATCTCTTATTAAGATATAAACACATGTTTCATCTCATCTCACTCTTAAGTATCTCCCTAATAACACCAAGAAAATCGTTCGTTTGAACCGCAAAAACCTTTAAGTTTTAAAGCCTGTGAAGCATTTTCAAGAAAAATATTACATAATACTACATAGTTGGAGCCAACACGAAGTTTATTTCCTTTCTAATATATGTGAAATGAGATATAATAACTGGAGCTCTATTCAGCTCAAATTTACCTATTCAATTTATTTCCCATTTCTCAAACTTTTTTTTCAATTTGATTTCTAAATCTCGCAGTTTTGGGGTAAATCGAATCGAATCGGATCGAAACTTTGGCTTTACGAATGTAACTTAAAATAATTGAACAACAGCCGTGTTTTTTTTTTGTCGCGCGTATACGCTTATTATTGCCGTTACATACAAAACGATATCCGCGTTTACGAACGTTACACCCAAAGCTGAGAGCATTGTAATAAATATTAATACAGATTCCCGCTGTCGAAAGAGGAAAATGGACAAGGCACATATTATATCACAAACTTCTGCATGATATTGTTTTTTTAATAGTGACCAACCGCTTGATTTTCCCCTTTTTTTCGCCAAAATAATGATAATGGAGCATTTTCACTCCCAACCACGAACACCCCTTTATTTGTATTAAAAATAAATACTTTTTTTTCGTTTGACCAAACAAACGTTTGTGATGTAATACGGCAGTTATCCCGTTTTTCTTTTCTGACACTTAGAGATGTGTCTTTTCCCGATAAATAACATAATAAAATTAATGTTTTGATTTGGGCGCATTATGCCCTATCGCCGCTTATTGAGTTAGCGTGGATAACTATAGGCGCTTATTTAAGGAACTATACGCTTATTTTCCCATACAAAAATTTTCATATGCTCATACACGCGACAAAAAAAAAACACGGCTAACATCAGACAATAGCGGAGTCTAGAGAAAAAAGGAACAAATGCAGACGATGGCTTTTTCGGTACAACCGATCATTTCATCCAAAATTATAATATGACCAATTACAATATAATTCTTAACTTTAGTCTCAAAGAGTCTTCTAATATAATCTTATGAATTTTGATCTACAACGATCTTGAGCTCTTAGATAGAGTAAGCTCTTAGATCTTAAATATATTATAACCACAAAAAAGCGTACCCTTTAAACCTAGAAAATCCTGCATTTGAATATCAAATAATTTTATTATAATCATTCATTTTAATTTCAAGAAACCTTTTCATTTCAAATTCAACGAAATATCCATAATTTAGTTTTATAAAATCCTCACTCATTAAGTCGAAAAACTTTACATTATAACATCAATAATAACACATTTTACTTAAAATATCCTTCATTTTACCCATACAAAATTTTACATAATATCAACAAATATTTTACCATAAGCGCAATGTTTCTTCATTTCAGTTTAAAAAATTTATTTATTTTTATTCCAAAAAATTACAGAATCCATAAATTTGACATTTTGCTTTGTTTCACACCTAATTATTGCTGTCCAATTCCTTTTTTGAAATCCTCAACTCATTTGAAACAGTCATTTGCAAGTAAAATTTACATACTTTTTAACGCTAACGAACCGCCTGTTAACGATACGGTTGTTTTTAATGCTTTTGCTTCAGTTGTTATTGCTTTGATCTACAATAACAATAAAAAAAATTGAGAGGTTGTTAGAGAAATCACAACGGTTTGCGAAATAATTTGAAATCAGTCAATTGAAAATCACAAAAAGGTTCTTGTGCAAAATATTCGTGGAGTTTGTTGTATAAAATTCAATGGAAAAGTAAAAAAGCATACCAAAGAATAACAGAAAAAGTTAGTAAAGTTAGTTATCATTAACCAAGTGAAATTTGAATTTAGAACCAACAATAACAACAACAACTACACAATTTTCCATTCTAAAAACTTTTCCCTTTTCCTTCGTTTTTTGAAAAGATATTCCTGGAGCAAAATAGTGAAAGTTATAACTGAACTGCGGTTTGCGAATAGGTTGGTTTCAGAGTGAGATTGACAAAAAGTAGTTTTGATTGTTTTAGCATAACATTTTCTGGAACAGAAAGCCGAATTAAAGCGCTACAAAGGAAAACACCCCAAATATTAAATTTTTGCAAAATTGTTACTGAAACCTTTTGGGTCGATTGAAACTAAAGAGAGTGTAAATGTAGGTGTTATAAAGACAAAGGAATGAGAAAAACGAGAAATGCTTGACTGAATCATTTGAATGATTCCTATATGGCAACGTAGGCCACGTTGGTATAACAGCAAACGTAAAAATCAGAATATTTTTCACCTGAGATTTAGTATTCTTTCAAACGTAATAATAATAATAATAATAATAAACATTTAAGTTTTCAATTCATTGATGGAGAAAAACAATAGTAATTACTCTTAATCGAATTATTTTAAATTCCATTTGTGAAATCACGAGGGAAACCTGTTACTTTTCAATTCAATAAAGTTACTGCAGAGTTAAAAATACGTGCTAATGGGGGAATATTTAGTATATAGACACCAAGGTGGCGGAGGAATTGTGCATGATGGAAACTCAAAATTTCCGTGCCTTCAGTAGCCGCAAAAGCATATTCATATACCCACACATGGCACACACACCCAAACACACACACAGACACACACACGCAATGGCACACACATACGCACGCACCCATGCACGCTCATTAACCCATGCATTTCTACTGTAAACAACGTGTTCTCTCAAAATAACAAAAAAGGCGACTGTTTGACTCCGATACGATTGTAAACAAAGGGAACGGAATACAAATAAATGCAAATGATTTAGTTGAGATTTTAATTTATAATTGTTGGAAAGTGATGAATGAATGGATGAAAAACGATGCGAAAGAACGAAAAAGTGCTGAATGAAAACATGCATGCATCTGTTTCATGGTTTGTGACGGTGATGAAATAATGATAGTGACGATTATCTTTTTAAAAGTAATGAAAAAATAATTTTTCCTTTCGTTAAATTCGAATTAAATTTTTGAAGCAATTTCTGTGTGTTCAACCAAAATATAATGAAATATTGCTTTATGACGTTACATTGAAATGATAATAAATACACGTAGAAGCAGACGCATACAAACACGCACGCACACACATTAGCAAGCTGCATATCTCTGAATGTATACAAGAGCAATACATGACATCGTAGATCGTCAATAATGTCGATGATAATGTTTGGCTATAGTAAAAAAGCTTTGCTGTAATGCCACAGATGCTTGTAGTTTTATAAATTTGCATATAAAGGGAAAGTTAAGGGCAATACCGTATATCCATGTCAAATAGGGAAACGTATGAGAGCGCGAAATTGGTCAGAGTGAGTGTCCGCGCGAAGGGTTAAAAGCAATGCAAAGAAAAGTAACAGAAATAATTGCCATTTTGAGAAAATAAATTGCATGACGGGCGATGAGCTCATAAAATGGTATTAATTTGCTGCAGACCAAACAAATACCCAGATGATGCACAAGGAACAAATTATGTCAAGCAAACGCAGATGGTGTACAACAAAAATAAGAGCAATAATAAGAAACAACAACAATAGCAATAACATGATTAAAGTACTACCACCAACAACAACATTGTAGTGGTTACTTTTATGTTTCTTTTTACTTTTTATAATTTACGTTAGTCTTTATATAATTATTAATATTATATTTTGTATTCACTATTTCGAATCAGAAACAAAAATAATTTGTTGTAGTTCAGAGAAGATTTTATTTTTGACTGGAAAAATTAGATTACAAATTTTTGTCTTTTAAGATTTTTATAAAAGGTAAAACAATTTTGTTAAACACAGTATATTTTTAGAATTATGTATAAAGTATTAACTATAAAACAATATGCATATATATATATTTATAATTATATATAAAAGTGCCCTACAAACATTGGTCATTGGTGATTATTACAACAAATTGTGACATTAATTATATAACAGCAATAGCAATTAGTGATCTATTTTACTATAAATTATCAAAGGGTATTCAATCTTCTAAAAGGATTCATTAAAAGTTCGATACATTTTATTTCCGCAGGGTTAATTTATAATAAAATTCAAAGTTACAGCCCTTGGTGTCCTTTTTATAAAGTATAAAAATCTCAAAGTATACAAATCTTTGATTATAATTATCTTTTGCTCTCGCCACTCTCTCCGAAGGAACGTAACTGATGATGCCGCCATAACAGATGGCAATAATACAAATAACCTTAAAACGAGACACAGTTATAGGGTGATTTTTAAGCCCGATAGAACTCCAAATGGTCAAAAATAGCACAAAAAGTTTAATTTTAATATAACTGCACTCGTAGGATCACCCGGTATTAGCATTTGAAAATTATTTCGGCCATATGGCACCGCGGCTGTTCTTAACGTAGTGTATTTTTGACGCCCAATTCTGAGTCACTTTTTCAGGTACTGTTGGCCGTATGTGACAAATAACAGGAAAACTGCCAACGTCCAAGGCGTCAATTGTTGCTGATATAACAACTTAAACCAGTGACTTCGCGTGTCCCCACAGGAAATATTCGAAACGTGTTGAATCGCAAGACATTAGAGGACAGTTGACAAGTCAGTTTTTATGTCAAAAAGTCAATGGTTGACTTCCCCGTATGGGAGTTAGCGCAAACCTGTTGGAACTATATTTCGTCTAGATAAAATGCCGTCTATATTTCCAAACAAAAAATTATTGGTCGCGGTGCGGTGACGATCTCCACTGACTGAAGAAATAAGGTAAATTCTTCTTTATGTGAATGGAGTCTGTAGAGTCTTTTGTGGATTGTGACAAACGTGTTTATTAACAAACCCGTTAAGCCAAAAATTTTCCTCATCGCTAGATATAATTTGCGATAATAATAAATACAAGGATGCTCGAATCGACGACTGATTTCCAAAGTAAATTTGGATAAGTTGGAAGCGTTGTTCAAGCGTGAGTCTACTCACGATCGGGCAGACTAAACTGAACATAAATATCAACAAGAGCATTTAGAAAGGCAACATGTATTGACAATTGTCCTTAGTTCTATCTAAACTAAAAAATTATATCAGAGTAACATTTTTGGAAGCTTTCTTGGGAGTCCATTTTCTTAGGCATAGGTTTGGTATTAAAACTGTAGCTCCAAATTTACTCTCGGTGTTTTGGAACTGAACTGTAGCTCACGTAGTCATGAGTTCATATAATCTTCAAGAAGTGGGCGAGACGTGGGTTGCTTTTTTGACATGAAATACCCAATTTTCTTATGGATTTATTTAATTATTTTTTGTTTATTTATTTATTTATTTGTTTAGTTAATTTATAAATATAATCAACTAAGATAAAAAGAGTAAAAACCATGCATCAATGCTTCATAGTTCGTCAAATACAAATATTTCAAAATTATGGCTATGAGCATAAGAAGATGAACAATTTCATAAATTATGTTAAGAAATACAAAATTTTAGGGTTATAATAGACGGATATATGACAACTATCACGCGAAGGGAGGCGTAATATTACATTACCCAATAGAAGTAATAGAATGTAACTGCGCCCGATACTGAACCGAAAGAAGTCATATATTATAAGTGACATTATAAGTATTAGTCAAGGACCATTTCCTAATACATCAACACTTAACCGCTACTCGACTCTAAAACGAACTTTGCGGAACAAAAAACAGATATAAAGTCGCATTATACATACTGGTGGGAAATAACCATGAAAGTTGCATTGATATATATGGATCGCTATTGCAATGAATACTGCTTACTGGATATTCTTCCGTCTATTTAACATTTAAACGAGAATTACTAACCTTGAGTGATGTTCGGCACTAATTTAGGGCTATAGCAGTTATTTTATATAATCTTTATTTTTCTTCTAATTTTCAGCCAAAGTCGGAGTCCTTTTCCAAGAGACCGTAACCCATTTATCGAATTCCGTACCGAAAAAAGATCGCTAAACGTCATAATAAAAGAACAGACTCAACTAGTTATATGACCGCCCACGAGGATCAACCAGAAATGTTTTTAGGCATCATCCCTCTAACGTTATATCGATAATAACCTTAACAAAATAGAATCTTGTAAAAATACAACGAAGGGAGAAACATTCACAGAAAATAATCAGATATTACTCCGAAGCGTTTCATATTCGTGAAAATGTTTCATAAAAAGAACATCCTTTGTCATCGTCTTCTATTTCTTCTTCGTCTTCCTCTTATCTTTGTTTTTCATCGTGAATGCAACCTCTTGGTGATGTTTGCAGAGGAGTATACTTAAAATCTGTTCTGTTCTGACACAAACACTGAGCCGTAGAAATTTAATTGAAACTAAGGAGGTTTTGCATTAAGCGATTAAAGCAATATATGTTTAGTAGAGTGTGTGAAGTAGTCATCGTCAGGAATTCAATAGTTAGTTGTTATAAAGCATACGTCCCTTACAAACCCCTTACTAGAATTACTTACTTGCACTGTTAATCGTATTATATTTAGTTTTAATCAATCTATTTAGTATGTCAATACCTTATTCTGGCAATTCTTCATTCTGGCAATCGTCTAATCTGACGGTCTAACCCGGTGACTATTATTCGGTCTTGAAAAGCATTTTATCAGTCAGTTAGTCAGTTGTTCAGTCAGTTGTAGCTAATGGCGCTGCTGGTAACGCGACTGCTGTTAATGTTGCTTCTGCTGCTATTGATGATTTTGCAAATGCTGCTGTTGTTGCCTCTCTTGACATTGCTTAATTCTATAGTGCCTTCTTCGTCACATCTTCTTCTTCTTAGAGCCCTCGGCAGAAGAAATTACTGCTTAACATCACCAACTCCGATTGAGATATTTCAAATAAGCGCAGGATTAAATTATGGCAGTTAATCGAAGCCGCGTGCACAAATACATGCATGGATTATACGATATTAATTCTAGAGAATGGAATAATTTTGTTTTTCGCTGTGTGAGGGGAGACTTGCGCTGGTCGTGAACCTTAAAATTTAATTTTAAAAGTGGAATTTACAGATGGGACGTAGTATAGAGTAGATCGGTCGATCGAATGGACTTCTCCTGCTTTCACGACAGGAAGCGAAATTTTTCAAATTTTCCTGCGAGTTGATATCATGTATTATTATAGTGTAGACCGTCGAGGGGGGGGGGCTATACGAAAAGTTGCTTCTTTGGAAGATCAATGAAATTATAAATAGTATTACAATTTTAAACTCTATAATTGTTTGTTTTTGGTTTTATCTATTGCGACAACTATTTTGATTAACTTTACTTAAGCTTTCAATTTTTTCTATTTATTATTAAAGAAGTTTGATATTTTACTTACTTATTTATAGAAACAAATAGTTTAAAATAGCAAAGCATGCATATAATATTTACCATTGGGGTTTTCGTGATTGATATATCTTAAAATTTCGATCAGACAATTTGAGAATTAGACTTGGTCGAAAGCTGACATGCCGCCCTATAAAATGGCTGTTTTTTTATTGATTCTCATTATGTCCATTTATTTGTGTGTTTTAGTGTGAAATACAATCCCTGAGTGATATGTCAAGAATATATATGTCAAAAATTTGTAAACGGGAAATTCGGTGCATTTTATAGCCTTGCATTGATAAAGTCGAAAAGCAAGTTCGAGTACAATAAATAAATTGCAGAAAATTGAAAAAATACAATGGTTTTTTAGAAACTTATCCCTAAAACTCTACACCCTCTCATCAAGGTTGTCGAGTACCGGATATTTTAGCGAGAGCAGAGAAGGTGCCAGTAGATCTGCTTTTATTTCCTTCCTCTAAATTTGTCGTACCTTTCTATTCCTGCTCTTTACCTTTGCCTCTTTACCCCTGCTTATGTTCTCTTCTCCATTTCTTTCTCTGCCTACGACCTTTTACTTCTTGTAAATCGGTTTGATATCGTCACAATATTGCCATCGTTTATTTCGTGTCGCTTGTCAGTTACGAGAAAAGTTTCAAGTGACACTTTTTAAGTGAAGGTTTTAAGTTTTGTTGCCATCCGTTTGGTATAGTATGGTATGATGGTTGGTTTGGTGAAACTGTGATCGTATATAAAAACACTTTTTGACAATTCTGAATGTGAGCGTATACAAAAATGCAATAAATTGAACCAATTTTATATAGCATTCAGTTGAATTTTATCATGAAAATTATCAAAAACAATTGAAAACCTAAAACAGAATCGTTGACTTTTGCCGCGGTTATTTTTATTTTCATTTTTGATGTTCATGGGTTTGTTATTCTGTTGTTTCCTTATTGCTTCTTATAGTAAAAAAAGGACCTTGTTGACTTTTCATAGTTACCATTATAAAAAATTGATAGGAAGCGAACTTTTAAAAAGTTTTCCAATAGCGATGGATTAAAGGATGTGATGAGATTGATAGAGAGAGAATGAGAGTGGGCCGATTGCGAAAGAAATGTAAATAGAGAAAGAACCTCGACGACATCTCGTTTCCAATGCCCCAAGCAAAAATTATGTTTATATGAACTCAGTCGTAAAATTGAATTAAGCAGAACAGCTATTCACCTCCGGTTATTATGTCGTAGTTTTTGCGGTTGATGTTGTTCACATTGTTATCAGTGTTACTTCCTTTAATGTTGTTTCTGGCTTCGTCACTTCTTGTTGCATAGGTTGTTGCCGTTAAGTCACCTTATTTTTACCTTTTGGATATGTTTTTTACAACAACATTACCATGAAAAACAGTGACAACAATAACATATCATAATCCTAAGTCGGATTTAACCGGGAATCATAATTAATTTCCGGTTTTAGAAAGTCTCTGTAAAAGTAATTGGGATGACACGACGTTCACGTTGGGTGAACGAATGGAGTAACAAACGGACAAACATACATGGATACACACACAATCATACACAGAGAAGCTCACACGTACACACTCGCACACACTCGCAAGCAGACACACGTGCGACCGCATACAAACACATGAATATACACGCAACGCGTCGAAGAAGAGAACGCACGGCCTTACACGTCCTAGATTATCGCAATGATGTGTGTTTGTTCAACATAAGAACAAATTGTAAGATATATACATCAGCGCACACGTTCCCATTTGTATCAATTTCTAGTTTTTAATTTAATTCAATTTAACTTGGGTTCATTTGACTCCCCTAAATCCAACTAAACTTATCGAGCATCACCTTGCTTAGTCTCTTGGTTCTTAGGTTTGAATATATATTGAATAACATTTTTGGAAATGAATGTAGAATCTAAACAATGGTATGAATTTATTTAATCGCGCTATTAGAGGTTCGAGGGGGGCGAAAAAGGGGTCGCAGCAGGATAATTTCATTCATCATTAAAGGAAGTGGTAAATATTCTGTAAGATCGTAAATATTTTTGGCGGTAAATATGTTGTAAGAGCGGGTCAATAAATCCTTTCTAATATCTTGGTTATTATTCCGTTGGTGATGCCAAATCATCAGCAAGATACATGGTTGAGTAGCTTATTCAAGGGACAGAACCTTATTACCAATTCGTAATCGTTAGTGCAAACGTTGCGCACATTGCGCACGAAAACTAATTTTTAATGAGGAGGCGCATTCCTGGATATTGGTCGACTCTAATACACATAAGGCTTACAAAGTGACAGTGTGTACACACAAAGTTACTGTTTATCGCGGATTTTGTGCTGGCGGCCTCGTAACAGGTTTATTTTGGTCTAATTTGGATGATGCGGACTGCCGAATAATAAACGACATGTGGTTTAAGCAAGGCCAAGGATGCACATTTTACATGAACGATTTTAGGATATGGCTATTTCTCCCAGAGGTGACGTAAATTGGCAGCTGAGGTTGTGATTATACCCTGTTTGGCCTTTTCTTTTGGATCTGAACCCGGAGCCGAAGTTGCAGGTCTATACCCATAGGCCGCAATCATCCGATGTCCACAAATTCGGACAGATATTTGCAGCAGAACCATTAGAAATTGCACCATTCGGATCCATGCCGTCGTGAGAAGTCACGGTGGACCTTTGAACGGTGATAAGTAATAGCATACATCTGTACATAATGACAGGCATGAGTCTTTGAAATAAAAATAATAAAAAAGTCCACTAATACATCATGCTCAGTTTATTTAATTTGAACACTTTCCAGCTGGAAGCCCCTAACATAGAATATCTTCTATATCCTTTTCATATTTTGGGAAGGAACTTGTAATGCCCAACTCGGGAATTCGGAACCAGTTATTTATATAAGGGAGAAAACACTTTGATCATTTTTACGTTTGGTGAAATATTTTTAGTGTGTCTCGTTCTTCTTCATTATATTTGGAAGCCCCATTTATACCATTATGAATTGAGGGATGAATTTGAGGGCACCGGTCGACTGCGGCTTATTCGCATAGACGGGCGACTTTAGAAAACCTCACATGAAAAACGTTATCGGGGTCAAATCGACCGATTTTGGTGGCCAATTCACGTCACCTTCGCGAGACATAACCATACCATCAAATCCTTCGTGCAGAATATCCATCGTGGCGTTTGCTGTGTGGCTCATAGCGCCATCCTGCTGGAACCACAGTTCGCCTACGCCCATATTGCACAATTTGGGCCAAAGGAAATCCAAAGGAAATTTGGGAAAGGAAAGGTTATCACCGATCTGCAGCGCTCACCGTTGACGGTGATAGCCGTCGTCGTTTAGAGAAAGTACGAACCAATGATACCGCCGGCCCAAAATCTACAACAAACAGTACCTTTTTGTGGACGCATTGCCACCTGATGAACCTCGTGTAGGTTGGACTCGTTCCACATATGGAAATTTTGCTTGTAGCCATTCATCAAAAAATGCACCTCGTCGCTAAAGATGATTCGTCGGTCAAAATTGGGCCGAAACAAATACTCATTTTGATAATAGAGTTTTGTCATTTGAACATACTGCTTAGTAGTGTGAATCACCATGGTGATTTGGCATTACTGACTGAATTACAAACGCCACATTTACCAGACGTCGGTTAAAGAATATGACTGCCAACATCGACCCGCTCTTATTGGAGAACCTTATAGTTGGAGAAAAAATATTTAAATGATCGCTTACGGTCACGGTCACTGCCAAACAATTTAGCAGTCTCGGCAAATGGTGCCGGTCATCCTAGTGGAAACAATGATTATTTAGACGAATATATTAGTCTATTAAAAATTTTTTGTGATACGATTTTCGATCTTGACAAGATTTTCAATATATTAAATTGATCCTAGTGGACTGGTCGAAAGGAAAAACATGAAGGCTTGAGAAAGAAATAAGTGCAAGAATGTTAAACTTGAGGTCGATTAACTCAATTACATAAATTTATACAGCTCTTAGTGTGTTCTCCTTGCTTCTGTTACCGTCGACATTGTTTTTGTTGTTATTGTTATTGTTGCCAAGGATTTTCTTACTACTGTTGTTTTCACAGTTTCGGTTTTTAATCGTATGAATATTCACACCTAGAGTTACGGATCATATTGTTGTCATCATTGCTGATGAAGCTTTTGTTATTAAATTTTTGTCATTATCTTCGTTGATCCTGCAGTTTTTGTTTTTGTTTTGATATTTGATTACGTTTATGTTACCGCCTTTATTATTCCCGTGTTGAAGCTCTATAGCGGCGAGCTGGCTAGTTTAAACAGAAACTGGCTAGTTTTATGTTTTAGACAAAATTTAATTGCTTTTAATTTTGTTTTTGCTTTTTTTACTGTCGCTACTGTTGTTAATCTTGTTGGTTTTGTCACATTGAATTTGTTGTTGCTGCCTAGAATTTTGGTGCTTCGAAATTAATTTCCATTCAAACGTCGCTATTCCGCAATAATTACTTTATAAAACAAGCGCTTCGATTCAACAATATTTAATTTAAAAAGGCACACACACATACATTTAGTCCAGTCCAGTCTAGTCTAGAGCAGTTATCTATACCATACACACACAATCAGACACACGCAACATATATGCGCACATATTTGCTGAAGCTTATTTAACTAAGTTGAATTTACATTATTCCGAGAATCAATCGAAATTTGATTTTACCAAATGGATTTGGAAGGATTAAATCCTTAAAGGGGTAACTAAAATTTACTAAATTTTAATATATGATGATATGGTAACATATGGTATGATAATTTCAACACATGTGTGGATGGATGAGTTGATTGATTGATCGATGGATGTTATGATTGTTGTCGAAAACAAAGAAGGCGGAATTCTCAATTATCAATTTCATCTTTTTGATTTTGAATTCTCAATCTCTCAGAGCTATTTGTTGCCATTGCTGGCTTTTTTGATGTTGTTGCAATTTTCACGGCATACAGGATTTTTCACTCCAAATAAAATTACACGTTTTGAAAAAGATTGGGTTGTGATCGAGAAAGAGGTACCTCTCTCTCATACATCGCACATAGATTCAATGCCCTGAATTCTATTAGTATCAACGCTCCGCATGCATGAAATTAAATATGAGGAAAACCCAATATGACAAACTAATTCAAAAAGTGCTAAATGCCGAAAAAAGTCCTAAACTATAGCCAAATTAAAAAGCATCAATTAAGATGTAAAAATATTATTTCGAAATTGAAAATTTCAATTATTGTTGAAAAATATCAGTAATAACTTGAAACTTTCAATCAAAAGTTAAAGTCTTAAATTAGGAGGTAAAATATCAGTTAAATTTTTGAAACCTCAGCTCAAATTAATTATATAATTCGAAATCTTTAAATAAATGAATGAATTAAAATGTTAAAGTTTCAGTTGAAAGCTGAACATTTTAACTAAAATTTAAGGACCTCAATTAAAAGTTATAAAATTTAATTTAAATTATAATCGACATCAACCAGGATTTAAGATCTACAACTAAAACTAAAAACCCTAAAAGTTCAAATATAAATTAAAATTAAATATTTCTATTAAAAGTTAAAAACTTAAAGTAAAAGTTAAAAACATCCAATAAGAGCTAAAATTTTTAAACAAAATTTTACCAATTTTATTTTACAAACTTAATTTAAGAATCAATCATTTTGAACTGTGTCCATAATTCGTGAAGGGAATGTTTATCATATGCGCAAACAAATAAATGCATAAACTTTTTCAACTAAAACTAAGAAACAAAATATTTCTTAATTTTCAAAAATATTTGAAATATTTTAAATGCAAAACAAAATCAATTTATCTGAAAAATGGGGGGGGTCAGAACAAAAATTAAAATATTCTTTCTCAATTTCTGGCTCCGGAAGCCATGATTTTGACGATTTTGACTGGAATGCATGTGTTGATGACATCAACGACATCCCAACAGACGATGGGAATGAATTTTAAAACAAAAATCAACAAAGGTCATCAACATCGTTCTACTGAAACAATATGCGATAACAAGGATTTCACCAAAGGGAATGACAGATATTTTGCGTCTTTCTCTTCATCACTCCATTCTTTCATTGTTATTGGCATCTCTCTCACACATACACACACATGCACACAGGCAACGGCAAAAAAAGATTGACTGCCAACGAAAGCTTTAAAACTGTCGGTTGGTTTGTTGATTTCTCGGTTAGTCGGTCGATCGGTCGGTCACTTGATCGATTTGTCAGCACACCGGTGCATATTATAGCTTCATAAATAATGCAGAAAAGAATTGTAATAAAATTCCGTTGTTAATTCAGAATGAAAAAGAATACGGACATTGGAGTTCATAATGCCCATTTTGCGACCTTTTGATGTAAATATCAACCCATTGTGTATGCAATTTAATTTCTCAAATGTTTTATGTTGCAGTTTTAGAGTTTTTAAGTCGAAATTATGTTTTCAAGCGAAATAATAGAAATTACGGTTTCAGGAACGAATCTCGTTCTACCCCTACGATGAATGGTGTTGAAGATTGGATAAATCAGGCCAATGTCACGTAAAACTGTCACGTAATGTCAATACGCTCTGCTCTCTGTCTCATTGATCCTCTTTCTCAGTCCTTCTCTATAGATCTTCTTTATAGATATAAATAATTTTAAATAATTAATGAATTTATATCCTAAGAATATCGAATCTACTGAACAGATTCTTAGAAGCGCACTATTTACAATTGGATTGTTTATACAATTTTTCAATTTGAGAAATTAATTGCATTTACTTCAAACTAAAAAGAAAACCCCAAATGGAAAGAAAGACGAGAGAAAACACATGAAATCACTTCAGTTACTTTTTAAGCTTCATTCGAAATAGATTTCGACAATTTCATTGTCGAGAGACAACATAATTTAAAGAAAAAAATGAAAATGAATCAGGATAACATTGAGGATTGTAATTACCCAGTAGTGGATAGCGAAATAGAAACAGGGTAAGTAGTTGTAATAGGAGGGTTCTCGGCCAACTAAAACGGGTGCTGTAGTGGTGCTATCTAATTGTATGTGTTTGTTGTAATTTGTTGTTGTTGTTGTTGTAGTGGTGCTATATAATTGTATGTGGTTGTTGTAGTGGTGCTATCTAATTGTATGTGTTTGTTGTAATTTGTTTTTGTTGTTGTTGTAGTGGTGATATCTAATTGTATGTGGTTGTTGTAATTTGTTGTTGTTGTTGTAGTGGTGCTATCTAATTGTATGTGTTTGTTGTAATTTGTTGTTGTTGTTGTTGTTGTAGTGGTGCTATCTAATTGTATGTGTTTGTTGTAATTTGTTGTTGTTGTTGTTGTAGTGGTGCTATATAATTGTATGTGGTTGTTGTAGTGGTGCTATCTAATTGTATGTGTTTGTTGTAATTTGTTTTTGTTGTTGTTGTAGTGGTGATATCTAATTGTATGTGGTTGTTGTAATTTGTTGTTGTTGTTGTAGTGGTGCTATCTAATTGTATGTGTTTGTTGTAATTTGTTGTTGTTGTTGTTGTTGTAGTGGTGCTATCTTACTGTATGTGGTTGTTGTAATTTGTTGTTGTTGTAGTGGTGCTATCTAATTGTATGTGGTTGTTGTAGTGGTGCTATCTAATTGTATGTGGTTGTTGTAGTATATTGTCGTTGTTGTAGGGTGCTATCTTACTGTATGTGGTTGTTGTAATTTGTTGTTGTTGTTGTTGTTGTTGTTGTAGAGAGCTATCTTACTGTATGTGGTTGTTGTAGTATGTTGTCGTTGTTGTAGGGTGCTATCTTACTGTATGTGGTTGTTGTAGTATTTGAGTTACACTCAAAATAGTGTAACATGAGACTTTTCTATTGCAGTCCGTCAGTTAGCTATGCCTGTCCTTTGTCATTCGTTTGTTGATATTTTATTAGGTAATAAAAAATATTTTTATGATTTCAAAATTCGGTCCTTCGTTTGGATGGGGAATTCTATAAAGTCAACAATTAGTTGTATTGCCTAGATCGATTTGCAGTGTTGTTGTTGTAGGTCATTAGTAAAATTCAAACTTGTTGGTGAGAAGGGGCGATGGAACCTATAAATATTTTCATATTCTTGAATCGAGTTGATGACTTTTTATCTAAACAAAAAGGAAATGTACTTGACGAGCATCTCAGTGAAATTCACCGATGCTGTGAGAAGTTGTGTTTTTATGAGCATCAAGTATTATTAGATACGAATAATGGGAACCATTTCAACAATTGCTGCTGGTCTTCAACACAGTGTTTTGAAGGACCTGACACGTGTGCTTGCTACATGCTGAAACAAGATGTTGTTAGAATCAATAAATTAATGTCATTATATAATAGATTGAATAGAACCTAAACTGTTGGAAAAAATAAAAAAACATTTTTATGTGATGAATTTACGATTGCTTTTTATTTTATTTAATTTAAATTTTCTTTTGTCTTACAGTATATGATGTATTTGATTACAGTTTTACAGCCAACTATCAGTTTTACCTACTCGTATTTTTATTGTCTACTTCATCTATGTTAAAGTGTTGAGAGTGACCTTAAGTAGGGTCGCCGCATATTATAGGGTATGTATTGATGCAATACCAAAAAGTGTAACATGAGAATCACGAGATTCGCAAATTGTATCATTTTCAAATTTGATTTGTTGCAGACAAAGAGATGGTTCTCCTTGCAATCTGTTATTGCTCCTTCATTTCATGCTCGTAAATTGTTTGCGTTGACAGAGTAAATGAGCCCACCGGCTTGAGGACAGACGGATGAACGACCAAAGCATTTGAGAGATTTAGGTTTCGTTTATTTGGGTTCAAACTTTATTTCATTACGAGTTTCGTCGCTGCGACAAACATCGATTGTCATAAAAGACCCAAATTTCAAAGAAGAGTAAAAAGAAGTGAATGGACAATATAATATACAATTAAAGGAATTCACGTCTTACATGTGGATAACTATTATTTTGCTCAACTGGAAAATTGTTTGCTCTTCAAAATAATGTTGTTTTTTCAATAGCTTCTTCTCTTCTGCTGCTTCTTCTCTTCTGCTGTTTCTTCTCTTTTACTCTATAATTGATTCCAAGTCTACACGAAAACAATTTTTGTTAAGCGTGTTTCGTAACGCATGCGCGTTGAATATTATTGATTGATACCGGTTTAGCGATGAGGGGCAAAACGGGTCATTCGTTCATTCATAAACTCGAAGCGGATACAGATTTCATTCATGAATTCGTAAAAAAAAACCAATAGTGGTCTTTGTGTTGGCAACATTCGTAGTGGTTTTCATTGGGTTTGTTTTACCAGATACCAGATCAATCAGATACCAGATCAATCAGATAGCAGATCAACCAGATAGCAGATCAATCAGATAGCAGATCAACCAGATAGCAGATCAATCAGATAGCAGATCAACCAGATAGCAGATCAATCAGATCAGATACCAGATCAAATCAGATACCAGATCAGATCAGATAGCAGATCAACCAGATAGCAGATCAATCAGATCAAACTGTTGGAAAAAAAAAACATTTTTATGTGATGAATTTACGATTGCTTTTTATTTTATTTAATTTAAATTTTCTTTTGTCTTACAGTATATGATGTATTTGATTACAGTTTTACAGCCAACTATCAGTTTTACCTACTCGTATTTTTATTGTCTACTTCATCTATGTTAAAGTGTTGAGAGTGACCTTAAGTAGGGTCGCCGCATATTATAGGGTATGTATTGATGCAATACCAAAAAGTGTAACATGAGAGTCACGAGATTCGCAAATTGTATCATTTTCAAATTTGATTTGTTGCAGACAAAGAGATGGTTCTCCTTGCAATCTGTTATTGCTCCTTCATTTCATGCTCGTAAATTGTTTGCGTTGACAGAGTAAATGAGCCCACCGGCTTGAGGACAGACGGATGAACGACCAAAGCATTTGAGAGATTTAAGTTTCGTTTATTTGGGTTTAAACTTTATTTCATTACGAGTTTCGTCGTTGCGACAAACATCGATTGTCATAAAAGACTCAAATTTCAAAGAAGAGTAAAAAGAAGTGAATGGACAATATAATATACAATTAAAGGAATTCACGTCTTACATGTGGATAACTATTATTTTGCTCAACTGGAAAATTGTTTGCTCTTCAAAATAATGTTGTTTTTTCAATAGCTTCTTCTCTTCTGCTGCTTCTTCTCTTCTGCTGTTTCTTCTCTTTTACTCTATAATTGATTCCAAGTCTACACGAAAACAATTTTTGTTAAGCGTGTTTCGTAACGCATGCGCGTTGAATATTATTGATTGATACCGGTTTAGCGATGAGGGGCAAAACGGGTCATTCGTTCATTCATAAACTCGAAACGGATACAGATTTCATTCATGAATTCGTAAAAAAACCAATAGTGGTCTTTGTGTTGGCAACATTCGTAGTGGTTTTCATTGGGTTTGTTTTACCAGATACCAGATCAATCAGATACCAGATCAATCAGATAGCAGATCAACCAGATAGCAGATCAATCAGATAGCAGATCAACCAGATAGCAGATCAATCAGATCAGATACCAGATCAAATCAGATACCAGATCAGATCAGATAGCAGATCAACCAGATAGCAGATCAATCAGATCAGATCAGATAGCAGATCAACTTGATATAGAAGAAACCATCAAATTGAAATATGGATGAAAGAATACTTAAGGACATTATAAAAACGAGGAACGTTTTGAGAAAAAAATTCAATAGTATAAAATTAAATGAAGCTGATATGAATAAAAGATTAGAAGAGACTTTTAATCCCATTACAAAACCTCTAAAGGAGATAGTTAAATACTCAAAATTAAAAGATATGTTAAAAAATAATAACAAGAACAAAACACAACTCTTTTTAAAAACTAGTACACCATTTAAAGCAAAAAGAGAAAAATATTTCAAGGACTGCAATGGCTGGATGGATCGATGGATCGACGGTTCGATGGATCGATGTATCTGTTGATCGATGGATCAACAGATACATCGATCCATCGAACCGTCGATCCATCCAGCCATTGCTATCGACAATGGTGTTCGCAGTCTCGTCCTTGAAATATTTTTCTCTTTTTGCTTTAAATGGTGTACTAGTTTTTAAAAAGAGTTGTGTTTTGTTCTTGTTATTATTTTTTAACATATCTTTTAATTTTGAGTATTTAACTATCTCCTTTAGAGGTTTTGTAATGGGATTAAAAGTCTCTTCTAATCTTTTATTCATATCAGCTTCATTTAATTTTATACTATTGAATTTTTTTCTCAAAACGTTCCTCGTTTTTATAATGTCCTTAAGTATTCTTTCATCCATATTTCAATTTGATGGTTTCTTCTATATCAAGTTGATCTGCTATCTGATCTGATCTGATTGATCTGCTATCTGGTTGATCTGCTATCTGATCTGATCTGGTATCTGATTTGATCTGGTATCTGATCTGATTGATCTGCTATCTGGTTGATCTGCTATCTGATTGATCTGCTATCTGATTGATCTGGTATCTGATTGATCTGGTATCTGATTGATCTGGTATCTGGTAAAACAAACCCAATGAAAACCACTACGAATGTTGCCAACACAAAGACCACTATTGGTTTTTTTACGAATTCATGAATGAAATCTGTATCCGTTTCGAGTTTATGAATGAACGAATGACCCGTTTTGCCCCTCATCGCTAAACCGGTATCAATCAATAATATTCAACGCGCATGCGTTACGAAACACGCTTAACAAAAATTGTTTTCGTGTAGACTTGGAATCAATTATAGAGTAAAAGAGAAGAAACAGCAGAAGAGAAGAAGCAGCAGAAGAGAAGAAGCTATTGAAAAAACAACATTATTTTGAAGAGCAAACAATTTTCCAGTTGAGCAAAATAATAGTTATCCACATGTAAGACGTGAATTCCTTTAATTGTATATTATATTGTCCATTCACTTCTTTTTACTCTTCTTTGAAATTTGAGTCTTTTATGACAATCGATGTTTGTCGCAACGACGAAACTCGTAATGAAATAAAGTTTAAACCCAAATAAACGAAACTTAAATCTCTCAAATGCTTTGGTCGTTCATCCGTCTGTCCTCAAGCCGGTGGGCTCATTTACTCTGTCAACGCAAACAATTTACGAGCATGAAATGAAGGAGCAATAACAGATTGCAAGGAGAACCATCTCTTTGTCTGCAACAAATCAAATTTGAAAATGATACAATTTGCGAATCTCGTGACTCTCATGTTACACTTTTTGGTATTGCATCAATACATACCCTATAATATGCGGCGACCCTACTTAAGGTCACTCTCAACACTTTAACATAGATGAAGTAGACAATAAAAATACGAGTAGGTAAAACTGATAGTTGGCTGTAAAACTGTAATCAAATACATCATATACTGTAAGACAAAAGAAAATTTAAATTAAATAAAATAAAAAGCAATCGTAAATTCATCACATAAAAATGTTTTTTTTTTCCAACAGTTTGATCTGATTGATCTGCTATCTGGTTGATCTGCTATCTGATCTGATCTGGTATCTGATTTGATCTGGTATCTGATCTGATTGATCTGCTATCTGGTTGATCTGCTATCTGATTGATCTGCTATCTGGTTGATCTGCTATCTGATTGATCTGCTATCTGGTTGATCTGCTATCTGATTGATCTGGTATCTGATTGATCTGGTATCTGGTAAAACAAACCCAATGAAAACCACTACGAATGTTGCCAACACAAAGACCACTATTGGTTTTTTTTTTACGAATTCATGAATGAAATCTGTATCCGCTTCGAGTTTATGAATGAACGAATGACCCGTTTTGCCCCTCATCGCTAAACCGGTATCAATCAATAATATTCAACGCGCATGCGTTACGAAACACGCTTAACAAAAATTGTTTTCGTGTAGACTTGGAATCAATTATAGAGTAAAAGAGAAGAAACAGCAGAAGAGAAGAAGCAGCAGAAGAGAAGAAGCTATTGAAAAAACAACATTATTTTGAAGAGCAAACAATTTTCCAGTTGAGCAAAATAATAGTTATCCACATGTAAGACGTGAATTCCTTTAATTGTATATTATATTGTCCATTCACTTCTTTTTACTCTTCTTTGAAATTTGGGTCTTTTATGACAATCGATGTTTGTCGCAGCGACGAAACTCGTAATGAAATAAAGTTTGAACCCAAATAAACGAAACCTAAATCTCTCAAATGCTTTGGTCGTTCATCCGTCTGTCCTCAAGCCGGTGGGCTCATTTACTCTGTCAACGCAAACAATTTACGAGCATGAAATGAAGGAGCAATAACAGATTGCAAGGAGAACCATCTCTTTGTCTGCAACAAATCAAATTTGAAAATGATACAATTTGCGAATCTCGTGATTCTCATGTTACACTTTTTGGTATTGCATCAATACATACCCTATAATATGCGGCGACCCTACTTAAGGTCACTCTCAACACTTTAACATAGATGAAGTAGACAATAAAAATACGAGTAGGTAAAACTGATAGTTGGCTGTAAAACTGTAATCAAATACATCATATACTGTAAGACAAAAGAAAATTTAAATTAAATAAAATAAAAAGCAATCGTAAATTCATCACATAAAAATGTTTTTTTATTTTTTCCAACAGTTTAGGTTCTATTCAATCTATTATATAATGACATTAATTTATTGATTCTAACAACATCTTGTTTCAGCATGTAGCAAGCACACGTGTCAGGTCCTTCAAAACACTGTGTTGAAGACCAGCAGCAATTGTTGAAATGGTTCCCATTATTCGTATCTAATAATACTTGATGCTCATAAAAACACAACTTCTCACAGCATCGGTGAATTTCACTGAGATGCTCGTCAAGTACATTTCCTTTTTGTTTAGATAAAAAGTCATCAACTCGATTCAAGAATATGAAAATATTTATAGGTTCCATCGCCCCTTCTCACCAACAAGTTTGAATTTTACTAATGACCTACAACAACAACACTGCAAATCGATCTAGGCAATACAACTAATTGTTGACTTTATAGAATTCCCCATCCAAACGAAGGACCGAATTTTGAAATCATAAAAATATTTTTTATTACCTAATAAAATATCAACAAACGAATGACAAAGGACAGGCATAGCTAACTGACGGACTGCAATAGAAAAGTCTCATGTTACACTATTTTGAGTGTAACTCAAATACTACAACAACCACATACAGTAAGATAGCACCCTACAACAACGACAACATACTACAACAACCACATACAGTAAGATAGCTCTCTACAACAACAACAACAACAACAACAACAAATTACAACAACCACATACAGTAAGATAGCACCCTACAACAACGACAATATACTACAACAACCACATACAATTAGATAGCACCACTACAACAACCACATACAATTAGATAGCACCACTACAACAACAACAAATTACAACAACCACATACAGTAAGATAGCACCACTACAACAACAACAACAACAACAAATTACAACAAACACATACAATTAGATAGCACCACTACAACAACAACAACAAATTACAACAACCACATACAATTAGATATCACCACTACAACAACAACAAAAACAAATTACAACAAACACATACAATTAGATAGCACCACTACAACAACCACATACAATTATATAGCACCACTACAACAACAACAACAACAAATTACAACAAACACATACAATTAGATAGCACCACTACAACAACAACAACAACAACAAATTACAACAAACACATACAATTAGATAGCACCACTACAACAACAACAACAAATTACAACAACCACATACAATTAGATATCACCACTACAACAACAACAAAAACAAATTACAACAAACACATACAATTAGATAGCACCACTACAACAACCACATACAATTATATAGCACCACTACAACAACAACAACAACAAATTACAACAAACACATACAATTAGATAGCACCACTACAGCACCCGTTTTAGTTGGCCGAGAACCCTCCTATTACAACTACTGTTGGACTATGTTTTTCATGGGGGAATTATCTCGGCTCACTTTATGAGCTCCAATCAACTATTGCAACCTCGCAACAAATTTTTGTTGACTTTAACGCGCGTTTTAAGTAAATCATTACCTTTCGTTGAATTTGACAGCAATCACCAGAGCTACCACCAACCGAGAACAACAACAACATCAATTGGACAATGTATGAAATATATCGAATCGCCTCCTCATCAAAAGTTGGCAACCCACGGAGTCATGAGCAGTATGAATCCCTTTTCTCTTTTCGTTAGATCGTTCCTCTAGTATTGACCCTTTTCTCAAGCACACTTCCTCTTTCAAACCAAAATTAGTTTTCTTCATTTGAAACAATTATTATTTTTTCCTTATTATTATTCCGCGTCTAATTCCTCCCTCACTTCTTCTTACCCTAGTAGTTGTAATAGGAGGGTTCTCGGCCAACTAAAACGGGTGCTGTAGTGGTGCTATCTAATTGTATGTGTTTGTTGTAATTTGTTGTTGTTGTTGTTGTAGTGGTGCTATATAATTGTATGTGGTTGTTGTAGTGGTGCTATCTAATTGTATGTGTTTGTTGTAATTTGTTTTTGTTGTTGTTGTAGTGGTGATATCTAATTGTATGTGGTTGTTGTAATTTGTTGTTGTTGTTGTAGTGGTGCTATCTAATTGTATGTGTTTGTTGTAATTTGTTGTTGTTGTTGTTGTTGTAGTGGTGCTATCTTACTGTATGTGGTTGTTGTAATTTGTTGTTGTTGTAGTGGTGCTATCTAATTGTATGTGGTTGTTGTAGTGGTGCTATCTAATTGTATGTGGTTGTTGTAGTATATTGTCGTTGTTGTAGGGTGCTATCTTACTGTATGTGGTTGTTGTAATTTGTTGTTGTTGTTGTTGTTGTTGTTGTTGTAGAGAGCTATCTTACTGTATGTGGTTGTTGTAGTATGTTGTCGTTGTTGTAGGGTGCTATCTTACTGTATGTGGTTGTTGTAGTATTTGAGTTACACTCAAAATAGTGTAACATGAGACTTTTCTATTGCAGTCCGTCAGTTAGCTATGCCTGTCCTTTGTCATTCGTTTGTTGATATTTTATTAGGTAATAAAAAATATTTTTATGATTTCAAAATTCGGTCCTTCGTTTGGATGGGGAATTCTATAAAGTCAACAATTAGTTGTATTGCCTAGATCGATTTGCAGTGTTGTTGTTGTAGGTCATTAGTAAAATTCAAACTTGTTGGTGAGAAGGGGCGATGGAACCTATAAATATTTTCATATTCTTGAATCGAGTTGATGACTTTTTATCTAAACAAAAAGGAAATGTACTTGACGAGCATCTCAGTGAAATTCACCGATGCTGTGAGAAGTTGTGTTTTTATGAGCATCAAGTATTATTAGATACGAATAATGGGAACCATTTCAACAATTGCTGCTGGTCTTCAACACAGTGTTTTGAAGGACCTGACACGTGTGCTTGCTACATGCTGAAACAAGATGTTGTTAGAATCAATAAATTAATGTCATTATATAATAGATTGAATAGAACCTAAACTGTTGGAAAAAAAAACATTTTTATGTGATGAATTTACGATTGCTTTTTATTTTATTTAATTTAAATTTTCTTTTGTCTTACAGTATATGATGTATTTGATTACAGTTTTACAGCCAACTATCAGTTTTACCTACTCGTATTTTTATTGTCTACTTCATCTATGTTAAAGTGTTGAGAGTGACCTTAAGTAGGGTCGCCGCATATTATAGGGTATGTATTGATGCAATACCAAAAAGTGTAACATGAGAGTCACGAGATTCGCAAATTGTATCATTTTCAAATTTGATTTGTTGCAGACAAAGAGATGGTTCTCCTTGCAATCTGTTATTGCTCCTTCATTTCATGCTCGTAAATTGTTTGCGTTGACAGAGTAAATGAGCCCACCGGCTTGAGGACAGACGGATGAACGACCAAAGCATTTGAGAGATTTAGGTTTCGTTTATTTGGGTTCAAACTTTATTTCATTACGAGTTTCGTCGCTGCGACAAACATCGATTGTCATAAAAGACCCAAATTTCAAAGAAGAGTAAAAAGAAGTGAATGGACAATATAATATACAATTAAAGGAATTCACGTCTTACATGTGGATAACTATTATTTTGCTCAACTGGAAAATTGTTTGCTCTTCAAAATAATGTTGTTTTTTCAATAGCTTCTTCTCTTCTGCTGCTTCTTCTCTTCTGCTGTTTCTTCTCTTTTACTCTATAATTGATTCCAAGTCTACACGAAAACAATTTTTGTTAAGCGTGTTTCGTAACGCATGCGCGTTGAATATTATTGATTGATACCGGTTTAGTGATGAGGGGCAAAACGGGTCATTCGTTCATTCATAAACTCGAAGCGGATACAGATTTCATTCATGAATTCGTAAAAAAAAACCAATAGTGGTCTTTGTGTTGGCAACATTCGTAGTGGTTTTCATTGGGTTTGTTTTACCAGATACCAGATCAATCAGATACCAGATCAATCAGATAGCAGATCAACCAGATAGCAGATCAATCAGATAGCAGATCAACCAGATAGCAGATCAATCAGATAGCAGATCAACCAGATAGCAGATCAATCAGATCAGATACCAGATCAAATCAGATACCAGATCAGATCAGATAGCAGATCAACCAGATAGCAGATCAATCAGATCAAACTGTTGGAAAAAAAACATTTTTATGTGATGAATTTACGATTGCTTTTTATTTTATTTAATTTAAATTTTCTTTTGTCTTACAGTATATGATGTATTTGATTACAGTTTTACAGCCAACTATCAGTTTTACCTACTCGTATTTTTATTGTCTACTTCATCTATGTTAAAGTGTTGAGAGTGGCCTTAAGTAGGGTCGCCGCATATTATAGGGTATGTATTGATGCAATACCAAAAAGTGTAACATGAGAGTCACGAGATTCGCAAATTGTATCATTTTCAAATTTGATTTGTTGCAGACAAAGAGATGGTTCTCCTTGCAATCTGTTATTGCTCCTTCATTTCATGCTCGTAAATTGTTTGCGTTGACAGAGTAAATGAGCCCACCGGCTTGAGGACAGACGGATGAACGACCAAAGCATTTGAGAGATTTAAGTTTCGTTTATTTGGGTTTAAACTTTATTTCATTACGAGTTTCGTCGTTGCGACAAACATCGATTGTCATAAAAGACTCAAATTTCAAAGAAGAGTAAAAAGAAGTGAATGGACAATATAATATACAATTAAAGGAATTCACGTCTTACATGTGGATAACTATTATTTTGCTCAACTGGAAAATTGTTTGCTCTTCAAAATAATGTTGTTTTTTCAATAGCTTCTTCTCTTCTGCTGCTTCTTCTCTTCTGCTGTTTCTTCTCTTTTACTCTATAATTGATTCCAAGTCTACACGAAAACAATTTTTGTTAAGCGTGTTTCGTAACGCATGCGCGTTGAATATTATTGATTGATACCGGTTTAGCGATGAGGGGCAAAACGGGTCATTCGTTCATTCATAAACTCGAAACGGATACAGATTTCATTCATGAATTCGTAAAAAAACCAATAGTGGTCTTTGTGTTGGCAACATTCGTAGTGGTTTTCATTGGGTTTGTTTTACCAGATACCAGATCAATCAGATACCAGATCAATCAGATAGCAGATCAACCAGATAGCAGATCAATCAGATAGCAGATCAACCAGATAGCAGATCAATCAGATCAGATACCAGATCAAATCAGATACCAGATCAGATCAGATAGCAGATCAACCAGATAGCAGATCAATCAGATCAGATCAGATAGCAGATCAACTTGATATAGAAGAAACCATCAAATTGAAATATGGATGAAAGAATACTTAAGGACATTATAAAAACGAGGAACGTTTTGAGAAAAAAATTCAATAGTATAAAATTAAATGAAGCTGATATGAATAAAAGATTAGAAGAGACTTTTAATCCCATTACAAAACCTCTAAAGGAGATAGTTAAATACTCAAAATTAAAAGATATGTTAAAAAATAATAACAAGAACAAAACACAACTCTTTTTAAAAACTAGTACACCATTTAAAGCAAAAAGAGAAAAATATTTCAAGGACTGCAATGGCTGGATGGATCGATGGATCGACGGTTCGATGGATCGATGTATCTGTTGATCGATGGATCAACAGATACATCGATCCATCGAACCGTCGATCCATCCAGCCATTGCTATCGACAATGGTGTTCGCAGTCTCGTCCTTGAAATATTTTTCTCTTTTTGCTTTAAATGGTGTACTAGTTTTTAAAAAGAGTTGTGTTTTGTTCTTGTTATTATTTTTTAACATATCTTTTAATTTTGAGTATTTAACTATCTCCTTTAGAGGTTTTGTAATGGGATTAAAAGTCTCTTCTAATCTTTTATTCATATCAGCTTCATTTAATTTTATACTATTGAATTTTTTTCTCAAAACGTTCCTCGTTTTTATAATGTCCTTAAGTATTCTTTCATCCATATTTCAATTTGATGGTTTCTTCTATATCAAGTTGATCTGCTATCTGATCTGATCTGATTGATCTGCTATCTGGTTGATCTGCTATCTGATCTGATCTGGTATCTGATTTGATCTGGTATCTGATCTGATTGATCTGCTATCTGATTGATCTGCTATCTGGTTGATCTGCTATCTGATTGATCTGGTATCTGATTGATCTGGTATCTGGTAAAACAAACCCAATGAAAACCACTACGAATGTTGCCAACACAAAGACCACTATTGGTTTTTTTACGAATTCATGAATGAAATCTGTATCCGTTTCGAGTTTATGAATGAACGAATGACCCGTTTTGCCCCTCATCGCTAAACCGGTATCAATCAATAATATTCAACGCGCATGCGTTACGAAACACGCTTAACAAAAATTGTTTTCGTGTAGACTTGGAATCAATTATAGAGTAAAAGAGAAGAAACAGCAGAAGAGAAGAAGCAGCAGAAGAGAAGAAGCTATTGAAAAAACAACATTATTTTGAAGAGCAAACAATTTTCCAGTTGAGCAAAATAATAGTTATCCACATGTAAGACGTGAATTCCTTTAATTGTATATTATATTGTCCATTCACTTCTTTTTACTCTTCTTTGAAATTTGAGTCTTTTATGACAATCGATGTTTGTCGCAACGACGAAACTCGTAATGAAATAAAGTTTAAACCCAAATAAACGAAACTTAAATCTCTCAAATGCTTTGGTCGTTCATCCGTCTGTCCTCAAGCCGGTGGGCTCATTTACTCTGTCAACGCAAACAATTTACGAGCATGAAATGAAGGAGCAATAACAGATTGCAAGGAGAACCATCTCTTTGTCTGCAACAAATCAAATTTGAAAATGATACAATTTGCGAATCTCGTGATTCTCATGTTACACTTTTTGGTATTGCATCAATACATACCCTATAATATGCGGCGACCCTACTTAAGGTCACTCTCAACACTTTAACATAGATGAAGTAGACAATAAAAATACGAGTAGGTAAAACTGATAGTTGGCTGTAAAACTGTAATCAAATACATCATATACTGTAAGACAAAAGAAAATTTAAATTAAATAAAATAAAAAGCAATCGTAAATTCATCACATAAAAATGTTTTTTTTCCAACAGTTTGATCTGATTGATCTGCTATCTGGTTGATCTGCTATCTGATCTGATCTGGTATCTGATTTGATCTGGTATCTGATCTGATTGATCTGCTATCTGGTTGATCTGCTATCTGATTGATCTGCTATCTGGTTGATCTGCTATCTGATTGATCTGCTATCTGGTTGATCTGCTATCTGATTGATCTGGTATCTGATTGATCTGGTATCTGGTAAAACAAACCCAATGAAAACCACTACGAATGTTGCCAACACAAAGACCACTATTGGTTTTTTTTTACGAATTCATGAATGAAATCTGTATCCGCTTCGAGTTTATGAATGAACGAATGACCCGTTTTGCCCCTCATCACTAAACCGGTATCAATCAATAATATTCAACGCGCATGCGTTACGAAACACGCTTAACAAAAATTGTTTTCGTGTAGACTTGGAATCAATTATAGAGTAAAAGAGAAGAAACAGCAGAAGAGAAGAAGCAGCAGAAGAGAAGAAGCTATTGAAAAAACAACATTATTTTGAAGAGCAAACAATTTTCCAGTTGAGCAAAATAATAGTTATCCACATGTAAGACGTGAATTCCTTTAATTGTATATTATATTGTCCATTCACTTCTTTTTACTCTTCTTTGAAATTTGGGTCTTTTATGACAATCGATGTTTGTCGCAGCGACGAAACTCGTAATGAAATAAAGTTTGAACCCAAATAAACGAAACCTAAATCTCTCAAATGCTTTGGTCGTTCATCCGTCTGTCCTCAAGCCGGTGGGCTCATTTACTCTGTCAACGCAAACAATTTACGAGCATGAAATGAAGGAGCAATAACAGATTGCAAGGAGAACCATCTCTTTGTCTGCAACAAATCAAATTTGAAAATGATACAATTTGCGAATCTCGTGACTCTCATGTTACACTTTTTGGTATTGCATCAATACATACCCTATAATATGCGGCGACCCTACTTAAGGTCACTCTCAACACTTTAACATAGATGAAGTAGACAATAAAAATACGAGTAGGTAAAACTGATAGTTGGCTGTAAAACTGTAATCAAATACATCATATACTGTAAGACAAAAGAAAATTTAAATTAAATAAAATAAAAAGCAATCGTAAATTCATCACATAAAAATGTTTTTTTTTCCAACAGTTTAGGTTCTATTCAATCTATTATATAATGACATTAATTTATTGATTCTAACAACATCTTGTTTCAGCATGTAGCAAGCACACGTGTCAGGTCCTTCAAAACACTGTGTTGAAGACCAGCAGCAATTGTTGAAATGGTTCCCATTATTCGTATCTAATAATACTTGATGCTCATAAAAACACAACTTCTCACAGCATCGGTGAATTTCACTGAGATGCTCGTCAAGTACATTTCCTTTTTGTTTAGATAAAAAGTCATCAACTCGATTCAAGAATATGAAAATATTTATAGGTTCCATCGCCCCTTCTCACCAACAAGTTTGAATTTTACTAATGACCTACAACAACAACACTGCAAATCGATCTAGGCAATACAACTAATTGTTGACTTTATAGAATTCCCCATCCAAACGAAGGACCGAATTTTGAAATCATAAAAATATTTTTTATTACCTAATAAAATATCAACAAACGAATGACAAAGGACAGGCATAGCTAACTGACGGACTGCAATAGAAAAGTCTCATGTTACACTATTTTGAGTGTAACTCAAATACTACAACAACCACATACAGTAAGATAGCACCCTACAACAACGACAACATACTACAACAACCACATACAGTAAGATAGCTCTCTACAACAACAACAACAACAACAACAACAACAAATTACAACAACCACATACAGTAAGATAGCACCCTACAACAACGACAATATACTACAACAACCACATACAATTAGATAGCACCACTACAACAACCACATACAATTAGATAGCACCACTACAACAACAACAAATTACAACAACCACATACAGTAAGATAGCACCACTACAACAACAACAACAACAACAAATTACAACAAACACATACAATTAGATAGCACCACTACAACAACAACAACAAATTACAACAACCACATACAATTAGATATCACCACTACAACAACAACAAAAACAAATTACAACAAACACATACAATTAGATAGCACCACTACAACAACCACATACAATTATATAGCACCACTACAACAACAACAACAACAAATTACAACAAACACATACAATTAGATAGCACCACTACAGCACCCGTTTTAGTTGGCCGAGAACCCTCCTATTACAACTACTTCCAACAATTTGAAGACATATCCCGGGAAGTAAAATTCGAATGAGGTGAACTGCGGCCTGTAGTCGACCCTACCCTACACGAGTGTTTTTGACAAAGTGAGAGAAAAAAGGAGATCAGAATAATAACTCGCACTATCTATATATAGAGAGCTACTTCCTATATTTTTTCGAAAACTCCCCTTTCCCCATTTGAAATAATTTTCTGCAGGATTCTACAAAAAACGGGCTTCTACGAAAATGTTGATGTATTGAGCATAAAAACTGCTCCATATTCGTGAACAGCGACCCTAAATTACACAGAAACAGAATTAAGTAAAGCCTTGCCAAAGGCAAATAAAGAAAATGATGAAAATTGCCGACTCCAGAAGAGAAAGGAAATACGTGATTATATTTGCATTTTATGCCTACAATTGATAACTAAATTTATTGTTTTATTTAATTCTTTTACTAACAATTTAATTAAATATTTTCAACGATTAAAATGGTGTGACACCAGATTTCACAACATATTGGGCGTTGAATTAAGACAATTAATTAAGGCAATATCGTATCTCCTTTCTCTTTTAGAGTCGGTAATTTTCATCATTTCCTTTAGTTGCTTTTAGCAAGGCTTAATCCTGCATCTGTATTGTCGTACTCTTAAAACTTGCGTATTTCAAAACAAATCCTTGGCTATCCCACCGTCTCAATATATCTCTTTGGCTCAAGACATACGAAACTTAAGTGTTTATCAATATCAATACTTGAATATTCAAAACAAATATTTACAAATATCTCGCCTCTCCAAGTTTTCTCTCTGTCTTCCCCATTTATCTCTCGCACTCACACCTTCTCCCTTTTGTAATTGAACGGAGTTTAAAGTTAATTGTAAAACTGGCTGTCAATTTAATTGATAACATTTTAAATGCCCATTGGCTTGTTTAACTACTGGTTTTGCTTCTTCTTTCCATTGCTGTTGGTAAATAGCTCGTTTCGTACCGAAATTGTTTTTGGTATTTTGCTTATGTTCTTGTTGTTGTTGTTGTATTCAAAGGTCCGCGGCTTAAGTTCCTCGCAGCAGAGCACTTGCTCTTGAGCCAAAGAGATAGGTTAAGATCTTCATTTTGTTCTTAATTTTCTTCACGCTGATCCCCACATTGTTTGGTATCTATCTGTCTTTCTACGAGTATGTAGTTATTTTTTAACATTCTTGATGCGAGTCTTTTGATCTATTTCTGCAATAATTTTCTCCTTCCCTTATTCTCGCCCATTCTCTATTTATAGTCACCCTCATTTCTCTTCCTCATCTCTTCACCTCCTCTTCTATTAATTCTACGGGATCATAAAAACACTTTAAACAGGTTAGCTTGTTGGTTGTTTGGATCGTTTGATCGGTCAGTTGGTTTGGTTGTTGGTTTCTTGCTTTTCTTGTTCTGAACATTTCAATAATTTGAATATTTAAATACTCTAATTCACGAGACTCCAGATACTCTTAGAATCATTCATCCTTTTAATCCGAAAAAAAACCTCATCTACTTCATATCCACTTTCCTCACAAATTCAAATATAATAAGCTTAGTCTCCCGAGACGATTGCCATCATCAAAAATTAGTTTCTCCTTTTAGTGAATTATTCAAGTATTACTCAAAACAGCTGATATATAGAACAGTTGATGATGAACAGTATCTTTTCAATTAAACTTGATTTGACTTAAATATTCCAATGAGTTAAGTAATATCTGAATCGATGGAAATTCAAATTCTGAGTGGACTTTTGTGGAATTAATGATGATTCACAGGAGAGGAGGGCTAGGTGGGGTTTAAATAGTTTTTAATAATTGCAAAGTGAAATCGAACTCTCTCGTTTTATATAATTTTGCTTTGTTGTTTTAGCTGAAAAAATATCGAGTGGAGAAGATTTTCAGATGGTGGAATATTGTAATTGTGGCCATCTTGGGCTGTATATCCTAAAACTCAAGGAATTCAAATTACATTACATCCTTAACCATACAATTAAAAAAGTAATTAATTGTATACCGTAGTTTGCTTTTTCCTGTACTTCCACGCTTATTACTGTTCGAAGTTATTTATTTCTTTGATGTCTTCTTTCGTTTGTTTCTGATCAAAGTTATAACAATTAATTACACCCAAAGTTATTCAATAAATCCCAAACTTGTTAAATCAATCTCGGTAACTTCTCTTTATAACTTGAAAACATTTTTAATTAACGGAAACATATCAAGCTTATTAACAATGCATATTCGCGCCTATCCATCTCTCTCTCTGCTTCTCTTGTTCATCAGATACAATTTCAGTTGAGGCGATAAATTCGATTACAATAAATCCTTGTGTAACAAGGTGTAAGGAATTGTGTGCGAAATTCCATCATAATGCTTGGAACCAGGAATTCTGAGAATTTTATTTCAGACTATCAGAGAAACTCTCGAGGAACGTAATATTGACGTGATGGGGGTTCGTACTGCAATCTCTTCACACTCATGTGATTTTCTCATGTGATATTTCCATAACAAACTTAGTTGTTAAAATTGAACTTATCAAAGATTATTCCGGTTGCTTAATAATAAAAGAATGAAAAGTAAAATATTAATTGTTAATTAGTTCCTAATATACGATTTCACTCTTAACTATCGTTCCATATGTAGAATTAAACTGCAATTTAATTCTTTGTTAAAATTTTTAACTGTTGTAAATGAAACAGTTTATCGCTGTTCTGAATTCTTATATCTTTTTAAAATTTTTCAGATTCTGGATATATCCAATATTTTGTCACAATCTGGCAATGCCATTTAACTTTATATATAATGTTTCTCGACCGGATTCTTGAAAGCGTGAGATACCAAAAGTGTTGCCCATCCTATAAAAAACACAAAAGTAACGGTCCAATTGTTGCCAAAACTAAATTCAGCTAATTAACTAATAATCAGATTCAAATATATTTCTACGATTTTTGGTATGAGTTATCTTAGGCAAGGCCAGTATCCACCGATGAAATCTTGTCAAAGACGGTTTTATGTGTACGTAGTTGTTTGTGATTCTGTTTAATTTTTTTCCTTCCCGAAGAAAAACTTTTAGATAGAATTTAGTTTGTATTTGTAAATTAAAAGCAACTACAGACGGTTTGGTGGCAGCGGCGTTGGCGTGACAGTCTCTTAAAAACTTTTACAAGATTTTCTAATTAGAAATGCTTGTCAAAGTGTGCAAATATCTATGTGTGCGTTTAATGTGGGACATAGCTAGTAATATTAACTTATTTACGGCCTAATAATCGTTGTCCGGCTTATTTATATCGCTCAATGGTGCCTAGGCATAGGGACTACGCCTCTATCCCTTCGGATTATTTTCGAATACGGTAGAAGTGATTACAAGTAGAGTTCTTTATTATGCCAAAGAAATCAAAGAAAGACCAGAATGTACAACATAATTAGCTAAAAATTTACTATTAATAGTTAAACATTTTCGTTTAAAACCTCCGAAAACTCTTATCTATTGCTCATACAATGTTTTCCTTTCACTCGCCTTATCTTGTATTCTTACCTTAATCCCTTCCCTGATCCATTCCTTTTCTCTAAACCATTTTCCCCCTGAATTATTCCTTTCTCTCTTGGTCGGATCCTTGCCTTTTACATGCATATTACTGTTTTTCTTTTATCTTTCCCCTTATTTCCACTCCCTTTCCTCCCCTTGTTTTTTGTTTTGTCTTTTTTCTACACATATAATTTATGAGAAAATTTAATACTAATCGGAGAAGAATAAATTGGCGTTACAATTTCAAACTTATTAAACAGCAGCCAAATAGAACCATACCCCGGAAAGGGTAATATATTAAACAAATGTCTGAATGAACAATTCAAACGTGAGTTAATCTAAGGGATACACGAAATATTACAATGAGTTTGAATAGACCGTGGTGTATGTTGTTGTGACTTCTTCAACACGTTCAATCTTTTGGTAATATAAAAATCTTTGAAAATGAGGGAAATCACGGTTACGAATTCCAATTTTAAAACATCGTGGTATTCCTTTTCCATGTCGAAAACTATGGATCTCACAACTAGTTAAGTTCCGGATAACTAAAAGTGATTTTGCTTTAATATAAAAAAATATTAAAACTAAACATGACGCAACATAATATAAAAAGAGCATATCCTAAAGATTTCTAAATTGTAATAAATTGGATAATTGTTGCAGGATTTTTTTATCAGTCCTCACAGAAAACGATCCCAATAAAAAATCGCACTTAAAAATATATGTGCATATGCTAAACCCTTCCAGATATAGTTCACAATATTAATTTTTCAAAAACAGAAAAGTCTTACAAAAACTGCACAAACCATCCGGAATACAAGGCACGGTTGGTTCTTTAAAAGTAGAATCGGTTTTTCAGTCTGTAAAATCTAATTGATGATATACCTGCTCTACGTTTTTAAACCTTCTCAAAGAAAGGAATGACAAATATTTTCTTCCTTGGTGTAATCATTATTTTCGTTTAATTATAAATTGATATATTAATATGGTCAACACTTTTCAGAAACTCGTATACAGACATTTCTATATTTCGGATTTATTTATAAAATTCTTTATTCAATAACGAGTGACTTTTAGGAATGTGATTGTTGCGTCACGCGCAGCAAAAATTTTAATATTACAGGGACGTTATTGGCGCCATGGCGGAAGCTGCGGCAAAATTTAGTAATTGTACAAGAATGTTATAAAGGAATTGTAATGCTATTCTTCGCCAACCAACAGCTAAAAAAATATTGTCTCACAAAAATATAACAATTTTTAGACAGACAGAGAGAGAGGCGCAGTTAAATGTCAATGAACTGAAATCATTTTTATTTTTATTTCGAATACGAATCGATTTCTTTTCCCCTTTTTTTATTTTGATTATTGCGGAAACTATTCTTTCTATTTTTGTCGTATTTTATGTGGTGTTTAATTCCGATATTGTCGATAGCTGCGTATAAAAATTTGTTTAGCTGGGATGGAGCTGATGGTGATAGATTTGATGGTAATGAAGAATATTCAACTAACACTCAAGCTAAAAGCTATATACTGCCAAAACACAAAATAATTTAATTTACAAATACAAACACACAAATTTAGTAGATAGAAGATTCCTTTTTCTCCAGGCCTTAACTTTCTTCGCCTTTTTTTCAAAATATCTTTCTTTGTTCATAATTTAGCATGCTTTTCATATCGTATTCAATTGTGTAATACTAATTATTTATTTCATGTACTTTCCCTAGGAATACTAAAGAGGCAGAAGGATAGGGTTAACTTAAGAACGACATTCTAACGTACCATTTCAATATTTTTTCCTTTTTAAATGAAATGAAATGTTAAAGGAAACTTCATAGGGCAGACTTGATATATATACACCAAAAAAATAAAATTACAAAAAGAACAACATCAAGACCAATACAACAAATAATAACAACAGAATATAATATAATCATAATGTGAAAAGTGTTAAAGAACATAAGTTGAGTATTATTCTTAAAGTAAACTTGAGGTAATGCTGACCACATTTACCAGAGGGCGGATAGTGGTAACTATGGTAAAAATTAAACGACAACAGTGTCTCCAAGAGGTCTTTTACATATGTCCTTTGTATGTTTTTCGGACCGGAAAACGCGTATTTCTTAGAGGCGATCCTCCTAATTTCCAAATTTTTAAAATTTGCAGTCCAAGATGTCTCCAAAATTACTCTAAAGTATGCGCGATCCGGTTACTTGTTGTTTGATTTTAACCATATATTTTGCTCAAATTTATTTAACTTAGTGTATATAACTACGTGAAGCCAGCCCGAAGTCGGTGTTTTTAAATGCTTATTATTAGTCTGTATAATTATTAAATTATTGTTGGAAATTATTTATGAAACCTTTTACGTGAAGTGCAAAAGACTGTGTATTTTTGCGAGTATGTGTATGTGTATTTCTGTATTTGTGGGAATATGTCCACATATATGTACGAGACAGGGGATATTCTGCATGCATTGTTATAAATTGTTGATTCCGCTCTGGTTGTTATTAATATATTATAATGAATTCCTCAGTATCATTTCACATATTTAATCATTACTTTTGATCTGAGATTTAAAATTTCGTCATGAAGACAGCTTATTTTATTACTTTGGCAATAAATATTACAAAAATACGTCCAGTTTTTCTGTTTCTTCGCAGTCTGAATCTGGTGGAATTTTTGTCATTTATGAATTTATTAAATTTTCGTTGTTTTGATATTTCATATGCACGAAACGTTGCATGCTTGATGAAAAAAATTGTATGCATAATGCGTTATTGTTCAAAGGATACACAAGAAACTAGGCAGGATTGTAAGGTTTAGAGTACAGGAACAAGGAGGAAGAATAAGAGAGAAATTAAAACGGTATAATTGTGTGCGTGTGGATGTGTATAACTACGTGAGAGACTAGAAAAAATATTGCCCCACAAATGTATGTGTGAGTAGAAATAATTATGAATAACCAATATTCCAATTAAAGCCAAGAAACTAATTTAAAGTCCAAAATATTTTCTATAAAACGATTTTCTCCACAAAGGGTTTCTTTCGTCATATTCTTACCATAAGATGTGTTTTGAAGAGAGAAGTAGGTCCTCTTCCCTCTTACTTTGTAATTTTTCCTACAATCTGCTCTTCCTACTACTCCTATTTCTTTTTTACTGACTTACTATTACAACGTATCAATCGATACTGATTTTGTTAGCTCTTCGATGAATGAAACTTCGATTTCTATAGAAATCATGTTGAACAATACCATCATACAATATTGCGTCCATAGAAATGCTTCTGTATCCTCGTACTATGTATAAATTCATAAGATCACTTCCATTATTCATGGAGAACGACAATTAGTTTATTGCAGTGTTTCTTTTTGAAAGACCTAATTTTTTTAGAAGAAAAATATTCCTTTGTGCTTTGTAAATGTTCTAGGAATTACTTTGAAACTTTACTTTAACTGATCCTAGAGAGAAGAAATTACATAAATTACAAAAAATTTATTTAATAATATATAATTTTTTATTATTTTCATAAAAATTTTATCTTTTATTTAAAGTATGTATTTATTTATACTTTCAATTATAATAAATTCGATCAAAATATTAATTCGAGGCCTTTCCCTTTTTCATATTTCTTGGGATTAATATTTATTGCCGCGGTTTTGGCTATAATTATTTTTAACATTTACTTTTTCATATTAAATTGTTTTTTATATCACATCAAAATGCAGAAGGGCCCTATAGTAAAGAAAAATAGTAAAGAAAAATGAAAGAAGAAAGAGAAAGAAGAAATGAATCTCCATACAATTCAAAAAAGTTGTAAAACAACGACTGGCACTGATTTTGCAAAAAGTTGTAGAGGAGTTGCGCAAGAGCTATTAAAAATGTTTTCCAATAGCATACAAAAGAGTTGCAAGCGAGTTGAAAAGCAATTTAGATTGCACTACTTCCGTTTCAGGGCAATTGGAAATTTTTTGGAGAACCATCGTAACTAAAGAAACCAATAGCAATAACAACAGCAACGAACCACAAATTCTTCGTGGTAGAAGACGTAGTACGACATTCACAAGTACGTAGGTAAAGACTCAAAACAACGCTTAACAACACATATGTAAATATCATATTTTATACGTTGTACTTTGTTGTGCCTAGTCCTTTCCCAATTACAAGAGGGCGGAGGTCACATTAAGAGCACATTTAGTTCTTCGATTTATGATGCATTAAAGAAGGTGGCCAGCAAAGAAAAGTATATATATTCTTGATCACATTTACCTCAACGTCGACTTAGCCTTGTCCGACCGGCTACGTCTGTCTGGCTGTAAATCTGTTCGTCCGTGCGTCTATCCGTCTGGCTGTGGAAATCACGATTACTGGAGAACGAATAAAGCTATCGTTATGAAATTTGGTATGAATATTATTTGTGAATACTCAAACTACGAATGAATAAGTTCATTGTCACGGCTGCTTTTTATATCACAAAATGTTTAGAATTTAATTTTGCTGGAACGCCTTAAGATATTAAGACAAAATTTTATTTAGATGTGTAAAATTAAATTAAAACAAACATTTTTATGGTCGTGGTCATCCCACTAATACAGATAATAGATATATCTTTTAAACGGTTGTAGATATTTAAATAAAATATTATACGGATTCCATGTATTATTTTGTGAGACGCTGGAAGTCATATAAGAGCCCAAATACATGACGACCATCGGCGAAGACGACTATTGGCTCTTATGGGATACTAAAGAAATGGACACGTCATCAACCTCAAATCGTTTATATTTGTTTTTAATTTTTGAAGGAAAATTTTAAAAAAATTGTCCGAAAAAATTTGCCACATTTCACTGAACAATATTTAAAATCGAAAAGTGTAAATCTCATAAGAAGAGGGTAAAAATCGTATGGTTATGGCAGAAATATGAATGAGATGCAGCCTTATGTTACAGCCATCGCACAAAATGGCGATTGTATTTAAATATGCACGAAGGAAGGACCACTCGCAATTAAAAGTAATAGAGCAAAGGTGCAGTGGTAGCTTAATAAATTTAGTATAAAATATTTAAATATTTAGTATAAACCATTACTCGCCCACACTCCTCTCACCCACTTTTCATCGCTTTCCATGGCTCCAACCTACAATTTTTTACACATTTTAGTGACGCAGTTCTCTCCCTACTGACCTACAACGCCGTTTTTTATTACTTTCCCGATTACCTATCACTCGATACATATTCATAACATACTTGAAGAATAACTGAAATAATACAAAAAATTTTCGGATTTCTTCCTATTTTTTTGGTTTTCTTCCTAGTGTGTTATTTTTTTTGTTGGCCTAAGTATTTGTATTTTTGTTTATGTGTTTGTGTATGATTGTGTGTTAACACACAAGATATTTATAAATACATTTATGTGCATGTATATGGATGCTTATAAACGTATATGTATATTATATATATGCACAATTATATACGACTGTATGTATGCGCGTATATGAAAATTTATGAGCCTGGAGGGAGTGTCATTTGCGCGTGTAAACGTGTTTCCTCAACGAATATAATAATTAATTAGTTCGCTCTAATTTAAACGTTTAAGTCATACGTCATTGTCAATTCGCGAATTTTGTATTTTGTTTATTTTAGAAATTTTCTTTTTAGCTCGTTTTCGTTTGTTGTTTCGTTCATTTCGTTTGCTGTATTATATATTTTCGGGATTTTGAAAATTAGCTCGGGTATATTACGTTCAACATTTTTTCGTTTGTGATTCAGCCGTTCGGGTGGGGTGTTATTACCAATACGCAGATTATAGAGTCCAAAATGCAAAGAAATTTATAATCCAATTAATTTATACGGTTTTGGTTATCTGTAATTTTAAAAAAACTGTTATGGGAAAAATGACTTTGTCACTACGGACTGTAAAGAGTCATAAACACACAATCACAAGCGAGATGTCCGATTCTATTTATATCTAAATTTCGAAACTTATGACGATTAACCCGTTTGAGGAAGAAATATTAACAAGATTTAAATCACGTTAAGAAAGCGTCACGTTAAATAAATATCAGAATTATATAATCTTTGTAAAACGTATTCATCCCGAATTTGGTCACCAAGCTTTGCAGAGTTGATTTTGAGGGGCAACACGTGTGCCGTAAAATTGTCATAACGCGCGTGACGTTTGCAATAATGAACACTCAATTTTATGATAAAATTTTATCATTTGGACTTGCTGATAAATAGTTTAGTTTACCACGGTGATTTGGCATTACTGATTGAATTACAGATATCAAATTTACCATACGCCTGTTAAACAAGATGATCACTACAGATTGTCAACATCGACCTGTTCTTATTGGAAAACCTGTTAAAGCATCAAACGTCTATCCGGAAAGCAATTATTTGAAAGTCTAATTAAATTAAATCCTTGCCTTCTCTTTAATTTGAGCAAAGGGATATACCGGAAATGACCGGGAGAAAATAAAAATGTTTTGTTTGTCAAATTTACTGTTTTATGAACAGAATCCTCTCCAGATTCCAAGATTTCCTCTCCAGAATCCTATCCAAAGAAAACAATGTCAAAAACGTTAAGACCGAAGCAAATCGATATTCCTTAGAGAGATAGCTACAGTTGAATTTTCTGCTATAGGAAGTGATATATTTGTAACAAAAGAGAAGACATCTCGGAAGAACCAAACAAGAAAAAGTCTATAAAATATTGTCTATTGTTACGACCTATCCTCACTACTTCTTCATTGCCTTTGTTATTGTTGTCGTCGCCGTTATTTTTTGTGGTATCACCACTTTCACACATAGATGTTGTGTTTGGTCTAACTTTTTTTTTGATTGGGTTGTTTTTATTTGAAGATAATGCACACTGTATGAAAACTTTTTAGCCATTTACTAAAACAAGCGAAAATTGAAAAAAACAATAGATGGCGAAACACACTAACGAACACAACGATAAGACACAAAATATGCTAGCGTAGACCGCGTAAGGGTGAAGATAACTAAAATGTGAACAGGGAAAAGAAGCGGAAGAGGAAAAAATTACCAAGATGAAGCAACGCAATTTTGTACCTCAAGAGTAGGAATACCAAAAAAACGACATGACCACCAGTGCAATCAAAAAATGACAGCACCAACAACAACTTCAACTACTGCAACAATAGAGTGATCAAACAAGAACACACATTCATACACGCACTCGTATGTACTCGTATAAAAAGTAGCCCAAGAAAAAAAATTATCTTACGCAACAACCCAAGGAGATTCGCATTTAATGTGTAATAGCGGAAAGTAATGGTTTCAGGACGCTCAGGCAGAGCAACAGCAATAACTTGAAAAAATAGAAAACAACAAAGAGAACATAAAATGAGAAGATAAAACGAAGGGCAGAATCCGATTGCAGAAGTAAAGATATAAGAATAAAGGTGCAAGGACCCGATATATCATTAAACATTTTATTAAGGAAGGACTTCGACTTCAACAAATTAAAAATAGTTATTATATAAAATAAAACTAATAAAACTTTTGAGATTAATGAGAGAATTTAATCTTGACATTTTAGATCCTTGAGAATAATTTAAACCCTTTTACCCATACTTTTACGTAATACATATTTGAAATAATAGGAAGTTTAGCAAGTAAGGATGCTAGGTTCGAGCTTGCTGAAACTTATGTACCCTGCTCTCGTAATACAAAATTACAGCTCGATCCTAATGATCAGTGGGTGGTGAATACCTCTTTAAATATCATAATTTCCTTCTATTGATTTGGATCTATTAATATATTTTCAACACCACTCCTCCAAAAAGGCGAACATGATATAGTATAATAGTAGACGTTCCATGCCAATTTTTGGGTGGATTTATGATCCCAAACCCTGCCATAACAGTAATTTCAACGGAAGGTAAATAATGGTTTTTCCCAATTTTATTCCTTAAAAAAATGTGCGGAACTAGGCTGATTTCGGCCATTCGCCCGTTCTCCCGCAATCGCGATTTCTCCAGACAGGCGGCCACACAGATAGACAACCGCAGATAATTAGTCAGATAGAAGAAGGGAAAGTACTAGTGGAAAATCAACTAAAGAGAAGAATCTGAACCAGAATATATCTACTATTCCATACCTGCCACATTTCGTTTAAAGAGCTATAATCGGAGGAACAAACTTAATGTTGACTAACCCTTCGTTTGCAGGGTATAGTTAACCAATACGATATATATATATATATATATATATATATATATATATATATATATATATATATATATATATATATATATATATATATATATATATATATATATATATATATATATATATATATATATATATATATATATATATATATATATATATATATATATATATATATATATATATATATATATATATATATATATATATATATATATATATATATATATATATATATATATATATATATATATATATATATATATATATATATATATATATATATATATATATATATATATATATATATATATATATATATATATATATATATATATATATATATAATATATATATATATATATATATATATATATATATATATATATATATATATATATATATATATATATATATATATATATATATATATATATATATATATATATATATATATATATATATATATATATATATATATATATATATATATATATATATATATATATATATATATATATATATATATATATATATATATATATATATATATATATATATATATATATATATATATATATATATATATATATATATATATATATATATATATATATATATATATATATATATATATATATATATATCGTATTGGTTAACTATACCCTGCAAACGAAGGGTTAGTCAACATTAAGTTTGTTCCTCCGATTATAGCTCTTTAAACGAAATGTGGCAGGTATGGAATAGTAGATATATTCTGGTTCAGATTCTTCTCTTTAGTTGATTTTCCACTATATATATATATATATATATATATATATATATATATATATATATATATATATATATATATATATATATATATATATATATATATATATATATATATATATATATATATATATATATATATATATATATATATATATATATATATATATATATATATATATATATATATATATATATATATATATATATATATATATATATATATATATATATATATATATATATATATATATATATATATATATATATATATATATATATATATATATATATATATATATATATATATATATATATATATATATATATATATATATATATATATATATATATATATATATATATATATATATATATATATATATATATATATATATATATATATATATATATATATATATATATATATATATATATATATATATATATATATATATATATATATATATATATATATATATATATATATATATATATATATATATATATATATATATATATATATATATATATATATATATATATATATATATATATATATATATATATATATATATATATATATATATATATATATATATATATATATATATATATATATATATATATATATATATATATATATATATATATATATATATATATATATATATATTATATATATATATTAATATATATATATATAGTATATATATATATATATATATATATATATATATATAATATATATATATATATAATATATATATATATATATATATATATATATATATATATATATATATATTATATATATATATATATATATATATATATATATATATATATATATATATATATATATATATATATATATATATATATATATATATATATATATATATATATATATATATATATATATATATATATATATATATATATATATATATATATATATATATATATATATATATATATATATATATATATATATATATATATATATATATATATATATATATATATATATATATATATATATATATATATATATATATATATATATATATATATATATATATATATATATATATATATATATATATATATATATATATATATATATATATATATATATATATATATATATATATATATATATATATATATATATATATATATATATATATATATATATATATATATATATATATATATATATATATATATATATATATATATATATATATATATATATATATATATATATATATATATATATATATATATATATATATATATATATATATATATATATATATATATATATATATATATATATATATATATATATATATATATATATATATATATATATATATATATATATATATATATATATATATATATATATATATATATATATATATATATATATATATATATATATATATATATATATATATATATATATATATATATATATATATATATATATATATATATATAGCGGTTTATTAAACCGTAATAATATATTTCCCCCTTAACTTATTAACGAGATTTTAATGATGTCATTCTACCTAAGCGTTAAGTCATAGCGCAAATAATCGTATTGCCCTTCCAAAATGTCTTTAATTGTAATCACAGAAGGATATTAATTGCCATCAGTTACATTGACATTTACATTTTCAATACATATAACACCATTGCGTCTTGCTTCCTAAGTCCAACCTCTTCTCATTCTATCTTTGTTTGTCTAACACTCTTCCAGAAAGTATCGGTTGTTTAGGTGTTTAGTTTCGTCGCTTCTTGGTCAATATGGATTCCTTTATATTGTGCCAGATTTTCTTCACGTTCCCAATTTCGAAGGAGAGTAAAACTCGTTAAAGTCAATTATCATTACTGGTGGCAGTCAATGATGTTGCTGCTGGTGGTGTTGTTGTTAATAGCGCTCTTGCTGCTGTCGTCATTGACGCGTGGCCCCGTGAACTATGAACTATGGTCCGTTGAACTAAAGCCAAACATACATGTAAACAGAACTCTATTCAACAAAATCGGTCGATTGTTGACTGTAAGCAATGTTATTTGAGAAAATGGGCATGCGTATAGTTAATCTTGGTACTCACTGTTGTATTCACCATTTATGTAAAATTGTGTGTGTGTGTATGTGTGGACCAAACTCGAATTAATAAAACTCGAAAAGCAAAACATTAATAAATGAACTGAGACCAGCTGCTTCTTCTAAGTGTCACTTGAATGCTTCGGCACCATTGCGATTATGCTGCTTTTGCTAGCCTACAACAACGTTCAATTATCTTGGCCGCAATTTAAATATTGCAATGTTTTCTTCTGATTCCAAAAGTGCGCGCTGACGGACACCAAGGAGCTCGACAGTATGCGTTTCGAACTTGATGAGTTCATTGACTATAGAAAACATTAGAGTCAGATTGGCGCTCCTTGTGGTGCTTAAGCACTTTGCCGGAACTTTGAGATGATTACGGCTATGATGATGATGATGGTCATGAAGATACATACATAAAGATGTCATTTACTTTGAAGTGGCTTCACCTATTAATGTTTTGCAGTTGTTTTTATTGTTTCAATCTACCATTGTGACGTTATTATTGGTGGTGTTATGATGGCATAAAAATTATTGCTGGTTTTACTGTTCTCGTGAATTTTGTAATTTGGCTTTGGCTGTAATAAAAAGGTTTTTTAATACCCTACACCGGAAGAATAGGGTATACTAACATCGTTCTTCCATTTGTAACGTTTGTAACGGAAGGTATATAAAAGTATATACTTTCCTGCTAAGAATAACCTCCGGAGAAGTGTCGATGAAATTACGTCTGTCCGTGTGTCTGTCTGCTGTCTGTTGGTGGAAATCGGGGTTGCAGTCAAAAGGAGGGTGAAATCGACACGAAATTTAACGCAAACCTTCATTGTCATCTTAGGCATATTTAAGATTGAAAATGGGGTAAATCGGAGTATCGCCACGTTTTCTTATGTAAGCGTTGAAGTGTTCAGTGATATTTTAGTTTCTATATAAGTGTTCAAGCTGACATTTTATGGCCGAGATGTTGGCGTTAGATGGAGGGAGGGGTGATCTCCGTTAAAACGGGTGAGTGTCATGTATGGACTTTCTTTATAAATGTTATTTTGAGGATAAATTCAGATAAATCCAAACTGAAATCTATATAATGGGTTAGGGGTATATAGGCTTCAGTCGGACCGAAATTATGTTCTTACTTGTTCTTAATGCTACGAATCCAAACATCGACCCGCTCATATTGGAAAACCCTTCAGTTAAAATTGCAACCTTGTCATATCCAAACATAATCACATTACATTAATAGATCCCATTTTTATTAATTTAGATCGTATCCTTTTCCTCTGATATCCTTTCGATGTTTTAGATGATATTTAATCAGCCCATTTCGGCGGCACCCGAAAGTGTTCTAGTGCGAGATGCTCGAACGTTCATTAACATTTCAAATATTTCAAGTAAAAAGATTTTTCCATAGATTTTCTCATAAAAATGATACAAATCGTTTATTCTCTTCATAGAAAGTGATAACAATTTCAAAAAAATATTTCTGTTTCGAGTTCTTCGGAGTGAATTTGGAATAGTCATTACAATAGAAATACAATACAAATGAGAGGTTTTACGATTGAGTTTATGGTCAAGATTGAGATTGTTATTCCAGCAATAATATTATTGATTGTCAATTAATAGATAGATTGTCAGCATAAATTATGCTATGAATATTCTTGCATCCATAACATGTTGCGAAAGATGATAAAATGGCAACACTTTGTTTTTGACACTTATTTCTTTACTTTTATTGTTCTTATGATATTATTACCGAAATCAGAGATTGAAAGGGAGATGTGTGTGAGGAGGCAGAGAATAATAACGACTGTTCAAGTGAGAATTCTTTTTTACGGGGGAATAAATTATTAATGGGGTTCTTTTCGGAATTTTTGATCTATCCATGTAAAAAATCTGAAATAGCTACAATAGTTAAAATAAAGTATAATATGTGACGAAGGTTATAATGATATTATGGTAAAGTAAAAAATCAGTTTTGAACAAGTTTTGAAAATTAAAAACCAAATCCAGAAACCCTGAGAGTTATTAAATAGTGACATCAAATTAGCCAGCCTTAATTACAACAATTGAAAAATAAAATTAAAAAAAATTGATTAAAGATCCTGAAGGTAACCCCTGGCTTACGCATTTCAAAATTAGTTTTTCTGTTGAAAACTCATCTTTTAAAATTAATAATTTAACACAATAATGGTAATGATTTTTTGTTCTGATAAATACGATTAAAAACGATATTATTAACATTGAAAATTAGCTATTAAATATTTATTACAAACTATTTAAAGCAACAACTAAAACACTTTGGCTAATTAAAATGGTAATAAAATTAATAACAATCATCATTATCAATTTGAACAAGTTCTCACCATTATTTAATGTGTGTTTATATAAAAAATTGAGTGGGAGCACGTATTGAGCTTTGGCTCGAAAACGTGTAAATTAATTGTGTAAATATTTAAGAAAAGGCAAAAAAATGTTTGCGTGGTTGGTCGTTTGGCAATTTGTTTGTTTGAATTTTGCAACATAAAAAAATAATTTTATTGAAATATTCAGCTTAATTTATATAATATTTTCTTAAAAATGAGTGTTTAATTCTACGTTTAAATATCATTAAAAGGCTTCCGTTAACCATTATTTTCACTTTCAACGTTTGTGGGCATGGACGTGGTCGGTCCACCAGTCCACAATTCAAAAGAAGACTAGATTACAGGAGAGTGAGTAAAGTTATTGTCAAGAAATGTGCATGAATATTATCTGTTCTTATAAATTTTTTTGTGTTGGTGTTTTGGCCAGCCAAACTCAGCGTTCTTTGTTGTTTTCAGATATTTTATAATCAATATTCGAGTTTGTGTTTATGTGTTTGCTGTTGGTAGTTTTCCAAATTGTTTTTTATTCTATTTTAGTATTAAAAGTGCGCTCAATTAGTGTTATACAAATTCACAGCCTCCTACTGCGCCAAAATATTTTAAATAATTAACTATTTGTTCGGTTTTAAAATAAAGTTCTCGCACATACTGCTGCGACTAATCGGGTTGCTCGTAACCAATAATAATATTTTAATAAAATTAATGCTTCCGTAAAATAAATTTTCAATATGATTTCCAGTGATTACTTTCAATAAACTTAATTCGTTGTGAGTATCTAAACTACTAAATAATTATCAATAATTATCGCAGGCGCAAAATCCTGTCGTTAATAATAACGTGAAGGATAACATTGTTTTAAATCAACATCTAAACTTTTGTGAACCGCAAGAAACTATTGAAATAATAGCACGGAAAATTATTCACTTTATATCAGAATGTGTCACATCACAAAATCACACTATTAGAGACTAAATAAAGATAGAATGACAAAAGCCAGGAGCAACAGTGGCTTTATCAATACCGCCAGAAAGAGAATATAAGGCGGCATCAACATAAATACAACTTAAAAGAGACAATGCAAAACAGAGGCTCAAAATTCAAGGAACAATAGACATAGCTGCAATAAAACCAACAATCAACTGCAAATACAACAACAGTAGTCTCAGAAACAAGCAAACAACCCACCCGAACATCATCAAAAAGCGACCACCTGACAACGTTAACAACAATAACCATCGGATCAACTAAATCATTAACAACAGCCTCAAGAAGTAGGCAGATCTTTCTCTTTCGAGCCTACTTGTAAAAGCTTTAAAATTTAAAAGTGTTCTTAACCCTTGCCACAGAGATCAGAAAATTGAAGTATTCGAATCTGGGATCACTAGCTACAGCAACGGCAGAAAATAAGCACGAGGAAAGGTTTATGAAAATTATCAAAAATCAAAACGTCTTTAAAAACTGAAAAAACATACGGGACATCTGCGAGCGTCCTTAACGTGAAATCAAAGTATGATCAAGTAAACTTTAATAATTGTAATATTTTCCAAGTAGAGTTGCCAGCGCATTCAAAATTAAGATTTCGTAAAAGAGCAAAATACACCCACCATATTGATTGAATGAATGTTATGGATTTTACTTGAATTTAAATTAAAAAAAAGAGATAATGTTAATTCCTTTTATATATAATGTAATAAATTCTCGGCGATTTTTTGTTTGCATATTAGGAAATGAAGAAGTCTATCAATATCAAATTGTTATTACCAAAGAAAGGTTTTAACTTAAGTCTTATGAAAAAGAGGTCAAATTAGAGATACTTTTATAAATAATAAATATGACAATAAAAATGTCAAAATCTGTTACACCAAACAGATTAAAATGAATCAAATCGGTTTTTATTAAACATTATTATTTTAGAGTAAACGCTCATTTATTTTTCTAAAGATTTTTATAAAGATAATAGACCGTATAAATTTGTCGTAAAATAATTTTAAAATTTTATAAATTTCTTCGACTATTGAGAAGTTGGCCTCTCATATACTGAAAGGCTATTGAAAGCGTTCAACAGCAATGGCTAAGCCAAATGGTGAAGAAAGTCACACGTAATGGTGGAACAGCTCGGGGATGTTGATTTTCCTCTTCCAATTTCAATCTATCAGTATGTAGTATTTCTTTATTAAATATTTACTATCTTTGAATTTGCAGTACATTAAAACAGCCTCTGAGTCGAATTTGATGCCTTTTCAAATTGTAATTGAAAAAAAATCCTAGTTAACGGAACGAAGGAGGCCGGGAATAACATCGAGAAAACAGGATGTGAAACAAAGCTATGAAAAGTAAAGAAAGTAGGAAATCTTTGGCCTGGTCGAGGCTTAAATACCTCACACCCCACAGGGTACACCCGTAGGGTATATCCAGTACACAGTAGTTAGATAGTATTAGTAGCATATTACTCGGGTCACGCCCAATTTTTGCAAAATAACTTAGTATTCGTGGTTCAGTTCTGGGATAAAATCTTCAGATTCATACCTGCCACACCTCCTTTAATGCGTTACAAATGGAGGAACAATCTTAAAATATCCGAAACCCTTCGGATGTAGGGATATAAAAAGGGAAAATAATAAATTATACTAGCTAAAACTGCAGGAACTTTACATTGAAAGAAAAGATTTTTCCATAACGAAGAACCGAAAGCCTGTGTTTGAAAAATGGTTCAGAAGCAGAACATTCTTTCATACCATCAATATTCAAAGTCAATCAATTGCTTTATGTTCCAAATACATAAAAAGGGTATAAAAGAGTGTTTGGTATGGGAGAATCTGTAGAAGGAAAGATATTTTTGACAAGGGCAAACAAAAGAGACAGAGGTAATAGGGAAGGATATTGAGGAATTGTAGGTGGGAAAAGACCAACTTTTAAAAGCAAAAAACCCAAGTCATAAGAAGTGTGAAAAGTATATTAAGTTTGTTCCTCTGTTTGTAACACGTAGTGCTAGTATGGAAAAGTACAAATATTTTGGCTCAGAATCACCTCCTGACTCGATTTATCCATGTATATCGGTCTGCCTCACCGTCTGTCTGATGAAAAATCACAATAAAAATTACATTTTATTTTTCTGTTTTTTGCTGAAAATGAGCGAAATCGGTTGAAAATCACATCCAATTATGATGCTTAATTTATTCCTGTATCTGCATCCTTTTCTAGTTCATATCTATATATAGATATGTTTTTCACTTGCAACATTTGTAAACGAAGTTGACATAATCTTACCCTCAAACACACCTTCAAACCTTTAGCAAAAAAATTGGAGCGGCCTGACTACTAGAACCACAATTACAAAGCAGAGCATATTCCATAATACCATACGCCACAATATACCATGACATCCATTCTGATTTTATATGATTTGCATTTCCATTTCGCATTAGCATTAGCTGCACCAAAATATTTTCAATCACTCATTTTGCAATAATTTGATACAAAAATGATTATCCTGCAATCCTGCTGCAATCAAGCGCCTTGTTCATAGCACATTATCATATATAAATATAAGGAAATTGTAGTTCCAATGATTATTTTCAATAAACTTAATTATTTGTGATATGCTTAGTTTAACGGATGATTAGGCAACAAATACCACAAGCGCGAAACCCAGTTGCAAATGATACTGTGAAAAACAATTTTATTTTCAGCAAAAAACAGAATTTTGGAATCCATAAAAACCCTTTGAAAAAGTAAATAAAATTGTTCACTTCATGTCACAAAATATCATATCATAGAATCACATCATTAGAGTGTTATTGTTAAAAGAGTGACAAAACAATAAAAACAACAACAATAAAGAACTTCACCAATATCGTCAGCAACCCTGCAAAAGACTACCGGAACCCAAGGGCAATATAAAGTAAATAATGCATAAGAGAGCTCTCTAATTCAAGCAACAAAAATCAAAATAACAACAAAAATAGCAGTCAACAAACGAAAACAACAGTAATTTTTTCAGAAACTAAAAAATAACAAACAACAATAACCAACGGACTAGCAAGAAAAACAATTACTCAGCGTCAACGTCAAACAGCAAAAAGTAGTTTCTCATTCGAGCTCACGTTTAAGCGCCTAAAAGTTCAAAAAGGTGCTTAACCCTTTGCCGTAGGCGACCACAAAATTGAAGCATCAGTAAAAAAGCAACATCAACGGCACATAGACTGGGATCAGCAGTAACAGAAACCACAGGAAAAGCAAAGTATAACAATTTATGAAAAATATAAAAACAAAGGAATGAATTGAAATCCAGATCCAAAAAAATATCACAAAAAACTGAAACTAGAAAAACACTTGAGAGTTTAACATGAAGAAATAACTGCGCCAAGTGAACTATCATGATAGTGATAATTATAAAATTGCGTTGCCAACTTGTTCAAAATTATAAAAATAATTAATAAAAATATGAAATCATTTTTATTTATAACACTTTCACGATAATGCATATAGACCCCCCAATTCTGGTAGAACCTTAGTTTTCTAGTATACTTACACTGTAAAGTAATGGTTGTAAGGATATAATGTTTTGGATACACATGGATATAATTTTTTGTATCACCGATGTATAAAATATATTTGAATGACCGATTAAATTATAATACATGAATGGATGGATTAAAATGGAATAGAAATCAAACCACTCTCACTTGCACAACATACGAATTCCATCAGATCAATATTGCCAAATTTATGCTTTGCAATCGGAAAATTCTGACTGATGGCGCGCTTTATAATAACAGATTACAAAATACCAACAAACTTACGCTGGATTGTATAAATTTCAGATGGAACTGAATCGTTCTTGATGATCCGATGAGAGAGGTAGATATTGTTTAATTTATTTATCCTTAAACATTTTAGTTCATGTATTGAACTGAATGAATTTTCGTTTTGCAGTTGACAAAATTTGAATCAATATATTAGAAAAGTTTAAATAAAGCAAAATATTCGTAAATGAAAAAGGTTCAAATAATAGTGACTAAAATTAGACTGACAAAAATGCGAAAAACAGAAGCAAAATGAAAAACTAATAACAATAACATAACATAAAAATGCTAAATAATAAAATAAATTGAAGAGATCAAGAAAATGAAATAAGGGAATTAATAATAGCGAAAATGAAATTATATAGTTAAAATGTGCGAAGGATAAAACTAAAAGTCTTGAAAGCACAATAATGTAAAATTCATATCGACAGAAAGGAATTCAAGGACACTATAAATGAAAAATAAAGTGAAGGAATTAAAAATAAAAAGATTAAGGATATGAAAATGGAGAACAGAATTAATATATAAAGAACGGAGAATAAAAGATAAAATCAAAGATAAATTAGATAAATATCAGTGAAACAATATAAATACAATAGGGGCAAATTAAAATAAGAAGCATAGACAATTTTTAACTTCAGACTTTCGTATACCTTAAAATAAAATTTCGCGTATTATAAATTTTTTTATGCCTCGTTGTTTTCTTTACAACTTTCACTCGTGCAGTATATTCGAAGAAAATATGTTTGTACAAGATACTGATTCGCTGCTAAAGAATTCAGCTCCCAAAATAGAAATATTAATATTTACTTAAATGTATTGTGTGGCTGTAGGCTGATTCGTTGGCTTTGTCACCAATAGGCGCATTGCACGTACATTTTCTCTGATGTGATGGATGTAAAAACGCAACTTGCACCGTAAATATACTTTACTGATCGTAAATAATAAATTAATTAACGTTCATTACAATGAGTCGAATATGCCAAGAAATAGATGCACGCGTTAGCTTTAGTTAATACTGGGCTAATCCAAAGTAAAAAAATAGATACACGCCTATACATGACACGCCGCTTTAATACGTTACAAATAAAAAGCATAAAAAAATTAAAACATACTAATAAAACACTTCATTATTCGATTGGAGGGTTAAAAGTAATAAAGGATAAAAATAGAAAGTAGAGTCGAACCCAGCCCAGGACAGCTCTGATCCTACCCGGTGCTTGAGACTATGCAGTGGAATCTTTCTCACATAGTCTTTCTGATGTCTATAAATTCAATTCACGATTGAATTGTTATGTTACAAAAGCACATATGGAGAAATTTTGTAAATTTTCCCTTCGCCGTTATTGATGATTTAAATATGCGTTGATAGATTATTAAAGAGTTCAACCATAAATTTACCTCAGTGATAACATGACCATTCAAAACTAAAATCACTCGAGCAATAATGAATTGTTTATTAGGCGAACAATATATATTTATTTGTCTGAAGTGGCTCCTAGGCTCCAGATATCAAACATTTAATGGTGACGGCTAGATTAATTTGTTATTTATTTTAGACAAAATTTTACTTTATAACAAAGCATGTCTTAAATGATTCAGATGGTAGTTTAATCCTTCTCTCCTTCCCTCTTTCTCCTTTTATGTGTGTCCTCTCATTGACGCATCTGTTGGCGACGTTGTCTCCGCTATTATAATTTTAGCAGTTGTGACTGTTAAAGTTTATATTTTTCGCATTCTCCTTCTCCTTTTCCTTTTCTCCATTAATGTCTCAAGAAGTAAATTAGGTGGACAACATTTCGTTATGAGAGAACGTTTCATGTAGCTTCCATTCTTTCCCCTGTCATTCCATTCCACCTATTATCTTACACTGAAGTCATTTCAGTCACTGTTACTAACAGTGACGTGTAACTGTTAAACAATCATGGTCACAGTTGGACACCCGTCTTGCTGGCAGACATTGGTACCCATACATAGTCGGCCTTATTGTCATTGTGGTAGCTACTCTCATTGTCATTGTCAGCGGAGTGCTACTGATTCGTGATTATGTTTTTTATTGTAGTTTTTATTTTTGTTTGTGTTGTTACTTTCATTATTATTATTGCTGTGTTAGTTGGTCCTATTCCTTCTTATAATAAACAATTTCATTTGGGCTAATACCATTTTGGCATTCTAAAAAGTACTTAAGCCTTTGCTTCTTTTGTCGCCAGTAGAATCATAAATATTTAATTGCTAGAAGCATAATCATCTTTGTCACCGGCACCATTGCTATAAGCCGTAAGGATTAAGACGTTAGTAAGTATAGCTAAGGGCAAAAATCGCCATTAAATCAATTCAACGTGACTCAATTAAATTGATTCATTAAAAGCATTATCCACACTTAATATTTTTATAGAAAAAGGAGAAGGGTAGAGAGACTGAAGGAGAGAAGGGCATAATTGATTATTATTAATGTTAACCCAAATGCCCTTTAGTTTGTACATTTTTTAAAATTTTGTTTTATACAAATCCAAGAGATTGCACAGAAACAAAGGACAGAAATCTAGACCTTGCTAAACACTTATGTTTTATTTTCTAATAATCCTATTGATTAAGCAGGTTGACTTATGGACATAACTTCTAACATCCTGGAGTCCACGAGGATTAAAAAGACGATAACCGGAGGAACTCCATAGGAGGGAGGAATTCCAACGCCCCTGATGTGGAATCTGGCGGTAAAGGATATTCTAGTTTACTTGGAAAACATAGACCGTGAGAGAGTGGCATCTCACCAAGTAACCTGAAGCGGTTTTGTTTATTGGAAAATATGAGCCACCCAGTACGAACAACTAGCATAGACCGATAATACAAAATTCTTAGGACTTATATTAGATAAAAAGCTAGATATTAGGCTTAGCTTCACTAATATATTGAATAGCGCCGCGGTTGTGAGCAGACGGTAGGTAGAAAATCTTACCAAAAATACTGTTATTCCTTTCAGTAACACTCGTACTATACTTAATGAAAATGTTGGTACGAGGTTAGCCTATCTCACACCATCAAAACATTAATGAATTAGTTAGCGTAATGGAGAAAACCGGAAAACCAAAGATCAGACTTAGAAGCAGTAAAAATCAGAAGGAGAAGGACTTTCGAATGGTGATGATGATGACGAGGGTGATGTCGGGAGTGACGCTTCTTAGTGATTATAGTGGTTGATGGTGGCGTCAAAGAAGAATACATAAAACAATTAACAGAACGGCTTAACAAAACGCCTCAAGAACCAAACTCATTTTGGAAGGTTATGGCCGACCTGCAATATACGAGCATATAAAAACCGAAGACAATTTCTACCCAGAAAAAGTGTGTAGATACATATAATTTTTTAACCTGATTTTTAGTTTTCGGTATTATCAAAATAGCTAAAATTAATATAAATAATATTTAACATTTTTCACGAACTTAAATAAATTTCAGGAATAATCTGGAATTAAGTCCAAAAGTTAATCGAAAAGCCCAAATAGAAAAGTAATATATGTTAAAAGTATTATTAAATAGAATTCTACTAACTTTATATCAAACAAATTAAGATCAACCATTACGTGGTTTGAAATATTATGTTCTATTATATCCCTTCCTTTATTGTATCCTTTCCAAAATACTCAATACAATTCTGTATATATTTGTATATATTTGAAAATACTTGAAGCATATAAATGAGAATGAGAAAATGAGAAAAATGAAAAACTTTTTTATTATGCGAAATTATTAAACCAATAATTTATTTACTAAGAATTATCATAAAGAAAACAATTATTATTATTATTATTTCAAATAAAATGGATATCTCTGCCAAGGTTTCCAACGCATCGCAATTAGTTGTATCATATATTGTCATAAATTAAGCAAAACCGTGTATGTTTGGGTGGAATCACCCAAATCATGTCATGTCATGAAACCAAAAGATGTTGGGCCATTTGATGGATGATATACTTCTATTCCAACCATTTTGGTGATATTAGGTGAAAGCGTTAGCAATTTTAAAGAGCGGTGGGTGAGAAAGGTACTCCATAAGATTGATTTTTCCGATAACTCGGAGGTGGATTAAATGTTTGTGTTATATATTATGTGTTCCGCCCATCTGTTAAAATATAATCCGACTTCATAGGAATTATGCAGAGAAATGTTTTGGACTGACGTAGGATTAGGCTATTCGAATTAGTGACTATCCAATAATTAGCAGCAACGTGTACCGTTATTCGTATCAAAGCGAATATGTTCCAAATAGTGTATAAGCAATAAGTGCATATATATGTTTGTGTGTGTGTGTGCGTGCGCAACAAATATGTTTCATGGTCAATTTTATCATAATCATAATCGTCATCATCATGCCTAATAGCGCCTTTGTCTCCATGAAAATACACATACCAATTAATTAAGTGCAGATAGCTTGTAAGTTCTAATATATATTATTATTTGTTTCATTATTTTTCTATGAATACACATTGTTTTATTGTTGTTCGTGTTGTCGTTGCAGATGCAGACTCTATTCCATCAACCAAAAATATATGAAAGAAAGTAAAATTGAATATGTAATAATTTACATCTCTATACATTTGTTTAATATTCCTCACCTTTTTGAAAATCTCCCTTTTTGGTGAAACATTTTCAATAGCAATTAATTTTTTCGACGCTATGCCACTGAATTCTCGAGGGAGGCTTAACAATTATCCTTAGGTGAAAAAAGAAGAAGTTGAAAAGCGGCAGAATCAACACAAATAATTGAAGTGATATCAAAGGAAACAGCGAAGAAATGAACGAAGGGCATTCGAGGTGTTGTTGGCCCCTAATTTTTAAGAATACATTTATGTCACGGTGACGGTGTCAACGTTCGAAAAAACAATAATAATAGACATGGTAATGATGATGAAAACGATGCTGTACCTCTTTATATTTCTTTATAGCTAGATACTCTATTATTTCCGCTTTTGTAAGCATGACTTTTGTCACCTGATGTTTTAAAATATAATTGATATGAGAAAAGCAAGACAAAAAGAATTATATTTTTACGTGAAGAGTGGTAACCAAATCCATGCAACCTGCTTACACACAAAAGTACTTACACATATTTGTGGCGTGGAAAGCCTTCCCGTCGCAATCATCACCATATCCACCCACGGCACTTGAATACATTTTGTTTCTTACGCTTCGTTGAATTTTTCATTAAAAGCGAGAACCCTTGCTTTATTTTTTTTCTTTTTGTATTCTGAATAATTACTGACTGTGTGACTCCAATATATACGTTACCTACCCTCATGTAATGTATGCCACATTACCAGTCTCTACAATTACCAGTCCACGAAACAGAAAGGTGACAAAAATATTGGCAAGAAAAGCAGAAAATAACGAAAGGGTTAAAAACTTAAACAAGACAGTATTAAAACACTGACAACGCAGATTTCGGCCTTGCCGAAGCTTATATACCTTACACCCGTAATATGGTATTCACATTTTTGATAAAACCGACAAAATTGTTGAGCTTATCAGTCCACAATCCTGATCCGAAATTCGACTAAAGAAATCATATATACTGGTCTCTTTCTACATCTACATAACGAACGACATAAATATTGGCTAAAACTGTTACGTGCTGAAAGACTCTTCAGCGTAGTGACTTAATGTTGTTTTGTTTTTGCCGTTGAAAATAAACTGGAAAACTAAATGAGTTATTAAAATCTTAGCGGTTGCTTGGTCTTATTCCGTAGCATCAGGTGGGGTGTGCCAAGAATCCTTTAAGGGCCGCATCACACTGATCTCGATTTAATGTTTTCGCGTTGTAATTATTGTTATTACTGCGCTGTTGTTGTTGCTGTTGTTTTTGTAGTCGCGTTCATGATTCTATATTGCAATCATGAAATTTTCAAGAAATAGCACGGTGCTAACAATTTAAATGTTCTGTTAACTCTAAACTCTGAGACGTTGTTGCAGCTGTAGCCAGTTTCGTTAGAGTTTACAAAAAGTTTTTTTTACAAAAGTTTTTAGTCAAACCTAATCGCTCATTTTGTGAGTCGCGGCTTATCAACAATGGCCATCAATGCTCGGTCATCAATGTTGTATCGAGAAACAGAAGAAGACGGAAGAAATGGACTGAAAATCACACATTTCCGAGATTACTCTTTCACGATCTCATCGATTCGTTGCACCATAACGTGTCACTCAAATCCAATGCCAAGCTGACATTTCGAGTTTTTCTTTGAATTAAGATTCAGAAAGGTTTTCTCATAATTCATTTATGTTTTTATAGCAATAACTATTATTGCAAAAATCAGCAATGCTTTCATCGAAATTAAATTAGCTAATTAGCTCCATGGACAAGGATACTAGCAATTCATTAACTTAAGTATCCGGTAATTAAAAATATCTTCGAGCCATCATTATTAGAATTATTATAATCTTCTTCTAGAGGGTGCGAAAGTATTATAAATCAATCTTTTAATAGTTTTTCATAATTCTGCTATAGCAGCACATGTATCCTACGTTTATGCTCGGTTCTTTTCCACTTCTCTTCCTCTTCTTTCTCCTCTTCGTCCTTCTGAGTGTTCTCTTTCACAACATTTGCAGTTGTTTTCAATGTTTGTAGTTTTTCGAACAAATCAAGGGCTCATTAATTATACATGTTATCTAATAAGCATTATTAGATTATTATTACATTATTGTATAAACCGAAAAATGGAAAAAGGTTGTGGTCAAAAATGCTGCCCACTATGACAGCAACGATAGCACCATAAGCAAATCAGTCTCACATGGAATAGTAGCATTTGAGCAAAGTTCACATTCCTGCCTTTTTACCATCCCCACCCTCGCATTTTACAGTATTCATGTGGATCTCAATTTAAAAATGAAAAAAATTTAAGGTTCCCATTAAATACTCTGCTAGCCCATATGTTTCTCTCTTTTATATATTATATTTATCCTGAATTGTGAAAAACCAAGTAATTTTGCACCTCTTTTTTTCTTAGAACGTTGAAAGACATTCACTTGAATTGATAAATTCATGATACACTAAGTAACGAACGAAACAACAGCAAGGAACAATTTCATAGAGATGAAATAATTTTAATTCGCGCAGCCTAGAATGCGCATTTTTGCAAAAAGATTTCTCTTCAAATGCAAATGAGCATTTTTCTTTCTTTGAATTTTAACAAATTCTGGAGTAAGCAAAACCACATTCTGTGAATTTCAAAATGTTATTTCGAATAGTCAATCATTCTTCAAAAAAATTTCCCAAGAAAACACAACAAAATATTAAAAAAAACTAATTAGAATTCTTCATAAAAATTTTAGCTTAGGCTGAATTTTCCTAATTTCAATACCAGAAAACTCAGTAAGGCGGGAAGTATATGTATAATATACAATGATGGTGCTACTGGTGATTCTGCTGTAATTATGTTTTTCGCCACCAGTAGGTGGGCAACGTCGATCAAACCAGCACTCTCCCATAATATACTGAATTAGCGCTACATATATATCAGTATACTAGCTCAAAAGATCATGACATTAATTCATTCACTTCTAATTACAAAAAATCTAGGAAGACGTATAGAATATTGGTGCCTGGCTTCATGGGAATAACACTATTTTCAGAAGGCCAGACTGACGCACGAGGTTAATTGGTATCTGGCAGGGGTAATATATATCCGTTTCAATATCTGACATTTTCCCTTATTCCACTACAAACGGAAACACAAATTTAATAAACCCTATTTCTACATGTACACCCTACCACATTACCTATACATCCACTAAATATGCGGTATAAAATATAGTCCATTATAAAAACACCAAACCTCTGTAGTAGTTTTATAATATTAAATTTTTTAAACAATCGATTCCACTTTATTGTTATTCATTTTAAATTTATCGGTTCAACGAACGTTTCTTTTTACCTTACACTAATATTTTTTACAGTTTTCTTGTGCTTGTGCGTGCGTGCAAATTTTAAATGACTGCGCATTTAGACATAACCTTATACACATATGCAAACATATATAAAACTACAAAAAGAATCATATGCCCAAGCAGATATTTAAAATATTTGAAAAGGTTTTTCCCAAAATGACCTCAATTTTATTTGTAAAGTTTTTGCAAACGGCTGGACATCCACAAACGTTAAAATTAAATATATATACAGCCATTGCCATTCACACACAGGCCCGCACACACAGGCACTCATAAAGAGAAACACACACACACTGTATCATAAAGGCGCAGTAATAAACAAAAAACAAAACACTTATATAGGATCATAAAATATCACCTAGTCGGTTCTTTTAGTAAAATAGTCGAAATTACTTTCACTTTTAATATGTTAAAAAACTAAGAACGAACAAATAAAATCTGAAAAGGAAAGGAATAATTTTTTGCAATGCAATGCATAATGAGAACACACGCAAACACTTTTGTTTTATGATGAGTTTTAAACAAAATTTCTTCAACCAAGAGCTAATTTTTAATTTAATCGTGATGTTTGTTAACGTGGTTAATGTTTGCATAATCATAAAACTATGTTCCTTCGATCTAATGCCCTTCCTTCGAGGGCCAAGAATTGCCGCTGTAAGCGCAGCTTGAGTGGGGAAAAAGGAATAGACATTGACGGAGGAATGGAAATGAAAGCCTAAGAGAAGCATAACCAAGTCGGGAACCGAAGGGTATAGGACATCAAATGAACGTAAATCTTTCTTTGCACGCCTCTTCGTTGGTTTAGAGATCACGATTGAGCTTTTTGGCAATTTCTTTTTTGCGACAATCGCCTACGTGTTATTCCAGTTTCTTCTTTATTTGCTCATTGTTTCTTCGTTTTAGATCTTGATATCGTTATTTCCTTTTTCACACTTTCTTTATTAGTTTCTCATTTAATTAGTTTATTTTTTCTTGTTTTTATTTAATATCAATAAATTTTTATTCTATTTATAAACAAAAAATAATAAAAAATACACATTTGCAAAACAAGTTAAAAAAATTATTACAAAAAACGATTGAAACTTTAGCACCAAATAAATAGTTCCTTGTAAAAAGCGGATTTACCATTTCGATAAAATTTTACAAATGTTTTGCTCTTTTAAAAAATTCCTTATAAGAGAGCGATGAAATTGTGTCAATGTAATGTTCGAAAAACACAAAATGAAAATATAAAAATACTCTAAGAGTGACAGAATTTTCTTATAAATTGGATCGAATACATTTAATGAATAAAATGCCTTTGAATTCAATTTTAATTTCAATCATTTAATAACTTAATAATTTTGAGATAATCCTGAAACGACTATACTTGTATTCAGCAACAGCGAAACATCGAAGGTTGGCAAAGAGAAAGGGAAAGAGCGTAAGTGAGGAAAAAAAGGAGAAAAGGAGAGACTCCCAGAAATATCCTGTTAATTTTAATTAAGAGCAAAATTCAATAACTACTTAATAAAAATTTAATCATGGTTTTAAATTCAGGTCATACAACATATATGGCCATAAATATACAGGCCATAAATATAATATTTTCATGAGCCTGTGAACGGATAGATTTTAATTATTAGCTATTAAAACCAAAAATAAATAAAAGTTAAGTATAAATTATATTGGATGCCATAAAGGAAACTAAAAGTGATGCGACCTAAATGGAAAACTCCTATATGTATATATGACAAAACTAACATAATTTCAAACATTAAAAATTTCATCGCGCTTCTTTACGTAAAGTAAATATATGTCCTTAATAAAGATTTTTATGAGAGCAAAAATAAAATTTTCACTGCAACATAATCGTTTAAGCTGTTAGTTCTTTTGAATACTGCTTGTTTGTTCGTTTTCAATAGTTAATTATCGTTGATCTTCCTTGAAGCACCTTTTAAAATACTACATAAGGCAAAGTTTAGAAAAGAGGTGTAAGAAAAAACTACAAACAATAAATAAATGTAAAAAGAGGATTTTTTAAAAAAAATAAATATAGGAAAACAGCATGGTGCAAAAATTAAAAGAGGTTTAAAACACTTAAATAAACCATAAATTGAAGAAGAATTATATTTTCTGTGACTTGTATTGCTTGTAATTATAAATTTTGTTTATATAAATATCGAAGTGTGAAAGTATGCATCAGTATTTGTCTACATGCACGTTTAGTTGCCTGATGTATGTAGAACCGATCTGCGTAATTGGAGCTGAAATCAAGCGAAAATGCTGTCAAAGAATATCACGTAAATAATGTCAATATTTATAACAGAACATGTAAAGTTTAAGGAAGTTTAAAAAATATTTTAACAGGTATTTATTAATAAAACAAAAGTGTCCATTTCTCCGTATCAATGCATTTGTTCAACTTATACCGCCTGCGCTCGCTTCCGAAACTTCCATACTCCCCATTTCCATCATCCAGCATATTGAAAAAATTCATAAAATTTTCATTCCATTATATTTTGATTAAATAACAATTAGCTATGTAATCAAATTTATTTATCAATATTTATTTGTAATAATTTTAATTTTAAGTGAAGAAAACGAAAACAAGGAAAATCTGCAATTAAAAGCCATAATCTGTTCAAATCGGTAAATTAACTAAGTCCGCAATTTACTTTAATTTTTAACTGGAAATCTATAATTTTTCCAGTTCTCTTAGAAGATAGTAAAGAAAATGAAATTTGCTGATTTCTCTTTTCTTAACGTGCAGTTATTTTTAATTTAGTGTAAAGGAACAGACCTTAGGGGGTTTTGTCGATTAATAAATGGAATAGTTGATAAATTTGAATGCAATGGCAAATCTTAATTATTTCTTTTGTTTTCTATTGGAGAACTAATTTTTTCAATTTTTGGTCTTTAGTACGTCTTATTCAAGACCAATTAAATTTTATATATCGTATATAACAGCGGGAAGAGTAGTTGTAAGTTAATGACTTTGGCGTATCGCGGTATCAATGACAGACTGATCTTACCTTAATTAAATGGCCTTCGAAGCGACAATCACTTTCGATCAATCTTATTATTCACGGCCCCGATTACACTATTAAAATTATGCCCTATGCACTGGAAATAATCATTATAAAATACATGCGAAAATAAATATACTCTTTTCTATTTTTCTCTTTTTCTTTTGATTATAAATGTTATTTGTATTGTAAATTTTTTACGGACTTTTTATTAGGTGACAATAAAATTTGGACTACGATAACACGGTGACCAATTATGAGACTTCGTCGAAGTACTAAGAGTGTTATTAAGTATTATGTCACAGTTTTAAATTCGTACTAAGAAATAAGCATACCCATCGTTCAGTTCAGGTTTTGATAATGTAAAAAAAGTAGAGTAGCAATTTTTGGTGGGTAAACTTGTAAAGTAAATTCCTTAGAGAGGATTTTCATTATTTCTTTATAAATTTTTCCTAAATATATCCTTAGTTGTAACGTTCCCTTAACGCAGAAGACATAACATTAAATTAACTAAATAAATAAAGTAATAACGTCTGTTAAAATTAAAAGGGAAAGGAAGAGGAAAAAAAGAGGAAATACATCAACTTATATTCAGTAAGTGGAAGAACTAGAGATAAATAAGAATGGTAATCTCGGCCCGGCCGAATCTTAAATACCCTACACGCGTAATAAAAATTTATAGTCTGATCCTAGTAATCAGTGGTAGTTCACACCCTTTTTAATATTGCATTTATCTTTTCTTAATTATTTTAGATTTGACTAATCTTCAACACAACTTTTGTCAAAAAAGTCCACACATGATAATCGGGGCCTGAAAGGATTCCGGGCTGAAAACTTATATAGAAATTGAAAAATCGGTCGTTAAAAGAGGATTCTGTATAGAAGGTGTGCGTGGACCTTCTCTGCGAGAAGGTGGACTGGTCCAATTTACCACATAATTTCAAAAGCGTGTAATGACATTCGCGTCTAATTTCATATCGATACCTCCCTCCGTTCGACAGTAATCGTGGTTTCCACTGTGAAACACATAGACAGACAGACAGGCAGACAGACAGACAGACTGACGGACGAACTTGGCTAAGTCGACTCAGGATGTTATTCTCAGCTAGACTAATACTTTTAGTATCTGCCACGGCCAGTTTAATGCGCTGGAGACGGAACAAGTAAATTAATATACTCTATCCCTTCGAATGTAGGGTATAAAAAGGGTGAAGAAGAAACAGCAGCGAACCCTGAAAATATCCTTTCAAGAAAATCTCTGCAAATCAGGCAAAAAGAAAAGGAGGGAAAGGATTACCTCAGTGAATTGATAATTTACTGAATTTTAAGTAAGAGGCGGTCACGTTCACGACTTCCTATGTCAGGAACTAGAGTAGAGGAATAGAGTGGATGTGGGTAAAATAGAAAGGAGTCAGTATAAGACGGGTAATACATATTTTATCATAAATACATATTAAGAGGCAACTCCTCCCGCAACCTAACTTTGCCAAAACCCAAAAGGCATCCGATAAATTATCTTGCCATCATTGTACTCTTTCTTATGCACAGCATCTACCCACGTCACTGTTAGATCCGTGGTTTTAAAAACCCGCTTCCTCCAATTTATGTCATAATGTCGCTTTCATTAGCGGCGCACTTGAAAACTCCATAAAACCGAAATGGAGAGGGAGCGTAATACAAGCGTGTCTAGAAAAGTTGTCGCTTAGTCTATTGAAGGGCGCAGGGAGAAGGTCGAGTAGCCCTTCTTTCGTCAGCCTCATTCTCACTGTATTTTACCATAATCGTTTAGTCAGTGGACGTGGTATCGATTTAAATACCATGGCGATGCAGAGAATGAAAAGCATTACAGTGGGCGCGGTGAAGAGAGTTTTAATGGTTGGTCAGTGCTAAATCGTTCTTAGTCTGGCTTCGCTTTTGAACAAAATGCAAAAGGGGAGATCACAACGTGGATAGATTTAGATTACCATCATTAATATGCCCATTTAAAATACGCACTAACGATGACGATGATAGTTACAGTAACGATAACAATGAGTATAGTTTTGCCGTCAGTATTGGAGAAAATGCTTAAAAGAAGAGTTGGCAAAGTGGATCCAAGGTGGGTTTTTTTCTTATTGGCATAGTTTAAGCGGATCCCAATTAAAATCAATATCCTAGTTACCGAAATACAAGATCAACAATTAGAAAAACAACTGCAATAACAGGAAACACACAAAAAATTTCTCAGCAATTTACGCAATTCTATTGATTTTTTCACGGTACGGAAAGGTTTCATGTAAGTTTCTTGGGTCGGAAGACACGAAAAGAAATCAAAGGAGAAATTAGGTGAAATTAAAATTCCTACCCAAAAATTCGTTTTAAAGAAAAATAATAAAGATTAAATTAAATATTTTTTTCATTTATATGATTTTGTTTTAAAAATCGCCTGCAGTATATCTTTTTTTATTTTCCGTTACCTTAATAAAAATGTGACTACATTTTCGTAAGTAGGATTATTCTGTGAAGGGTAGTGGAGGATGAAAACATCGCAAAAGTAAGTTTACCGGAATTTTGAATTTAATTCATTTCAATTTTTTAATTTCGGCAAAATAATTTTATGTTTGTTAAAAAAATATGCATTTTTAATTTAATAAATTTTGACTTGCAGTTTATTTTTCATAAAATACAATTAAAAAACAAAAAAAGTACACATTCGAAGGGCGCAGTAAGATTATTCCTCTGTTTGCAAGACATTAAGGAGGCGTATCAGGTATGGGAAAGTATATGTAGAAGTATGGAATGGTATAGTTATGGAAAATATTCCATCTTATAATCACCTCGTGAGCCGATTTAGCCCTAAGCGTCAGTCCGTCCATTTGTCTGTTTGACTCTGTCTGTCTGGCTGAGAAAAAGGCAACTGCAGGAAAACAAAGAAATATTTGGCACAAATAGTGCCATTAAATTGAGCTTTTACGAGGTAGAATCGTGTCCATTTCTGGCACCTAATATGCGTGTATACATGTGTTTTTAAATTTCAGTGTCTTTAAACGGAATTAGATGAAAAAATTTTACCCTCGGAATCACCCATGAATATCAAGTGACGCGATTAAAGGAATCACAATTGGTGGAAAGCCCTTACTACTGTATAACATGTTGAGATCATGCCAAAAATACCAACAAGGATCTTTTTATTTTCATGCTGCTCCTTAATATTCAAAACGGGGCCAAGTGAGGACCAGCGAGGGTACTTAAAAACTTTTAAAAATTATCATTGTATTGGATTGTTAATTATATTTGGCAAAATTTTGGTTGCTTTTCTCTGAGATTTAAATTTAATATTATTATATTATTATATTGTATTATAATCATTTTAAAACAATGTGCGCCGTCCACCGTTCACTGGAAACAGAAACTATGATTGCAAAGACACCCTGCATTTAGCGGGTTATTCTCTCTCATAAATGCTTCTTCGATGGCGAAAATAGAGAAACTCGGGTCACTGCCACTCTTATTTTTATGCAATGACCCAAAAGTGGCAGGACCGTAATCAAGATTTTCCAGTTTATATTGTAGTTTTGAGGATAAAATTTAATAACTGGCTCGGATATTAGTACACCATAAAAATGAGCATGCACCGCCCACTGATTATCAGAATAAAATAACAAAATTTCCCCTTTCTTAAAATATTATTCCCCATGTGACACAAAGCTAATTATTTTTTATATTTTTAAAATTTATTTTACATATAAATTCCATTTTTAGGTAGTATTTTAACAATTCATTTAAAAATTATAATTTTTAAAAACTACGTTAGAAATAATATGAAAAGAAAAATTTAAGAATTCCAATAACAAATTATATTCAAAATGCAGAAATGATGCAGAAGTAATTGAAATAATGCCAAAAACATTAGGAAGTACTCACTTCTGGAATATTAGCTAAAATCATATTGCGACAGAAGTGCAGGTTCTATTAAAATCAATATTATGGCGTGCAAATCAAAATTAATAAAATACACACCCCAGAGTCACAGACATAATCAACTTCCTTACAACCATCGAGAATGCTAACTACTTTTTACGGTAAGAAGTAAATTTGGATTAGGATTTGTTTGCCCTCCCTCCGACTTAGTTGGTTGATAAACGAATTACTAGGAAATAAACACTTAAGTTTGTTTATACAGGATTGTCTATGATAGACCAAGTAATATTAAATAAATATTTTGGTTTTGAAATAATTATTTTCACGTTTGAAATATCTAAGTAAATTAATATGAAACCATACAATACAGAAAATGCGTTAAATTTAGCGAGTTTTCCATTCATGCCAACAATAAATTGTCATGATGCAGCTTAAATTTCGGCTCCAATTTAATTCAAAATCAAATTTCGCAGGCTCCATGTCTAGCAGTTTTGTCGGTCGTTTTGTGTAACTGGGTTCAGTAACCGATCATTCTAGAACAGAGTCTCATCAAAATATTCGAATGTACTGTAAAATCGAATCTTAAGATGTACTCACACATAACCAAAAAACCATCAACCAACAACGGCTACAATACACTAGGTGCAAGTCTTAGTAGCTCTTATTTCACCCACCCTGTATGTACAATAGTTGAAATGTATATGTGTGTAGGTGTGTACCGAGGATACAAGTCAACGTGTATGTGTATATGTACGTCCATAAGGATTTCTATGTATATATTTATAAAGGTACGTAAAAGTAGGTAAGCACTAGTTAGGCAAGTGTTCTAATGCAAACACAAATCCAATAAGCAGGGAAAACAAATTTCATGTTTAATTAAGCTGATTAGACACGATGGTAGGAGACTAAAATATCGTTATTATTATCGTCATTATCGACATTATCAACAACTTATAAATAGAAAAGAAAAAAGAGAACAATCATCCAAAATACGTCTGTCTGTGGGGGTTTCCAAAATTACCTCGAGAATATTAAATGAAAATATCTTCCAAAGGCTAAATTTGATTTTAATTAATTTCCTCTTAATTACATTTAATGTATAAGCTTTGATACAAAATTGACACGAGCTTTCATAATACTTCGACTGCCTTTTTATTAAATATCTTCTACCACAAAACATAAGTTCTATTTGGTGGGCTAGGTTATAAGCAATCTCCTGATTATAATCTTTGAATTCTTTTATATATTTTAATTTTTGAGATCATTTTTAAGCACTTTTTTTTATTTAATATCTTAGTTTTTATGTATCCTTATTCCATCGCAAATCAATTTTACTAATTCAATTAATTTTGAATTTAGTTTTATGGATATTTTCCAATGCTTAGTTTTCAAATTAAAAAAAAATTTAATTTTGATATCCTTAATTTAGTGCCTATGCTTTTACTTTTTCTTTTCATTTTATTTTCTTCAACAAATTAAATATTTTACGTTTCGAAAATAATTTTTTTTATTTTTCTAGGATTTTGATAAAATATCGTTTCTTAAATTAAAGATTTGTTAACTCGAAATCTTTAATTTGATTTAATTTTATCAACTTTATTTCTAATTCATTTTTTACCATAATTTACTTAATTTCTTTCAAATTATTTTAATTTTCTTTATGGTTATCAGTAAACAAACCTGCCGTGTAAATTAAAAGAAAACATTATTCTAGTGCATAAATTACTAATACACAAATAGACCCAAAATACCGGAGTCAGTATTAAAAACACTTGATGCGAAGGGAACGAAATACCTGAGAAAATCTCTTAAGAAAAGATAATAAAAAATCTCTGAATCAAAAATTCGGTATGGATTTTCCGTTGTAAAAAAGCAAGATTAATATGCGTAATAAAGTAAAATAGTAAAAGTAATCTTTAAAAGCAAATGTTTAAAAGTGAAAATATTTGAATAATGATCCCTTATGAAGTTATGTCAATATTAACAAATAATTTCAATTTAAATAAATATTAATGATTATAATAATTGATTATTATAATTATGGTGTTAATAATGATGATGAAAATACCCTACCATAGTGATAGTCATGATGTCCATGCCAATGATGCAACGCCTTCAGTGGCTTGAAAAATAAGCTTTCAAAAACTGTAAACAAACAAATAAAACCAAAATTGAATAAATATCAAACGAAAGTAAAAAGAGCCAAACGTATCCGCTTTATTTAATAAAAATAAAAAAACTTCAAACAGAAAAAATAAGGAGACTAACTTCGGTCTGGCCGAAGCTCATATACCCTATACTCGTATAATAAATTTATAATTTGGCAGCAGTGTGGGCGTTATACGCTCCCTTCAATATTACATTTTCCATTTCTTTCAACTTCAACCCAATTTTTCTCTAAAAAGTCCACACATTGTGTAGTATATTAGAGGGCATTCCATGCCCATTTTTGTAAAACAAATTTCGCATTCCTGGGTCAGCTCAAGTATAAAATTTTACCATTTTGTGAACCACACATATAGATATATACATATCAGGTACCATAAGTGGGCGTTGATTATCCGATTTCGGCCATTTTCAATGCAATACTAAGCAGCTTATAATAATAGAGATTTTGCATTATAATAACTACTTTTGTTCTCCCGTAATGGCGATGTAGCAAGATAGGCAGAGAGAGGAAGATAGGCAGACAGAAAAACAGGCGGACGAACAAAACCAAATCCGCCCAGGAGATAATTCTGAACGGGAATATATACATTTCTATGCTTGTCGCGCCTCGTTTAATGCGTTCCATATGGAAGACTATACTTAATATACCCCACAAATTTGGGTGTAGAATATAAAAATAGTAAGGAAATATAGAATATGTTTGCCACTGTTTGCATAACATGCGCAAAGCTAGTGTGCCAATAAGCTGTATGTAAGTAAATCGTTAGTGAAGGCAATGAAACTGGTGATAGTGATGGGCATAAAGGTGATGATTGTGGCACGTATCATGTTAATGATGATGGGTTTGCTTTTGATTTAAAATTCAATTAATTCGGTGCTCTTGTTGTAATCGTTGTTGATTTTTGCATGTTTATTTAAGAAAAATGAGGACATTTTTTACTTGATTCTGTTCGTAAAAAATGCCATCACTGCAAGAGAAACAATTAATAAAAACTGCAACAAAAACAACAAAAGGTATCGCACAAACAATAAGGGCGGATCAAAAGACATCAAACAAGAATAAGTTTCATATAAATATTAAACGCTTTCAGTCATCTGCCCATTCGCTTCACTGACGGATGCTTGATCCGTAAGTTTGTCGTTAAGGGCTCATCGGTGGCTTAATATAATTTAACGTAATCGACATTGAAGTCATTTATTAAAAGGCCTTATAACCTGATTTTTTCCGGACATTTCAAAGGTATCTTTATGACCTTTTAGGAGCATTCCCAAGTCTATATTTTTAAAATAACCTTGTCTTTATTTTCTTCATGAAAGTATTCGTACAATAAAAATGATTTCGCATTGAATTGATATCAGAATTGAGATTTAATAAGTTATAAGTTATTTCTCTAAATTCAGTTTAATGTGAGTTTTTTCCGCAACGAAATTTTGAGTTATTGTTTCTAAGAGATTAGATAACAACCTCTAGTATTGGATATTTTCTGGAAGTATTTCCTTACCGACTCACTGTCATAACACAAATTTAAAATGGGATCCCTTCTTCCTTTTCAGCCGAACAGATAAAAAGCCAATATAAATTAATTTCATTAAGAATTTCGGTGTAAAGGGGTTTGTATATGTTTGTACGTGTATGTAAGTGCGTTTTTTAAGAGGAGAGATGTTGAGACACCTACAACGATTTATTGTTGCTTTGGCTTAAATCTAAACCACCCCAACCCATAAAAGTAAATGGAGAAGAAAAGAAAAAACAGGGATACAAAATCCACGAAGGATGAGTGGGGAAAATCTTCACGAAAATGTATATGTATGTGTATATGGATATGTGCCTAGCTTTTTGTGAAACAAAATTACAGATCCCTATTTTTAAGTCGATTTAAATTTTGAAACGTTGGAATAGAGCTACAAAAGGCACTGCAGACTATTGTAAATCCACAAAAAAGGACCATGACATTAGTAGATCTAAATTAAACATAAAAAGGTAAATGTGACATTAAAACGAGGCGTGCACTGCCCACTAATTATTAGGATCACTCTTTAAATTTATGTAATGGGTATGTAAGCATCATCCATCGAAGTTAGCATTCCTACATATTTAAATTCTGAACACAAGCGCTTTTTATGTGGTATCTTTTATGGGATTAATTTTATTTCCATTAGTTCGTGCTATTCACAAAGAATACATAATTTGCGCTTCTTGAAAAATTCGTATAAATCAGAAAGAAAGAAGGGAAAAGTGTACGAAGCGAAAGATGAAGCGAAAGTATATAGGTGTAACAACAGTATCGTGGTCCGCCTACAGGTAAATATGGTCACAATTGCACAAGTGGGAGTGTGCTGTCCACTTGTTGTTGGACTTAAACCATAAATTTTGTGCTGCAGGTGTAGGGTATAAAAGTTTGGGTCAGGCCAAAATTAGCGTCCTTGTTTTATTTTTAAATTTTATTACACGCAGTCATTCAGTAGAAGAAAATGGGGTGGCATAAGAGACAGAGGAGGAAAGAGATTAGGAGGAGAGGTAAAATGCTAGTATATGTATATCTGATAGCAGTTGATTAAGTCTGATAGTGGCTGACGAATAAGCATCCAAACAACTAAGCGACAACTAAGCCAGCAAGTCGGCTAACTGAAGAACCAATTTTATGTTAACCTTTAAGTGATTCTCGTGCATATACAACGACTTCGTATAAGGTGCAACCTTGATGTAGATAAATCGGTAATTTTGGGTTTTTTATTACCTTTTGGTTACACAATTACTTCTGACTTTTCTAACAGTTCGGCAAGTTACGATCTTAGTTAGTTAATTCTTAAAAGTCTACTAATTTTTTGATGGATTTAGAGGTCTGCATCCGAAGGGAATACACTGTATTCACCTTGTTCCCCCTCGTGAAACCAAAAAAGGGAGACATGACAGAAATAGAAGAATATATAAATTCTTGCTCGTAATCATCTTCTGGGTCGATTTATACATGTCGATCTGTTTATATGGCTGCCTGTCTGTCTGACTGTGTATGGAAATCACGAGTCACGATAAGATAATAAACAGAAATTTGGCTCGAATGCTCTGCCATCATAGATTGATTGGGACCGAAAATTGGCAATATCGAATAAGAGACAAGCACACAAATTAAAAATATAAATTATCAAAATATAATTTAACGCTGTTCAATAGTTCAATTTCCCATATAAGTTTTCCCTTAAATTTATTTTAAAAACCACTTAGGACCGCTTTCCAAGAAGTATGTGTGTGCCACCCACTATTTACTGTGGACACACATATGACAACGGCGAGCCCAAGAATTATTTCACATATATTCTCTGTCTCTATAGAATTAAGCTTAGAACTGAGCTTGAAAATGCTTACAGCTCTGATCTCAACTTTTGAAGTTCTTTAAGATAAACTTGTATTCTTAAGGTCGCAATCTGAGAAGACGTTATCTCTAAAAAATTGCCGTGTTTTGGAGGTAGGGTATATAATCGGGAACCAGGAACGAGTTTACGTTATACTTGCTACTTGCTCTTGTTTTGTTGCCATCGCATTTTGTGATGAACGAAGAAATAAACTAACGAATGTGACGAATGTAACGAAGACGAGTTTATTGGGAAATTGCCAAACAGAAACATACTTTGAAAATATGGTGACATATATATATATTATTATATAGATATTATAGATATTATTATGCAATTAATGAATATTGCCATGATGATGGTGAGGGCAGTGGCAAAATGCAGCGGCAGTAAAAATTATGATAGCACCAAGAGCGGATGCAGTTTTGATCGGAGAAACGATAATAATGGCGACAAAGTACAGATTGGTAACGAAGATGATAATGATAAAGAGAACGATGATAATTAAAATAGCAAAAATAGCTCACTGTAAAAGTGAGTATGGTGATAACACTGAAAATGATGATGATAATCGAGATGATGATGATGGAATGGGCGATCTTCAAATTAATATCGCCTACATGATGGCACTGGAAGTTATAATAAACGCCACTAAGTTGGCGGCAAAGTTGAAATTGATAAGACATAAGTGAGATTAATTATGACAGACAAATTTAGAACCATGCAGATTGGATCAGGAACCGAAGATGACGAAAACAATGTTCACGAAAATGGAAAAGGAAACTTTGAGAACAACATTAAAAGAAAAGTTCAAAGTGACAATAACAATGACGATGATAATAATTGACAATGCGATAGCAATGAAGAATATAATAACAAGAAGCGTAATGACAAAAAGAGTAATTAAAGTTAAAATAATAATACTAAAGTAGTTAATAATGATGACAATAACCATGATGGTGATGTTTATAATGGCGGCGATATATCTGTAATAGTGACAGATGTGACAGCGGTGTTAAATGGCAACCTCTTAAATGAGAGTTATTTTGTAGACTGCTGTAAAATGATAATAATAAAAATTAAGTCCATGAAAAAGATGACAATAAAAGTCAGCAGAACGAAAAGTATGGAAATTACAAAAAAGGAGTGCACACTGGCTCTGATACAAATGTTTATAACAAAGATCATATTAATGATTGTGTGAAAATGAAGGAAAAATTATCAAGTCAAGAGGAAACGCTGTAATAAAACATTGGGGAAAAGGGGAACACTGTAAATATTAATATTAAAAATAGTTCAGTAAATAATGGCAATGGCAGTGATATTGACAATGACATTGACAACCTCAACGTAGCTAATGTGGACTTACGCCCTCGAGATAACCATCGTCGAGATATAATACCTCACTAAAATTTATACTCTTTATTACTTTAATTATAAAATATTTTGTGTTCAACAGAGCTGTCACTTGTAATGATGTGAATTGAAGCAAAAGGTGAACGTGACGAATGCTTTGGATGTTCTTGTCGAAATTCGTGAGAAGTGGGCAGTTCAGTATACTTTCTGTATTATTTTAAAAAAATATTTCTGTGAAAAATTTATTTGTATTAATTTTTTTTTATTTTATTTTTATACCTCACACCCGAGATAAAAGGAGGAATAGTAGGTATAGAAGGATATATGTACCCCTGCACAAAATCACTTCTGTTTGTCTGTATGTTTGCGGAAATCACGATTATATCCGTACGGAAAGAAATATCGGCATAGAATTTAGCATACATTTTCCTTGTCATTTTATGATGTTCGTATGTTGGGATTGAAAATGCCCAAAATAGGATAAAAAAACGGCCTCGTTTTGTACTAAATATTGGTGACTTCGTGTTTGTGGTCGAATTTTTCATTTCCTACCCCAATTTTTTAACTTCTGTTACGTTTCCGAAGAAAGCGCCTCCTTCAAAAAATATATTCCTAAAAGCGGGCGTGGCCACTTGCAACAAACAGTTCCGATTACAGAACGAATGGATTTAGTATCACTGGAATTGAATTCGTTCAATTAAAATCAGTTTAGAATAGTGGAAAATATTCCTACTCTACCTTCACTTTTATTAAAAATTGAAGAAAACGGAGCAGCACTATACTCACTTTTAGGGTTAATGCAAAAGTAATTGAGTTAATTAAAGGTAAGATTTTAAGCTCGATTTCAAAAGGTCAAAAGGTATAAAGCTAAAAAAGTATACTAAAGCTCAAAAGGTAGACTTTTCTTTTTATTTAAAATTATTTATACTTTTCTATTTATTTGTTAATATTTTAATAATGATTCGCAACCTTCTCTCCAAACGGATGTTTGAAAGCAAAATTGCTTAGAAAGCAATGGCTTGGAAAATAGTGCCCGTCATTGTATTTCGATAAATATATCCTTTATTGACTTCTGAAAAGTCTAAAACTATCAGCATAAACAGTAATTTGGTAAGCTTTGGCTGCGAATTTTGCATTTTTTACCTCACAACAGTTAAAACAACTTTCTAGTAAAAAACCTTTTCAGTCAACTGCTTTTTGCGGCCTTCAGAGTAGAGCAAACATAAGAAACATGAACAAAAGTTACGCACAACGAAATACAAAAGCAAATGAACGAACGAAAACAGACGCACCGAGCTAAAATCGGTGTTCGAGTAAATAAGTGTAGAACCACAAATTGAAGATACATTTGGGTGAATGAAACGAAACCCAGCACTGAGAGACAATGACATCACTTCGAGGAATTCTAGCCGGTTAGATGACTCGCTAGATGCGTCAATACGAGTGTGCAATCACCCAAAGGTTGAAGGGTACTTTAAATTTGCATCTATTTTTATAACGCATTAAAGGGTGTGAAGCAAGCAGGAGCAACATTTCAGCTCAGGTTCTCCTCCAGAGACGCTTCAGCCATGCCCGTCTGTCCATGTATATATGATATTACGATTACAGGATAACGAAAGGAAATATTCCCGAAATGAAGAATGAGAAGTGACATAAGTATTCAATATTTATCATTATCATATACTGTTGGGTGTTGACGGTATGTACTTATTTATTAGTGTTGGGTTATTTTGACGTTTGTTTGCCAATGTTGCCAATGTTGTTTTGTCTTTAAAATCATCTTCACCTGTTAACGTTAAATTGTCTCGCAGAAAAAATAAATTGTCATCTGTTTCGCAGAAAAGAAAAGAAACGAAAAGTCGCAGAAAAGAGGGTCGAAAACTTCTAACAACTCTTCCTAAGAAAGTTAGAAAGTGGTAAGAGAACATAAAGTAAATTAAAAAGAATGGATAGAAGCAGAGTCAGCAAGAAAGAACAAAGGAACAATCAAGTCTTAAATTCAATTGCCAAAATCCAGAGATTGTTAGCTCGTTTAAACAATTTGTCAAATCATTAACGCAATATTTATCAACGCCAAATCAACGAGCAACGTAATATGAAGAACCCAAGAAGAAGGCGAATAAGGAAAGGATGACGCAGCAATATTGCTGCAGTCTAACGCTACCAAAAAACTTCACCAAAGAAAAATTTTCCCGAGCAATTGCATGTTAAATTAATTGAAAAACTTATACTTGAAAATATTTTAAAATATTTAGCAACAATTAGTACGAAAGAGAAAAGTAATGAGAATTGTGAAATAATTAATAGCTGAAATTGTGTACATTTGAAAACCTGCAAGAAGAGAACAAAAAAATTACCAAAACTTAAAACATTATTTTGAAATGTTATCAATGGGAAATGCGATGAACTATGAAAAAAGTATACATTCTTTCTAAAACTTTAGTTTATCATAGCCTAATATTTTCATGTCCAAATAAATTCGTTCGAACAATTGGACGATTCATTTCAATTTCTTTTTTGTAATTTCCTTTGCATTTTTCTTTAGGTTCTCTTAATTTCATAGCGGAGTACAAATTAAAAATAATTTTCAAAAAATGATTGAAACCAGAATATGAAATGATGAATGATGATGGATTTCTCTTAAATTTAAAAATTTCAGTTTGTGAACTGTTGTTGAGTGTTTTTTAAAGGGAGGTACATTTTGATATCAAATTTATATCGACCATCAATTCGTAGGCTGTGTGCATAATTAGATGTCCAATTAAATCTACACACAAAATTCCATATTGGTAGCCGTTTTCAAGTTATGCTAGGTAACGAGTTGGTTATAAAGGATTTAGGCTTCCTTGTACTTCGTGAAAGAAAGTAAAAAAGGGCAAGCTGAAATTTATTTTTTCTCTTTAGTATCCAAATATGTATATATTTGCAACACAATGTCCAATATGTGTGCTATGGAAACTATTTATGAATTACTATTACCATTCAATTACTATTTTTAAAAAATTCAAGCTTAGCGAAATATTTGATAAAATATTTAATGAAAATAATAAAAGCGTTGCAGAGTTTAAATTTTTGTGTAAAATTCGATCATACTTGCATTTTCATTTTTTATTTTCATGATTGCATTTTTAATGATGATTCGATACATTTCCCATCGAAATACTTTCCTTGTTTTTAATTTCGTTTAGGTTTCCACAAGAGAAACAGCTTTTTAGTTAAATTTTTTTCATGTTTTGGTTCGTAATGTGGTTTTTATTTAGATCTTGAAGAGATCAATTCAATTGATTAGACCAGATTTCTTGAAAAATGCAACAAAAATTGAAAAATCTAAAATAAATTAAATAAAAACTGAAATAAAAAGCTTTCAAATGAGAATTAAAATTAATTGTTTCAGATAAATTAAAATCCTCAAAAAAAATCGCAGAAATATTGGAAGTGAAACAAAAATCAAAAATATAAGTAAAACAACCTATACTTTATGGCAAGATTTGTTAAATTTTGTGTACGAAGTCTTTTATTAAATTTTGATACATTTTTATAAATGTTTTATAATTTCCACCAATGAACAGAAACCATTTCTTTGACGGCAAGTCGTCTTCACAAATGTTTTGAATATACATTTTTTAAACCAGTTTTACCACCTTCAATAAATAATATTACCTGTCAATACAGCCAAATGGTGAAAAGAGCAGTAAAAACAAAAAGAAAAAAACGGGAACATCGAAACAAAATTCAAATGTTTGTAATATATTTCCCACATGTCTTCATAAAATTTATCGCTTTGAAAAGTTTTCGAAAACGAATGACAGATAGCATGATAGAATCTGACTACAAACAAAAACTGATTTTAAAAACTTATATTCCTTAGCTCACTCACCCAAATATACGTTCTATGTATTTGCAAATGCGCTCATATTGATTATATCTGCGTTTTCATAAATATGTCTGGTAGTATGTTTGCGTTGTATGTATGTGTGTGGGTGTGCCTATGTGTGGGGATGTGTGCATTTGTGTGTATGTGGGGGTGTGTGTATTTTAATACCAAAATTTACCAGAGGCAAAAATTTCTGAAAACGATTTACAAACACACACAAAACCACCAAAAAGCATGCCTAAAGTAACAATAAACGTAAAACAACAATAACGAAATATATACAAACACACGTACGCATATATATACATATATATATATATATATATATATATATATATATATATATATATATATATATATATATATATATATATATATATATATATATATATATATATATATATATATATATATATATATATATATATATATATATATATATATATATATATATATATATATATATATATATATATATATATATATATATATATATATATATATATATATATATATATATATATATATATATATATATATATATATATATATATATATATATATATATATATATATATATATATATATATATATATATATATATATATATATATATATATATATATATATATATATATATATATATATATATATATATATATATATATATATATATATATATATATATATATATATATATATATATATATATATATATATATATATATATATATATATATATATATATATATATATATATATATATATATATATATATATATATATATATATATATATATATATATATATATATATATATATATATATATATATATATATATATATATATATATATATATATATATATATATATATATATATATATATATATATATATATATATATATATATATATATATATATATATATATATATATATATATATATATATATATATATATATATATATATATATATATATATATATATATATATATATGTTTCGGTTTGAAGTGAAAAAAGTAATGAAATTTGGCACAAGTATTCATTTTCCTCATGAACTGTTTAGGATTATAAATGGGCTAAATTGGCCAGTTTTTACTTTTTACAAAATTTCCTTTAAAAAAACATTTTCTATATAAGTTTCCATGCTGGAATTATTATCACTCCACAAAATGGATGGGACACGTCCCTCTAAGATATTTGGACTTTTTTGACAAAGTTTGTGTTAAGGGTGAGTTATGAGATTTAAATTCACCAGGAAAAGGGATATATACTTTTCGGAAGATAGTGCGCCGCGCACTGATTACAATCAAACTAGAAATTTTAATTAAGGTTGTGGGGTTGTGAGGTATATATGCTTCGGGCAGGCCAGTGTTAGCCTTCCTACTTACTTTTCTATAGCCTTTAGCTGTATTTCATTTGTAACTTTCTCTTCATGCCCCACATGTTTTACATAGTTCTCAACTCGATTTTTAAAAAAATTTTCAATTTTTAGTCAATTACTCTGCAGGACTTTAGTCCATTGCAGCTTCCCTTTTTTCACATTGGCTAAAATTTTTTATGGATTTCAAAGAATTCACAAATTATTTTAAAACATATTCAAAAGGTATTTGATGTGTTCTTATGTATTTAATTTTATTCCTAACTCTAAGAACTAAGAACCTTTAGCGAATTCTCACTAACAACGCATTAAGTAGAAATATTATTATGTGACAACTCTAATAAAACATCGTATCAAAAATTTGTGCTTCCACTATGTTGCAGTTACTAACTATAGAAACCACCAGAAGTGACGAAAAGCTTAGCTATCCACCAAAGGAATTCCTGAACTAGCGTCTTCAACGGTTCTAAATGGAAATCAACCGAATGGCAGGATTCAGAAACCAGAACGGGTTGTAGATAATCCTTGTCCGTACCTAGACGGAAATCATCAGCTTGCGCATGGTGTCTACCGATATATACATAATGATTTCATTTCGGACATTGCTTGTCGTAAACAACCCCATGTGAGATGATCCCCGAGAGAATAAGGCCTTACTAAGCAGGTGTCTACGCAAAAGGTAGGAACTTTGAATAATTCAGTGTAATAGAGACGAATACAACGTTGAATGAGTGATTGAATCAACTTTAAATGAACTTATATGGACCGACAATCCAGGGTGAAATGAGAGAAACTCAGGCAAAATCGAATAAACGTAGAAAGGGTAAATCCACAGAATACGCTTTAGTCTTATATTATTTTTCATATTTGGTGCGTTTTATTCATTCAAAAATTGTCTACATTTCTTTGATGTGTTCCTCATATTTTGTTAATTTATTTTTAGTTTTAAAAACTCCTTTCCTTTAAAACTTATCATATATACAATCACTTATCCCGCCTAGCCTCCTTCTTATTCTTCGTTCTCTTCATTTTCTTTCCAAGGCGACATCTGTACCTCAGACAACTTGCATACAAAATTGACGAAGATTTCGATACATCATACAACAAAATTTTTGAAGAACACAAATATAATGAAAACAGGAAATTTATAGTAGATAGGTGTTACAGTAGTTGTAGTTCCTACAATAATGACGAGAAGCGTCGACTAGTGAACTCGACATTGTCACTAATTCATAAAAGTTTACGCAAAAAAGTTTTCTAAAGTTTCACGCACTCTTGAGCAGTGAGATCAAAAAAGTTATCCGTGGCAGTGACAGCCTTCCTTCTTTGCGTTAGGCGAATTTGAGTCCATCAACCATCGCTATGAAATACGTCTATTTCTAACGTCAAATTTATTACACTAATTTGCTTCTTCTCACTTCCTGGATAGGTGCTCATTCTTGTTGGGCTGTGTCCAGCATAAAAACCCAAGTGATATTTTCAAAGTAATACAGTTGAAATTATACAGTTTACAGAAGTAATACAGTTGAGTAAATAGTTGAAAACCTCTTTACAATACAAGAGAATTTAAAACAATTAAAAGCGCCAGCTTCGGTCTAGCCGAAGCTTGCATTTCCATACAGACATAATATAGAATTATAATACGATCCATACAATCAGTGAACGGTGTAGGCCCCTTGTAATCATAAGCTTTCCTTTTTTTGGTTAATTTTAATTCAACACAACTCTGCCCAAAAATCCCCACATGTTAAAATATAGTAGTAGGCTTATTGTGCTCGCTTATTGTGCATTTATAATGTCCAACCCTGGGTACTGAGGTCATAAAATTTCAGCTTCTACTAACATTTTAGTAAAATGTAGAAAATGGGTGTTTGGCTGAGCCTCACATACACACATACACATTTGCATCAAATTCATAGTTTGATCATGTTCATCACTCTAAATTGAAAGAGCCTGATAGGCTCTGCCACTTGTGGGCTTTCATCTAAAAGAGGCATGCAGCGAGTAAATTTTATTGATTTTACTGATTAAGATACCACTGATGGTAGAATACCCCACAACTTTTCAAAGCCTACACTACTTTTAATACCATTGCGCCATTTTTCGGGAGATCATTTTTCATGGGTGTTTATTAATATAAAACCAGCTCTTACTCTCCTCCAGAGACTAAGAAATAATTTTCTAAATATTTATGAAGTAATATTTACTTCGAACTGTGGGTACGCAAATGGTCCAATTTGGCGTTTTTTAGATCCCAAACAAAATATTATAACAGAGTATATTATGTCAGAATTCATGTACCAAACAGGTACCAAACAGAAATACAAAGTGAATATACGCTATCCATTCGAATGTAGGGTAGAAAGAGATTATTGTTTTACTGTTTATTTAAAATCGTAAATGGTAATGGAAATTGTAAAAGCAAAGCTTACGACTAAAAACATTTCGGTTTGAATTCTGCTAGTTTTTCTTCCTTTTTTCACTCTACACTCACAAAAGCAAGTACGCAAGTGTTCCAGTTTGAATGGTTTTAGTACTTTACTCCTAATTTTTTATTATGTATAATAGGCTATAAATATTATGCATATATTTTAAAGAACATAAAGAAACCTAAAACGAAAGTAACGCAAAGAAATGTGCACATATGTATGCCGTGCCAGAAAAGGGCATGAATGGGAAAGACGATATAATAAAGTGATTTGGTTTGTTCGGAATTTTCCACTTTATACATCCCTTCGCTTCTCTTCATGAGTTTCAAATCAAAATTCTTTTCATTTCGTTAGAATCTAAGAACCTTTTGACTGCCAAAAAAAACGCATAAACACCTTTCCTTTGAATTAACTGTCCTGTTTATTTACCGCAGAAAAATTATAGCCGTTTTTTAACATAAATTTTTCCGTTTGCTTCCATTATGTCTCATGGACGAGGGCATTCCACTTAACACGAGGCAATGTCCTTCATTTAACATCTAAATGTTTCTTTATTTATTTAAAAGTAAATTACTTCTAAAATAATTAATTAAAAAAGTATTAGAAAGAATGAATTATTTGCATTGAAGTTAAATTTTCAATATTTTGGATATAATCGGACGAAAGCTGTTAACCTAGCCCATAATCTGACTAGCCATAACCCAATTATTCACCACTTAACTTTATTAAACGAATTTTCAGGGTTATTAGCAGTGAAGAAGTACTTTTAGAAAGTCTAAGACAGACTAAAAGTAAAAAACCGCGAATGCAGCTCTAATTATTGTACCAGAAAGAGATACGGGAAATAGTTGATTGTTATGGATCCAAATTCATGGAGAAATGACCGTTATATAAACGGATAACGAATAGATATCTCTACTCGAAAGATATGTATTATTTTGTTATTATTAATTATAAAATGTTATTGCGAAAAATACGACAAATAACTTTTCAATAAAAAATGTGTTAACGTGAGAAAGCTTAAACAATTAAGATATCATAGAAATATAAATTGACAGGAATATATATCAAAGAGGAGTGGTGGAATTTTTTTTTCGCCCCCTTTATTCTGTCTCTGTCTCTCCCTCCCTCTGCCCATCTTTCCTTATATAATTATTACGATAAAGATTGAGCAGCAACCAAACAAGGAGCAACCAAACGCTACTTCGTTTGGTTGCAACCAGAGGAGCAACCAAACGATACTTCGACGCACTAAAAGAACATTAATTAATCCGGAGGTTAAACCTATTACCTTTTCGGTCACGGCTGCCTAAATAATTGTATTTTCTTCTGGGCGCCCTTAATACATCAAATTTTTTCTAATTATTTTGCTCTGTTTGCTTAATTGCTTAATTTAATGTGTTGCGGCGCCCTTAAGTCTCGTCCCGGTGAGGCGGGGAAGGGGGAGCATCCACTTCGATAATCACTAAATTAAACTTTCATACATAGCAAGATATTCATATGTTCTCCTCGCAATTGGTGCAGCTGAGAAGTGGCTTGCCTTGCTTTTCTATCTGCCAACACTTTTTTGCCAAGTATATTGGGTTTTATTTCTCTTTCATCTCTTTAATGGTCGCTTACCAAGTTGGGCGCTTTTCACTTTTTTGTTACTTGTATTCTTTACGTGTGTAAACTAGTATGTATGTAAACTTATTTTTTGTACTTTTTACTTTTATGTTTTCTCTCTACTTCGTTTTCAATTTTTGTATTTCTGCAATCTTTGCGAAACCATTTATATATGGGAAAATTGTTTTTGTTCACAAACCGTTTTAAATTTTTTATGACGGTATTTTTGCTTTTATGGTTGCAAGAGGCATGGAGGGAGAACTTATGATGATTTGATTTTCTCTGCAATTTCTCCTCTTTTGCTCTCCCTCTCTCACTCTCTGTTTCGATCTACCACGCTTTTTCGGGTTTCCTCACTATCTTTACAATTTCTTTATTTTTCTGAAAAGTAGCATTGCCTGCAGCTTAGGTTTTACATGATTTCATTCTGAATTAATATGCACCAATGCACTTACGTCTTCGTACAAATACATGCACCCACCCACTCTCTTATAAGGATCCTCAGGTGATTCAATGACATTAATTTTCGTAAGGATAAATTACAGTATTTTTTCGTAAATAGCAATTTTATAACGCTCAATGTACTGCGAAAATAATTACTAAACTATTTAGTATTTAATCGCAGGAAAATATCCCTGATTGAATTATGAAAAATATGCTTCTTGAATTTTATGTCAGAGCAATATCATTAAATCAGTTTATTGATATTTTAACCTAAAATGTTTTTTTAAGAAAACTGAAATTGTATTATTAAATTATTTAAACAATAATCTGTTTGGTTTACCAATAATTATTAATATTTTTAAACGTTTAAATTTTTAATATTAATTTTGAAAAAATGATAGTCTTTGCTCTAAAATTGAACTTTTGGTCTAGTCACTTGGTTTGAGCCATAGACTAAATTTTGAATTATGGGAGCTGCTTAGGAGCATACTTCGAAATATCTCAGCTTATCGTCAAAGAAAGCAGTCTTCAAACAAATATTTTAAAGCTAGATAATTTTTCTAAAATAAAATTTTACAAGTCGAACATTCCTCCAAAGCGAAACTTCTTTCGGGATTTAAAATAAACAACTGCTGATCCCGTTTACAAAATTTTTGAAATTCTGCAAAAAAAAACGAAAAATTCTCAATATTTTTTCCATATAAATAAACAGCAAATCATTTTGAAAGACAATTATGAGTATATAGTCCAATATATGATATATTTCGTGAAATTCATTAATATTTATCAATCAAATTCGTCGCCTATTCGTGTTCGCAACTCCATTCCGCAAGCCCACAGCCACATATCCATACGTGCTAAGATGAAGAAGCAACAAAAACGATACTACTGAGCGTTGTTCAAAAATAAGGCGAAAGCGACAAGATTGAAAGGACATCTAGAATGACAACAAAAAGTGGTAGTGACGCCAGTTGCCATGGGAAATATTTCACGCAATAACCTAGAAGTAGTTATTAATGTTTTATGACATGGGAAACGTGTATGTGCGCGTTTATGTGTGGGGGTGTGTCTTGGAGGCTTTTTGGCGGATGGAAGCCAATCGTGGGCATTGTAACTAGGTATTCTGAGTGCTAATAGTGTGATACTCTTACTAACTGAAATCACCTCGTCTCTCTTTTGATACTCACCCAGAATTGCCGTTAAATATTGAGTCATGGGAGGAGGGAACATTGGATGTAACCTCTTCTCGGGTTCCCTGCTTTTGCTCAAGCTGCTTCAGTTCTATAATAATGATCGCCGGCAGATGACTCATAGTGTTCCAAATTTTTCTGGTCTTCATAATTAGGTAAAAAATGCCTCTGGAGTAATAAAAAAGTCTATCCGACAGCAGGTTGTAGACTGCTTCTCTGAACCATATTTCGAAGGCATTGAAAGAAAGCACTCTCCGCATCTTCAATAGCTTTCGCAGCCGAACCGATTTAGGTATGCTTTAAAGCGTCCATGTCCGCTTAACAGTTGCGCCAAGTAAAGATCTAACCAACCAAGCGCTCCGTTTATCCACGGATTTAGGTTACGTATAATCCTATAAATCCATCTTCCACTTTGTAAATTTTGCAACAAAAATTGCCAATCTGTTGCAACTGACGAATGTGAAAGAATTTGTTTCTCATTCAAAGCATGAGCATTTAGCATGCACATAGCATCATCTAAAACAGCGAGGTGTGCCCAACACAAGTATGCATCTTCCCTATACCGACCTTCCACGGCACGTGCAGTGTTATTTGTATGTGGATTTGTGTGTGCGTGTGCGTGTGGTTGCCAGGGTTGAAAATTTGTATTGTTTCTAGTATGTAATCCAATTTTCTCCCCTCACTTCGCCTTTACAGGAAGCTGATCCTTAGCAACCACGTGCTCTTACTGAACACTTCTGACAACACTTCTTACTTCATGCTCCTCTTATTATATTGAAATGGGCTTACTCCTCTTACTTTTGCTGCTGCAGCTGCGATAGTCAAATGGTGACAATATAATCAGTCGCAAGCTCTTCTGTCGTCTACTAAATTGGCTTGTACGAAAAATGTCCGTTAATAATTATGAGTATATGTGTGTATACGCGCGTATGTGTGCAGCCATGTGTGCGCTTATGTATGACCCTTGTAGTGGGCTTGCGCTTTACCATGAGTGCATTTTTCGGAAAAGAATGAGAATGAAAACTTTGTAATGAAAGGGCCAGATACAATTTTTGTGGCAGAATTTTATCGATTATCTTGTTTTTAAACCTCACTGTGTTATTAAGAAGGAATCGAAAATATAAACGACGGTCACGAACAATTATCCATTTTAAATTACTCTGCTTTTTCATTAACTAAGTTTTTCTTTAGTTTTCTTATTTATTTGAATTTATTTATTAGAAAAAATTTTGTGTAAAAATTGATTCACATTCACTCCTCCTCCTAACAACCGAATTGTTAAGCTCTCCATCTCTTCCAAACATTGTTTCCATTTTTCAACACAATCTGCCTTTGTGCATATCTTTTGATTTTACGCCTGTTGTATTCCGTCAAGCTGTCAATTATAATTACAAATTGATAACGCCCTCGCTCATAATAATTACCATCACCATTTATTTCTGTTTTATACCTGTTCGTTTACCATATTTCTGTTATTTTCTCAGGCAGTCTTGTCATTTTAACCGGTCCTTTGCCTAATCTATTTCAGTAGGCAGACGTTTTTAATAGGCGTTGACATTGACATTCATATGACATCAATATGCCAGCGGCATATTTTTCGGCATCATAGCAAAATTGATGGGGTGGTGGACGTTGGCATTAAACTAATATGTGGGCACATCGACGCAAATATCGATACGGAAAATGATAACCACGCGAATGCGTCTACATTGATTACACTATGCGACGCAGTTTTGTAGAGTTGTTAATGTTGGTGAGGAGGAGGAGATAAGGGGAATAGAGATTGAGAAGAATTTAATTTAGAAGGTGTAAGAAAGTGTCAATTATATTTTTTGTTGTTTGCTTGCGCTTGGATTTGTTTATTTGTTTATTTCTTTCTTTACTTGAAAGATATTGTTTTCAATTTTTGATATTCTGAACTAACTATTTTTTGAAATGGTTTTCTAACATTCCGTTCTATTCAATTAAGGTACCATAAACCGCAACGAAGACATTTTAGAATCACTCGGCTCATTTCACTTAGAAACGGTTCGTTAAAAACCATATTCCGGAGATAGTGACAGAGGACAAGGAAGCAACAGGATTGGCGCACTAGAGTCACTATTAAGTCAATCATGAAAATATTGAATAGAGATGTCACGCTGGAAGAGGAAGACTCTAATCCGATGCGCCATGTAATCAGTTAATCAGCTTATAAGACAACATTAAGAGGGCATGACCCAATTCAACCATAAATGCTGTTGAAGGAAGGAAGAGGGCTTAATTAAATGGTTTCAACTTCTCTTCTTCTCCCCCACTTTATCCCAAGATGCTCTCCCTATCGTCCTCCCTCCCACCAGTCTCCCAAATTCGCGGGTAATGTAATTCGTATTTATTAGTGGGTGTTGTTGCCATTTCCATGTTTGTTTTTGAAACATTTAATATACGCTTAGCTAAAGCTCTCTTTAATTTTCCACGCCATATACCACATGTCCTACTCAACTGGTGCACACACTGCTATTCCTCTTCCACTCTTGCTTTAAACGAGTTAAATTCATCTTTGTTGAAATTGTGAACTCAGTCGAGCGTAGCGATGATAGAAGTAAATGAAACGATATTGATTTTGGTGTACCCATTCACTTGCACACACTCACTCACGCTATTAATGGTAACGTGCAGTCAAATCAAATCAATTCATTTTGGAACGCTGCGTGACTTTTGGGCGAATGATTTTAACGGCAAAATGCAGTGTCGGCGAAACGCCTCAAAAGCCACGATGACAAGAGTGATTGGAAGAGAAAAGGTTAACCAAGGAGAGCGGTATGACCAAGGAGAGCGGACAAAACTCAGCGGATTACTGTTCAAATATTTCGCATAAATTCCAATTAATTTGGAATTGAAAGAATTTAACGAATACGTTGTCGCCGCCGCCACCTTGAACAAAAACTTTTAAAATATCAAGAGGAATCATATTATAATTTTTAATGCATGAAGGAATATAATACAAATTACCGTCGAATACACCAAAAATATAGTATGAAAAGAGTACGAGATAGCGTACGAAATATGGTCAAATTATTAAAATAAACTTGAAAGATTTTACGATCAATCCTTAGGAATTTAAAATTCAATTAAGAAGTGAATATATGTAATCCCTTCAAAACTGTGTGTCCGGGTTTTGGGGGCAACTTTCGATTATAACCCCTTTTAAAGCCTACACCCAAAGGATGATTCGAGTCAGTCTCTTGAGTCGATCTAGCCATGTCAATCAAATGGATGACAAAATATTATCCTCGAATAAACCCACGAATGCTACATCATGTTCCAATGGGTGTGGTCCGTCTATCGCAACCACAATTGTACAGAAGACCACAATATGGGAGAACGAGTGAAGGCAGCACGAATATTCTCAAGCATTATAATGGTTTGGTATTAAAACTGGGCGAATTCTGTCTTGCACTACGACTACTGCTAATGAAATAATGTACAAGGCCGCTATATAAATTTTGATTCTGAACTTTTACGACCGAGATGACAATGTTGGGCATTAGAAATTCACCAAAATATCGGCGCGATATGCCCACTATTGCACTGTATTATGTGTGAAATTTGTTGAGAAAATGTGTGTAGTATATATGAAATATTAAAAAAGCCGCGTACCACCCACTGATTATTAGGGGAGGGCATTTGGGGAATAGTGCGCAAATATTTTAACGCTTTATAGAGAAAGTGATCTCTGATTTATAATTGCATATGTAGGTGATAATCTAATACCAATCGGCGGCAAAACTCAACATTTAAAAGACTTATTATAAACCTTCTCATGGTTTGACCGAATCGGCAATATCACCGACTTTGGAAAGGCAAATTCCATAAAAAACACAAAAAACACTTGGCATGATGAACTTCTACTATCGCCAGATTCCGATGTTAGCAACAGAGCCTACTACAACACTTCATAGCATACTAACATCCACAAGCAAAAGCAAATCAAAATAATCAAACTGGTCTTGTGGGCTGGAGTCGCAAACAACATTCAAAAATTACGAGCGCTTTTCACCAAAAACACTTCAGTGACACACTTCAACAAAGCTGCGCAACTATCATTAGCAGTCGACGCATTCGAAGTCGAAATAGCTCTTCTGCAGCAATTCATCAATGATAATTAGGACCAATTCGTATTTTTTTCACAAGGACTCAGTCATACCGAAGAGAAATTCACAACATTGCACAGAATTCTTAGGAATTTATAGAACCAACAAGCACTTCAAATACTTGGAAATTTTATTGTATGCATTGAACATAAACCATTCAGTTTCATTCTAGATTTTAAAACAGACCAATCTCCACGACAAACGCGGCGTTAGATATTATCGCGCATTTCTGCATAACCAAATGTTTTCGCTGACAAATGTTCACGAGTTTCGGTAATTGACATAATCACTATCATGGTATGGGCTGTGTGGCACCTAGCGCCGTCCTGCTAACACCATCGCCACCATAGTTCTGTAGCGCTCCAAACAATTTTTTGTGGATGCATTGCCAGCACGAAAACCTCACGTGGGATAGCCTCATCCCAGTTCACGGTGCCATTCCTCCAGAAATGTGCTGATTCACCTTGAATTTGGCCACCAAACGTTGGATAATAAAGTTTTATCATACAGTCATGCTGCACAATCGTACAACTCGCCATCGTTATTTGGCACCACTGACTGAATAATAAGCAATATTTTAAATTTTTAAAAAATATATCCGATATTGCCAACCGCACTCCCACATTGCGTTGGTAATCGTATAAAATCGTCTTAAAAGGGATAAAAAATGGGAGATTAGGCGATAGTTGCTGTAAATTAGAAATTTATTATAATATGGCCGCTTATGGTCAGTTGTATTCACGTGCACGACGTATGAGAAGTCGTCTGCTTTTGTTGTTTTGTTTTGTTTGTAACGAGTATAATGGCGTCGAGCCGTCATTTGTGTCATTGAGTGTATTGAAAACATTTTGGCCACCATCGATGTCTATATAATTTTCACCAAACGCAAACTACAGTAATGCCGTCTGTTTTAAGCAAATCAGAGGCTCGTTCCCGGAATTGAACGCCCCCAGTACTACTTGAAATATATAATTCTTTGTCTTAAAAAAATATATAGTCATACAAGACCAATTTTTAGCAATAGGGCATTGTTATATTTGTTACGGCAAAATACTTTTACACTTACTTCCTTTCCGAATCAGAGAATTAATCTGAAAATTGGTTTTTCTTTCGTTGTAATGAAATAACTTTTAACTATTTTAAGTTTTTATTTACTGCACGCCAAAAATGATAATTTTAAAGTGCGAGTCATTATACCAAAAATATAGCAGTTGTAACAGTTTCAGATTATAATGGGCTAAATCAATTCAATCCACGCTATTTTCAATAATTTGGTGAATTGTGGCGAATTTTGGCTTATTCAATTAATTGATAATAAACTAGATCCAGAACAAAAACCGGCTACGGTTTACGGTCGCGAAGTTTTGGCTCCGATTGAAAACAACCTTGTATATCATATGCCTTGATGAAAAAGCCATTATTGCGTACTAAAAATTAAGGTCTCAATCAATCTGCCGAGTTAAGATATTAAAAAATATTAAACCTCTTTTAATTATATTTAATTTCATAAACTTTTTAATTTTAAAAATATTGTTTCCCATCTAAAGCTTATAGAAGTGATGCACAAATCAATTTATCTAACCGACCTTTCCGAGATTATCTCAAAGAGTTTAATTTCCTTCTTCCTCTCACTGCTTTCTCATTTCCTTTAAGTGCCGAGGTCACCGAAGTTAGTGTGCCGAGGTTAGAGTGAAAAGGGGCCTCTGCTTCTTTCTCTCATTACTTCCTCTTGACTTTTGAATTCCGAGGTCACACTTTAGGATAACTATCGCATATGATTGCCGTTAGTCATCACCGCTTCGAGTGTATCATCATTTACATTTCTTATTGCAATTAATTGAGTGCAATGCAAATATAACGGGAGTCGCATGCTCTAATGTAACTAAAAAATAATTAATTATGGCGCCGAGGTCGTCATCACTATGTCATGTTTGCATTATTGAAACATTCACGAGGACGCGACGTGACTTGGCGCGACTAGTCATCATCCTATTGATGTTGTTTGAGCGGGTTATCTAAAAAAAGAAAATATAAATTATTGCTGTCGTTTTTTTTTTCAACGAAACTTATTTTCGTTGTTTTGCTTATTTTCCTTATTCTTCTACTTTACAAATGTATATAAATAATAATGAGCTTAATGAGCTTTCACATGAGATGTAGTGAAAGTACGTAAAGAGCTGGTGATAAAAATTTAAGACGTATAATTTAAAATAAAATGCTAATTAAAAAGGTGAAATAAAAGGTGAAAATGAAACCCTTCCAATGATGTGGTGTGGACTTTCGTGGAACAATTCGCATACACTTTAAAATTCGTGGCAAACAACGTTATAAATGTTACGTTGCAATATTTGTTTGCCTTTCTTCTATAGTAGTCCATACCGACACAGTCACTGATTTATCATTGCGATGCTTTTATTGCTGTCTTGAGAAGATTCATAAGAATTCGAGGAATTCCAACAACCACCTTTTGTGATAACTCAATGAATCTTCGGGTGCCGAATACTAACTTTCAGGCTTAAAAGATGTCTTCATGAATACATTACATTACAATCATTATAATACATTACATTATTACATTACATTATTAAATTTTGTGCAACTCATTTTGGCGGCGCTATTTATCTGGCAAGCGGCAAGTGGATCATCGAAGGGACACATTTACGGTTAACGCCAGGCTGACTTCGTAAGAACTAACTAACAGAACTCATAAAAATTTAACCATCCATTTTTCGATTTGCGGCACCCTTAATTCAATAACATAAACGTCAACCGAGTCCAGCGATGTTAATCGATTTCAAACATTTATACAAATCTCTAAAATCAAATATTTTTGGAAAAGGAGATAGCCTTACCTTTCTTCAACCATATGAAAGAACGCCATCACTGGACTAAACTGCAAGGACGGCATTCAAATAGTGGCGTTGATTTTAATCCATGAGTCTAATTTACCACAAAAGCAATAGGCAAACAGAATGAATATAATGAATATGATGTGAAAAATTAGAGTATCTGTTGTCAAAACATCCATAGGAATATATCGTCATCCTCTACGCAAATTTTTTCTTACTGAATAATTGGAAGCTTGTGCTTTCATAATCACCGGAGTGTTAAAGCGTGTATCATTTTCCGTAGTGTGTATAACCCTTCATTTTATTTTATAGCAGCTGCAAAAATTTTAATGCCACTTGATTAATTTAATTTTTAACGCAACTATGAGAAAGAATACCGAGTCTCTCTTGTGTTCTTGCGATTCATGAGTCCACTTCATTATTTCGGCCTCTAGCTTGAATCTCGAATCTTGGGCATTATTAATACACATTAATTATTCAATTTCCTTTGGAATTCTAAACTAAGTTTAAACAGAAACACCTTACACTCTTTTTTATTATACCATATGTTGAATATAAAATAGTAAAAAATATCCGCTAGTCCTAGCATAATAAAAATATAATTTTCTTGATAATATATTCTTAATAACATATTTAGGTTTCTAAACGAGAAGATAAACGAATTACTATTAATTCCGTTCTGATAATTACGGCAGAGATAAAGGGAAAGGCCAAGAACTTATTTACCTGCCACATGTAATTCCATAAAGAAAACAGAAAAACTTATATAGCCCTTAAGGCTATAAGGAACTTATATATATAATATAGCCCATTAACGTGTCGACAATCTTCATTCTGTTTTTGAAAAAATTGCACAATTAGCGATAATATTTCAAATTATATAAAAAAATCTGAACTGAATATCTTCCAAGTGCGTTAGATTTCTATATTCAGAGAGTATAAGAGTAAAATTGCGCTTATTAAAAGTTATTAATTTTAAATGTCTTTAACGTAAGTATAAAAAACAAGCCAGGAGGATGCAATGGGGACATTCAAGCAATGGGGACATTTAAAAGTTTCCAAGTCGCGCAACTGATTACGATATATCAAATTTTAACTATCGACGGACAGACGTGCGCACATCATGACTAGTTAGATTTGACTCAGTTTACAATTTGTACAGTTACAAACTAATGTATAACACCTTAATGAAACTGCTCTAAATTATTCGCTCATTCCTTTATTTAAAATTCTATGCATTTATATGTTTCAAAAAAGAAAATCAACCAAATTGAAAAAGACAGTTTTCATATAGTTTTAATAGTTTTCCTAGTTATTTACATTGTATAAAATATTTGAATGAATTTGGAAAATGCTATGAATTCGAAAGATTTTGTATCGGTCGGTTGGTTGATTGGGTTAGTTTATTTTGTACATTTATTGTGCATCAAACTCAATGGCAGACGACTAACTTTAGAACAAATTACAAGAAATACAATAACAGTATTAAATGACAAATTCAAATATTCAAAAATATGAAGATTGTAAAAATTCTAAGTGGCTTAGACAAAATGTTTATAATATGATGGTAATAATAATGCGAATGACGATGCTGATGTATTTATATGCTACTTGTAATTGAATATAAGAGTTTTTGTTTTTTTGCAATACAACAAAAACTATTGCAAAAAATAGCAGCACCAGCAAAAAATGGTCCAAGAACAGCAAAAAAGCAAAATACCTTTGCAAAAAAAATTTGGAAATTTAAAAGAGACTGCAGATAAACTTTATATCGGGTTAACATTATGTTTGCATTGTCTTAAATCATGATGGTTATGTTCAAAATATTCTATAGATAAATTACTTCATTTCATTTGCAAGCTTTCTAAATAGGTGTAGATATTAAATAATGTCGGAATAGCTAATTATTTCTTAAAAAATTGAGCAAATCGAGCTTATTTTTAAAAAATTAGAGAAGTCAACATTATTTTAGCAAAAGAGTTAATTTAGAATCAATCAAATGAAAGAGTTGTAACTTTTATACACAGAAATTAGATCATTTACATATTTCTACACATTAACTAGCCTCGTTAATTACAATTTTTAATCAGACAGTTTAGGAATATTTTTTATTAAAGCAAGAAAAAATTTTCAAAATATAAGAACGCTAATTTCGGTCTGACCAAAACCTATATACTGTGACAAATATTTATAACTTCAGCTCCAAAATGTTCAGTCCTGAAATGAAACGAAATGAGTCTTTGTCATTTTATTTCACACAAAATTAAACGAGACACTAGGTCTTGCGCTTCACAGGGACATATACAGGCCCTCATTTATGTCGAGTTATTTTCTTATTTATTTTGAAAGCATTTCTAGTTAAAATTTTAATTAAATTACAAGATTTCTTGAAAGAAAATTGGCTATTTTCTTCCACAAACAAAAATATTCATCGTCAAAAATAATTTTTTTCATTCTTTTTATCGAATTAAGTTGTGAAATAATTCACAATTTTCAATTTAATCATAATAAAGGTCGTATCAACAAAAGAAAGTAGTTGTTTCCTTGCCTCCACCGGAAAGAAAAACTTTTAAATTATCAAAGCCAAGCAGGCAACAGCAGAAAACAGTCAGACAGACAGGTTTCGTCCTTTCTTTTATTATTTCCTCCTATATAATTCACATCGCTTCGTAACAAGCAATGCCATGAATATGAAAAGGAAATAAAGAATTGAAGGATACTCTTTCAAATTATGGCAATCGATGTTGATAAGATTTTTCCTTTGTGTAATTTGAGGAACTGACGAAATTGTTTTTGTTACTGGTTTTATTGACGGTAGCGGTATTTCTCTATTGATTCTATTGTCACAATGATATATTTATCATTTCTTTCATTCCATTTAAATATAAATGTAAAATATATTTCAAGATGTTCTTTTAAATTTAATGAAAGATATGTTTTGTTTGACTTTCGGAGGTTTTTTTCTGAGGATGTTCAAAGGAGAAAAGATTAGGGATCACAGATCTTATGTGATAAAGATTATCGCACAAAAATGTTTCACCCTCGTCTCCTTTAGCCAACCAATAAGCCAACCAATTCATTAGGAGTGATATGCTTCAAATGATAATCTCCTAAGGTTTTATCGAAAAATTCGAATTCGTTTTTAATCGAAAAAATTCGAAGCCTATTTGAGTCAACGGCTGTTATAGGGAGCCTTTACATGTTAGCAAGGAATATTTAAACTGCTCCAACTGGTGCTCATTGTCCTGATCAAAGAGCACCCAATTGACTTAAATTGCTCAGGTGGATTTAAGGTATTTTTTATGAGTTTTTGACAAATACGTATTCGTTAACAATTAAGGGAATCTCCGAAGTCCGAAGGAACTTTGAGGCTTTATGAATTTCGATCGAAGATTTCAAATATCGAAGCTCTCTGAAAAAAAGATTAAGAAAAATTTTGCTGTTTCTCATTTTATGTTAGGCTAATACAAATTTTACAACTTTATTTGAACACTATTCTAATTGACCGTATGGATCAAAATCTTCTAGACTGAAAATAAAAAATGTCCTTGCGATATATTTGTTGCCAATAAAATACTTTAAATATTTTTAAAATGTATTTTATGTAATACTTTTATTAATAAAATTTATGAAGGTATTTTATAATAGTAATAATCATCAAAGTAACAATTATCGTACAGAGACGCCTTTACTCTTTAACCTTCTCTATCTCTCTCACTCTGTACTTCACTTAGCACTTTGATTCATGCTCTTATAAGTCAAGTATTCCTCCGAAATTGTTCGTAACTACCGAACAAGCCAAAATGGTGGGTTTAGTTCACCAGCTTGAAGGTAGGTTTAGGCTAAGCTTTTCAACACCACGAAAGTTTTGAAATGTAAACAAAAAATAATGGAAAATATAGAGTGCTCTACATGTATGAAAAAGAAAAATCATAAAAAACAGTGTTAGTAGCTTTCCCAAAATAAAAATAATGTGTTATTATTATTAATGAAAAATGTCTTTAAGAAGCTAAATTATTTCATAAAAGTAAATTCACTGTAAAGAAATTAACATTGCTTTAAAGCAATTAAAATTAAAAAAATTAAGATTTTTAATTTTGTTATTATAATATTCATTACTCACATTTTTGCTCAGGAGTAATTTCCTTTTAAAAAAGTATTAAAATAAAAAATATCATTGGAGGGGAAAACAGAAGAAACAAAAACGCGATTTCATCTCATGCAATCACACTCTTAGTGCTCGTAGTTATACTTACATTCTCTCTTTCGTTAAAGGTGGTGACAATAAATTGACGCTCTCAAAAAATTGACGTGGGATTGTATGGCGTTCGTTCGTTCTATTCGTTTATTTTTTCCTTTCGTTTATCTACTCCTTCCCGGAACGAACAGCAGGATAGTTGCCTGAATATTTCAGCTGTTCGCTGTTGACAACATTTCACCACGGGGATGACTGTCTGACTGGATACTGTATCTTAAGGATAGTAGCGGCAATGCTTCTCGAAAAATGTTGGCACTGGCAGAACATATTTTGGGATCTAATCTAAAAGCGTCTCTCCTATGATTCCATAATACTGTGATATACCACGATAAACGACGAAGAGATATGAATAGATAAATTTCTATGGCTTCATAATGAAATTGAACTTTGCCGAATGAGTAATGCAACTATGCTTAGTTAGCCAATTATTTTACATTCAAAGCTGGCACGGAAACATTATGTTGCTTGCAATAGCCATTGGCAACGAGACTACCAACAAGAAAGACATTATCAATAACACTGGTATAGTGCCATAATCTCGGTTGCTGACGTTAATATAATTCTTCTTTTAAATACTATATTAATAATTACAACAAAGGGTTGGCAATTATCATCGAATGGAAAGCTTGTTAATTGCTAGATAGAGAACTATTTGAATAAAAAAGTAAGCTTTGTTGAGATTTTTGAAAAAAATATTTATTTTACTTATTGTGAAATTTTCCACATGTAGACGGAAAGTATTCATTGTTTAGGCAAGTATCCACATTTGTTAATTAAGAAACCTTGAATTTCATATTGCCCCGAAGATTTCTTATCATTAAACCTTTAAGTAAGATACTCTTACTGAAATCCCCATCGAATATGATGTACTTGTAGTGGCTCAATCTTTAAGAATAAGTCATTAAATGAATGTTCTAAAAATCTGCCAATGCTGCTTTTATTCCCGTCACTCACAAATAGAGACCAATTATTTCGCAAAATGTGGGCGGGGCCCTCCTATCAGATCCACAATTCTAAAATAAGATCACATTATATGAAAGTGTGTGAAGTAGTCTCATGAAGCACGACTATTCACTGTTGTGTCGAAGGTGAATCGGTGGATTTAAATTAACCCAAAAAAGGGAAATTTAATATTAAAGGGACGGGCATCCCCGACTAATTGTAACGATCATATTACAAATTCATGCTATCGAGATTGGGTATACGGAGCTTGGCCAGGCCGAAGTTAGCGTTCTTACTTGTAATCATGTTATAATGATGTTATATTAGGTTACATACGTTCATTTGTTGCCTGCTGGTTCCTTTCACTGCATTGACGCGCTTAAATTGTCGTTATTGCTTTTACAAGGAAAAGAAAGTGTTTTTATAAACAAATGTTTTTATAAACGAGTCTACGAGCTACTGTCATATTCACGAATATATTTATTTATTTATTGTAATTATTTTATTTCATTTGATTATTTTATTTTTTATTGTATTATTTTTTGAAAGGAATAGACAGAAATTTGGTGTTTTCTGTTCCTGTTATTGTGGTTTTATTGTACTTTTATTGTACTTGCGTTGCGTTTATTGTTCTTTTATTTATTTTCGTAATAGCTCCGATGGAACACACTCGATATTGGAAAATATAAGGTCAGTTTGTTTCTGGTGTGTCTTTCTAGAATACTAAACGAATACTAAATAAATCATTTATGAGTATGTAACTCATTAAACATTAAGACTTGTGAAAGACAGCGTACGAAATAAAGTTCTTGAAATATTGATATGAAAGTATCAGTATTGAAAGTATTGAAAAATGAAGAATGTATAGAATGCTTTCTCTCAGTCATAATAAAAATTATTGCAAATAAACATACACAAATAAAAGTTTAATCGGCGGAGAAGCAATTTTTTGTGTGACGGAGAACAGAAAAAGTGCTTAGAAATAATTTTAAAAAGTTTATTATATTGAAAATGTTTGAAATGAGTTTTCATTACATAATTATAGTATACCGAGTTATATCACTTCTTTCTTGTTCATTTATTTTCGTATTATTTATTGGTGTGATCATTGTCGTCACTGCAATAACATAATTTTTTCTGTTGGATTTAGCTCTCGAAGAGGAAGAGGAGGAAAAGATTAAAAAGATAATATTGGTCAATAAATACATTTTTTTGATCGAAACGTAAATAGAATAAATAAACTTAGAATAGCAAGATTAGTGACGAAGTGAAAATTGGAAATAGAAAAATACAAACAAGGTTTGTCGGTTAGTAGGAAAAGGATAAATTTGTATTTATATATATTTGTATTTAATTTTGGTTGTTGCCGTTTATATTGTATGTATTGTTTTACTACAAAAAATGTTCACAAACCTATAAACGAATTTCCTCTATATTTTCTCCGGAAGAAATTTACCAAAACTAACATCCCAACGCAATTATATTCTAAAACTAAGACATATTTGAACGAATTTCGGTTATCATAAAACCTCATGGTTTGGAGTTTTAATTCATCTAAAAAATTCCGTGTTAGAAGCGACGCAATATATTCAAACGTTGAGGAATGTTTAACCTTTCTTTGTCTTAAAACCTTAAAATAAATAAAAGGTAAAAAGTAAAGAATTTTATAGACATATTCCTTTATATTATTCGATTACTTTTGGCACTAAAATAATTATAAATTATTTTTAAAAGAACATTTTCAAAACACACGCAATTCAATTTATATATAATACGCCCCAAAGTACTATCGTTTGTTTAAATGTACTTACCGCCCCCCCCCTAAAACTTCCGGGTGAAACTAGACAAAAATTATGTCAATTATTCAATATTTGTTCCCATGGTGTTACAATACAATACTATGCGATGCGAAACAATACTATATTGTACTGATATCAGACGGTATATAATATGATACCGACAGACACACTAACAAACCAATAGTGAATCCCTAAGAATCCAGCCATCACCGACTCGCTAGATACGGTCTGACTGATGATGATTAATCATTTTTACAAAGAAAATTTTTTTACTTATTTTAAAATTATGGATAATTCTTAGACTTGTATGTCTTACGCTTTTTCGTTTTTCGTTTTATATGAAAAGTAATTTGTCTGCCGATGGATGATGATAGTTTTTGCAGAGCGTCCCGAGCACAAGGAAATAGGAATAAGAGTAATTATGATGATGTAGATTGTGAGTAAATGAAAGATAGGAGGGGAAGAAACGAAGCAGGATGTCACGAACAAGGTCTGGAAAAAAGCGGAAACGAGGAAAAAATTAAAAGCACGAAAAAGAGACAGGGGAGTATAACGAAGGAAGAAAGAAGAGAAAAGAAGAATAATAAATAGCATAAGGTACTCCAAACAAAATAAAACCATCACGGGTGAAATAATGAATTAGATTTCAAATGTTGTTTGACTTTAAAATTACATTTGGTGCCTTTAAAAACCGCTATAATAATTGAATAATTTCTTCTTGAGAAGAATGTCCATTTCTCGATGAATCTTGTATATATGTCTGTAAACTTATTATAATTACATATATCTAAAAAAACTTTTTAAATAAAAGTGAGACTGAATCATGTAAATTACTCCGTGAAAACAAAGGCTGACTGCCACTTGTTAAGACCCTACGATATCTAAAGCTTATTTTTGACAAAAAATTTTAGTTTTGTATTGATGCATAACGAATATTGAGACCGTGCCGAAAACTAACGTTTAACTGTCTCCTAAACAAAAGTGTACTTTTGCCGCGGAGAAAGCCTGAACTCGCATTGTAAAATAAGTTTGTTCGGTATATGCTAATTAATATTAGCATTATTAATTATAATTAATTATAATTAATATTGCCTGTAATAAATTCTGATGAAACCTGAGGAGTAAAATCAAACGAAATTTACAACTGGTTAAATCGCAAAATCGTATTTGCCAAAATATGGATTTGGCATCCGTTAGACAAAACTATTCTTTTCAAAAAAAAATCTTTGGCTCAAAAGAAGCTGAAGAAAGATGAAGACAAAACTTGAATTAGATTGTGCTTGGTACATGAAATACGTTGAAAATTAAAGAAAGCATGTAAGCGTGGGTGGAACAATTATCTATAAGAATATATCACTTATAGATAAGGGTCTATATGCACATGTCAAAGCAGCCGTAACCGCTAAGAGAATGTAGGTGCGAAATCTCCTCCAACGTTTTGGCCTAGGTAGGCGTATTCGAGTTCTGCATGAATTGTGTTTTATGGTACTGGCTGAGAGTTCCTCTACAGAAGATTACGTGAATCAAGTTATTTTCGCACATCAGAAACTAACGGCAAATTAATGTAAAATCATTGCAAAGCGAAAACGAAAACGACAACTAAGCAAAATTTGTGTAATATAACTTTTCAGCCCAAAGTCTTGAAATAATATTAAGCAAGTAAAAACGTTAAATTCATACTTCGATCCTAATAATCGCTTGACGGTGCATGCTAAATTTGTGTGGTAATATCCATTACGGTTATCGAGGTTATGAAAAATCATCTTCAAAATTTGACTATAAAATGAGAAATCATGATTAGGTTCTGCTGCTTTTGTGTTTTTATCTAACAGTAGAAGTGACAATGAACCTACTTTCTTGTTTTTTTCTCCATTAAGAAACTATTGGAGAGAGAGAATAATCCCGCCAAATTACAAGACGATTACACTATTGGTTTCTCTGCGGTCATAATTTCAGTTCCCAAACACAAACATAATCATATTAGCAAATAAAAAAATTAGCTAACAAATCAACAAACACACGAAGGGAAAAATAAATTTTACTGTTTTTAATTTCGGAATGCCCTTCCGATCATCATCATTGAAATAAAACTAAGTCCGAAATAAATAAATAATAACATTTAATAGTTATAAACAGCTACCCCCAACCCCTATATCAGCCTTCCTACAACCGCAAGCAATCACAGAAGTAGAGTATATGGCGCTTAAATAATGACATCGTAAAACTAGAGGGAAATAAACCCATGTTTCAATAACAAAGATTTTGAGAATATGTAATCAGAGCATGTAGAAACCTTAATCACGGAATAATTTACGTGGAATCAACAAATAAATATTTGGCGAGCCCCAGCATACTAAGGCTCTTGGCCACTTTATATGCAAAGAGGAAAAACAAATTACAAAATTGTCTGGAATTGGAACTAACGACATGATTGCGGGTAGTTTAACAAAATCAGTTAATGCGGAGAAGCGTATTTATTGTTCAATAGGAGTAGGCTTAGGTTTGAAAGAAATTTTGTTCGAGCAGAAGTCTTGAAATCAACTTTGTAAAAAAGTGGCGTGTATTTCATAGACGGGCATTATTTGGATGTTTGTTTCACAATTCAATATTTATTAAAAATTAAATTTTATTAATTAGAGGCTTTTCATTTTACTCTTCGTTTCGGAAGTCAAGTTGAAGCTTTTCATTTTTCTCTGCGAAAAACTATAGAAGAGAATAAATATAGAATGATTATGGTTATAATAATTAACAACTAGTCAGAATTTATTTATTTTTATATCAATATAATGACATTTCATTATTCATCGTAGCGAAATCTGCATAACCGCATGACGCCACAGTAGCCGCTAATAGTGATGTTATTGATTTCTTGTTGTTGTTTTTGTTGCTAAATGAAAAAAGTTGAAAAACAAAATTTATATGCATGATCCGGCACGATTGATTTTGAATTGAATTCACTGAACTGAAAAAAGATAAGTTTTTGCTAAAATTATAATTTTGTTTAATAAACAAAAAAAGTTCATTCATCTGTGGTTTACGAATTAATATGTATGCCTTCAGATAGTCTGCATAAATAAATATTAAAATATTGTAATATTCACAGAGTTTTTTTATCATTACGAAACAAAAGTCCAGGAAAAATTATAATACTTTTTATAATAATAATATGCTTACCCCATCTACCATTTTTGCCTCTTTGCTGTTTTTGTTTCATACATTTGTCATGCAGTGAAATTATTTAAAAAACCTAAAGTTTTAAAAGTTACGTAAAAGTTTTTCTCAAATACATTAAGTTTAACGGAAAACTTTTATGCGTTTAAGTCTGAACTAGATCTCCCGCTCCCTTGACGCCGGTCCTCGGGTCCGACAGTATTATAGTTAAATAAGTAAGAACGCTAACTTCGGCCCGGACGAAAATTATATACCCTACAATACAAATTTATAGCCTCATCCTAATATTCGGTGAATTTTGCACGCCCCTACTACTACCCCTATATTACATTTATCTTATTCTGATTAATTTTGACCTACTAACTTATCTTCAATATAGTCTTTGCCAAAAAAGCCCATACATGGTAAAGGGGCATGTCCCGACAATTTTTGTGGAGTGATAATTATCTACATCGCTATGTCAGCTCAGGAGGTTATTCTAAGTAGAAACATATGCACTTTTCTGTACCTCCCGAGCTTCCTTTAATACGTTACAAACGGAAGGAGTGAGTGTATATACCCTATTGAATCAGGTGTAGGGTATAAAAATAAATATAATCCCAATGAAATGTGATTATACGTAGTTTTAATGAAATTTATTGAAATGTTCTGAATAAAAATACGGCTTAGCTTTTCACACATTGCAATACAGTTTTGGCAACATGTTTGGCTATCTTGCGCACAAATGGTTCCTAATTGTCATCATAATATTTCGAACAATACCGTCGAATTTTATTAACGTTTCCTTCCTCTTGGTATAATTATTGAATAATTATTTTACTCTAGGATTAAGATTTCCACATTTCCGTCGTGTGAGGTCATCCGTCAATTGTCTGCTAAATGCTATAACTGATTTTTCCCTGCCAGTTCTTGATGCACGAAAAATGCAAAGAAATGCAAAGCATTTGTAATGGCAGTATCTAAAAATTGGTCGGATGCTGGCTCTTTACACCACTTGAGACCTTTTCTCAAGGGACTGCTATTCATAAAGTTCACCAACGCACTAGCTCTACTCAGTGCATTATGTCGCGGTTCACCCTGCAATATTGCCCCGGCTTCCTTTCCGATGAAAGGAAATGACAACAAACATGTCGCCAGGCTCAACGTGTTAAAAATAAATTTTCAACTGTAAGATTAAGTCTAATAAACAACTAAACTAACTTAATTTGTTTAAATTAAAAATAAGTAAAAAATCAAATAAAGCAAACTCAAATTATTTTTAAGAGTTAGCGAAAAAATTCTATCGGCTAAAATTTGGCAATTGTCAAATCATATTTTCTTATGCAAAAAATTACTTAGAGCAGTAAACTTTCTTTGAACTGCGAACACTCTCTCAAACATCCTCACTTGATACAAATATCTTTTGACAAATCTTCTTGTTTTGATCACAAACTATCTTCTTAGCAATTATGTTTCATAGTGTCATTTTTATAAAGATAATCCATTTAATCTGTGTTCCAATTTATCAAAGAGGAAATATATATTCTGTGCAATTTTAGAAGAGGCTTCCCTCTTTTTTTATTATTATTTTCATCTTCTTAACCAAAGACAATAAATTAAATTAAATACTTTCTTCTTATACGGCATTAAATAAAGAGAAAATTTTGTTCTTTAACCCTTCTTTTTATTGTATTTTCTGTGTAATTTTTGTTCTCTTTGCCTCGAGGCTATGTACAAAATATACTATAAAAGTATAAACAAATTTTATGGAGACATAAAAAATCTCATAACAATCACAACTCATACCGTAATAACATCTACGGCTTTCCCCACACAAACAAGTAAGAAAAAATAGAAAAAAATACATTAAAACAGTAATAAAAACAAAAAATTAAGTAACAAAATTAAGGTAAGGATTGAGGTCGAGTGTTGGTTTTTGGTGCGGCCTATTTGTATGCCACTGCTCCATTTTTATGATTTTTATTGTTTGGATGGGAGGGATACACGAAATCTATATAGCGTTTTCCTTGTTTTTGGAATATAGAATCTGCCTTAAGGACATAGATTTCGATGTCGAATTCAGGAAGACCGTAAAAATAAAAAGAATAAGAGGAAGAGGAGGATAAATAGGAATGCGAAGGTGGGGGAGGACAAATTAAAATAATAAAATTGGCTTTGTAAAAGAGTCAAATTTATCCTTGCGAGAATGTAACGAAAGAGAAGCAAAAACGGAAATGATAATAAATTAGAATGAAGCGAACCTACTCCGGTAGCTCCTCTTCTTTCTCTTCTCATCGGAGACCATAACCAATCATAAACCAATTCAAACATTTTGTCCAAACAAAAATTAAAATCAAAGCGTTTCAGCAAAAATTTTTAGAAAAAGTTTCGTCTAAGGCAAAATAAGGGTACGTATTAACATTTTGGAAAATCAAATCTACCAATTCTTTTTGGGTATTACTCCCCCAAAATTGTTTTCTGGAACACAACCTAACGAAACCTAAAAATCATGTATATTATCTATACTCTAGCCTCCGAAGATATAATAGATTACGCCAATATTTACCAAACTATATTTGCTTATTTTAAATTAATCCAATTATATTGTGCATATCTATAAAATTGAAAATAAAATTCAATCCAAAAAATATTTTACAAAAAACACAACTCTATTCAAAATGAAATGAAGTCTAAAACTATATTTATATAAAAATAGTCACTAAAACAAATTGCTCTTGATAAAATTGGTTCAATAATAATTTAAACATATAAGCCATTCTTGCAGAAAACAATTCGAATAAATTCACGAACGACCTCACATAAAATTACATTTTGATTTTAATTAAATTTAAAACAATGCAAAATAGATAATGCATAAACCTTATAATTCACTTAATTTATTTCAAGTAGATGATGCTCGTTATGCCATGTGTCAACTTCTGTTCATTCTTATCCAGGTTTAATCAGAAATTTATTTGTATCAAAATAACTGAGATGGTCCTGATGATTTCTGCTTGCTAAATTTTCCTCTTGATTATTGCATGCTACAAAGGAGCGTCAATTGGGAAGAAGAGAGGGAAGAATAGTGATGTGGCGTTGAATTTAAAATAATAATAATAAAGAAAATAATAATAATGTGAAATAATAATAATAAAGAAAACGAATTAATCAAAGACGTCTAACCGAATGCCCAATACTCTCGCTTTTCCGATGAATTTTTTGGATGCTTTAATATATACTGCCCTATTATTCCTTCGGAGTACTTTAGAGTCGTGTCCTAAAATTCTTCAATCATCCGCTGCAATCTCCTCCAAAATTACCCTCGACAGCCTCATTTGTTATATTATATCCTGTAGGACTTTTTTCGCATATTTCCTATAAAATCTCTCAGAACATCCCTAGAACATCCTTTACCTCATTCTTTAACATCGAAGAGTTTTTTGAGAATTACCGCTTAACTTGGACACTCCCGCAAAACCTTCCTGGAGTCTAACGGGTGGATCATAGAGTATAGTTCAAAATTCTTATTTAGAATCCTCGATAATTCTTCGAACTCCGCAAGACATACTACGGAGGTACAATGAATATATTTCAGTTGATCGCAATTTGTAAATACTTAGGCACAAAAAATTATCCAGAATAAAATCAAGTGGTTTCCATTAAATTGAAATTGATTGACACATGAAAGCTATTAATTATAATCACACATTATTTTGGAGTATATATAAACACACATACTTAAAATGTACACATAAGTAAAGAGGCAGACAGTTAGTAGAAGTACAAGCGGAGAATTTGACGCCGGTTCATTTTGGAAAAAAACTTCTTCCACCTTTTTCCTCCCCCTTGTCCCATCGTTCAATTTGTTGTCTTGATAATTCTCCATATTTTTATATCCCCCGACCACTTGAATCACACCATTAGAATATAAATCTGAAAGACTTTATTTTTCCCCCTTATGTCATATTTATGGTAAAATCCTTGAGTGGATTTATTGAGTAATAAATCGTCGAAGGCAGAAGAAAAAAGGGAGTAAGAGTAAATTGTGAATACGTTGAAATTGTTTGTGTTTTCTTTCATCGGCAATTTTCTTACTATGCAACATCATTAACAACAATAACAGTAAGAAACAATGAAGAAGCGTGATGGTGAAACAATTTATTACGTATTCGTTTGTTGGTAGCGCTCCTTTGTTGGCGATACTTGGAGGCAGGCGGTGAACTGAATGGTCAGTTTTCCTTGGTCAGTGGTCCTTTTGGTCAGTTTGAGTGCCGATGCGTGAATTATCACAACTTTAACAAAGTTTCATATAAATATTATAATATAAAATATTATAAATATTATATCACGTCATTGAAAATAGATGAAATAAAGAATGAAAAGAATTTTTATCGACGAACTTTCATTCTCGTAGAACTCAATTTCCTTTAAGGGATTATGGCTGCCACTTTTCTTTTGATGATCGACTATTATTTTATTAAAATCAATTGTACTTTAACATACAAAGAAAGCCCACAAGAAAAGGTTTAGCGGCATCAAATCTCAAGATTTTAGCGGGCAATTCATGGCACCTCTGTGAGAGATAACCATATGCTTAAACCGTTCACGTGGAATGATGATACTGCACTTCCGTTCTGTGCCAGCTAGCGCCGTCTTGCTGGAATCTGCCACCTACGCCCATATCGTTTCATTTAGGCCGGAAGAAGCTATTATCTTTTTAATGACACCACTGACAGTAATAGACTCACTAGCGTTATTTTCGTACGCAATGTTTGCAGTAACGAATATTCATTTTGATTACAAAGCTTTGCCGTTTAGATGTGTTTCTTAGTCATGGTGGTTTGACAGAATAATAAATAAGTAATTAAATAGGTGTCACTAAAAAAAATATGGTCGCCTCAGGTTGCAAATATCGACCCACTTTGATTGGAAAAGTCTTTGTAACAAGGGTTCCCAAGTAAACACGCGTTTTGTGAGGCGAGATTGCTCTTCTCCTTCACCTTCTGTTAACAGTATTGTGTTCCGTCAACAGTATGAATAACACCGCAGCCATCATCATCATCATGACGGAAATTAAGAAGTTCTTTTCAACGAAACTTTCCTTCTATTTGTATCAGACACCCACTCTCTATCTCTCTCTATTTTTCTCCGTTTCCTCCAATAATTTTCTGGCATAAGGCCACCATTCAGCTTGTTTTTATTTCTTTCTTCAATCCTTCCATTCTTCCGCTGTCCAAATTACTCTTTTGTATCGATCATCAACCATTTCCATCGATGCCTTCGAAACAATTTTCTTCGTCTTTCAATAATGTAATTAACTGAGGTCTCCGCTTGGCAACAAAAATTTGATTTTGATGTTGAGATTTGATGAGAGGAAACGTATAAACGACAGGAAGAAAAAGGGGCGGAAAAGACTAGAAAAATGGCAGAACTTCTATGTGCTCAAGGCTGAAACAGAAGTATAAGGTTAAAGTTTGATTCTCGCAAGGACATAACAATTGAAGAAAAGTGTTCACATTTTAGTCGAAAAGTTTATTACAGCGAAAGGACAATTGAAATTTATTACAATAGTTTGGCAGAGACTTTTTTCCTCTATCTCTCTCTATCTCTCGTTTATCTGTATTTATTTCGTTTCCTTAACCGTTACTAATCGTTATCTTTTTCATCTGATTAGATTATTATCAAGTCTCTGTAGGCTTTAGCATCTTGTTCAATTTGATGAAGATGACAGTGATTACAATATTTGTAAAATATAATTTTAGCTTGAAATAGAAACTAAAAAATGAGATTGTGATAGTCGATTCTATTTTATATCCGTGAATGTGTTCGAGGTTAAAAATTTTGCTATTTGCTATTCCGAATTCCGTCTACAAAAATTAAAAGTGAAATACACATATAGATATATTCGTATTAGATATCAGGAGTGTGCATATTTTAAATTCGATCTCACCCAATGTCAAACAACTTGTAACAGAGATTACTCCTGCCAGATTTCACGACTACACCTCGATCCTTTCTCCTATAATGAGTGCTTCTGGCACTTCTCCTTATAACAGTGCTTCTGGCAGACGCACCACGTCTATATTTATCAGTTTTACTTAGCATTCATGGGTGAGTTCGAGAATAAAATTTTGTCTTACAATGCCATCTGTAAGCGCTGAAGATTAAATACCAATCCACATGTATTGGTATGAGGTATCAAAACTAGATGTGTTACTCATCATATGTAATATTTTGTTAAAAGCATACATTTTAATAGAAATCAGTTGATGATAACTGCGAATATTCGTGACACATTTCATGGCAATACCTGTACTATACTGTTATTGTTATAATGCAAATAAATCATTTAAATGTACATAAAGATACATATTTCTACTTAGATATGCAAAAAAATGGATGAAATCATCTTACCTGATCAAAAGATACAGAGCAAATGAGATATGACCAATAACATGATTTCCCCTCTCCCTCCCCAATTGGTTCGAGAACTGGTGAGACACTATTAAAAATATGTGGACATTATGTAAGTACGTATATCGAAACTCTAGTGGAAACCATATGAGGTGCAATCGGTACTTTTCTCATGGAATCGATCTTATTCGAACGTTCTAGAAATAAGCTCCTAGAACAGAGTTCCTCTAAACGGAGAACTCCTGAACAGACTTTTATTATCAACAATTTCAACTATTATCGAGATGGTCAAACCATTCTACACAATCTCATACCTTTGATCCCTACACAAGACAAGCCCATTAAATATCACGGCGCACATCGACTGCCACCTTTCATACACCACACTACTACAAGCCATTTTGGTAAATGAATATTAATGGCAGATTTAACCCTCCAATATGAGAAATCAACTTTTTCTTCGAAACTTATGTTCAGCCGGATGTGGCTTATGGAATGTCCAATTTAGGTCAAGAATAGCGGGAAGAGGGGGTTAGGAGTTTAGAAGCCTTAGCTAAGGGCTTATTTGCTACAGCTTGTTTTAAAGGGTTGCTTCGGCCTTCAAAGGTCAGACTAATTTATTGGTAGTTTCCTAATAATTTCCATGTATGCACATGTGTGTCTGGACACAACTAACGTCTGGTTGATTCCTAAGTTTCCATGTATGCGCATGTGTGTCTGGATAAAACTGCCGACGACTGGTTGATTCCTAAGAGTTTTCATGTACGCGCATGTGTGTCTGGATAAAACTGGTGACGTCTGGCTAGCAAGAAAGGATACTATCATAAATACGCACTATCGTTAGAACAGTGACAAAAGGGCTGCAAAATGACAATTCCGTATATTTATTTATTTTAACTAATTGGAGACATTATTATAAGCTTTGGCATCAATACAAAAACAAATTGTTATACCCACGGATTTATTAGACCCTGGGCTTAACCAATTTTTAAATAAAAATTGATTAGTTGTTTTGGTTTCTGGTTATCAAATAATAACACAATTTATTTAGAATAAATTTAAAGTAAATAAATTAAAGTCGCTTTTCATGTCATAAAATGTAAAAAGTTTAATTAATAATTTTTGTCTCGCTTTGCTTTTCTTGTGAACGTGACTTTTTACCCATACCCATATCTACAATTTGAGAAAAACATCAGCCAATTTACAATTTAATTTATTTTTTACCGTTTCACATTTATTTATTATTTATTTATTTCTTTTTTGTTTATTGAAACTCGAAGTGAGAAGCATATTTTATTGTAGTGTCGTAGTATGTAGTATCGTAGTATGTAGTATTGTAGTATGTAGTATCATTATAGAACGAAAGTTTAACGAGTTTCTGAGGATGAAATTGGACAAAGGGTTTCTAAAAAAGTTAACACATTTTCATGATATATTTTTCTATTTCCATGACTATCAACGTATCGCTATTTCAATGACTATTTCGAAAGCTTCAACTTTTTTGTGCTCGTGTTGTTATTGCTCTTATTGTTGTTGATATTATTGGTGTCATTGTTATTATTGGTTTGACTTTTGGTTGCACGAAATTGTGCTTAGGTAGTGTTATATTAAATCCCATCACCACAAGTTTTTGTTTATGAATCACATTCCCTTTTTATGGCATATAAACTATTTCATTTGTATCCGAAAATAATAATAAGAATAATAGTAACTTTTTTAACAATGATAATAAAAATATAATGATAACAATAATAATAAAAACTTTGTGAAAATCAAGTTTGGATATATCACAGCTAATACTTAGCAGAGTAGCAGCAAAATGAAGTGGGAGCGTGAATAAAGGAAATATGGAACCATTTCATAGAGATCCTACCGACAATCTAACATCAAAATTGTACTTTTTCGTCCTTTTTACGTTGGTTACGTTTTTTTACGTTCCGTCGCTTTTAAACAGCGATCTATATTTCCTGCTGTTTGTGCTCTCATCGTCATACCTAACCTCTCTGCCTTTCACACCCTTTTCCTCTCCGTCTGCGTCTGTGATACAATGAATGGGTTATAAATTTGTCAGATAATAACTTTTGTGAAGCATCACAAATGCAATAGTACAATGTAGATGATATATTAAATCAAATTTTGTATTTTATTCCCTCCATTTTTATTGCGTATTGGACGTAAGTGTGGGCGCTCGTGAATGCAGAGTCTCGCTGTTATAATTGTTAGTATTTGCGCTTGTATGTTTTTATGAGTGTTGCAATATATATCTATATCCAAACTATGATAGTTTGAGTTCTGATGCATACGTGCGACAGTCTAATTCAGCTCTTCTTATCATTTAAACTGCACACTGTAGCGACTGTATAATGGAAACTTGAAGCCTTTTTTCTGTACTATTGCAATTTTAATCAGAATTTATTGACTTCCGTATGAATAAGAATAAACTTTAGTTGATTTATGAAGGTATATATTATATCTAGCTTTCCAACGCGAAATAAGTTTTTATTTCAATATCAATGTATTCTTGAAATTTTTTTATTATCTTACGACAGAATTGCATGTGATATGATACCATCATGGTCGCAATTGTGAGTACGCGTTTGTTAATTTACTGTAATTTTCGAACGTGTTTATTAAACCATCAGACGATTTAGCCATGTCCGTCCGTCTGACTGTTTGTCGGTATATCTGTCTGTCTGTTTGTCTGTCTCTCTGTGGAAATCACGATTACAAGAGAACGAATGAAGCTATGATCATGAAATTGGGTTGAATATTTCGTACTTTTGATATTTAGTGTAAATGAAATCGCGTTTAAAGGTTAATTTCTCAGCTCCGAGAACTTAAAGATAAGTTGTATATGCGAGTCTACTATCTCATTTGAAAATATAATCCAAAAAATAGGCGTGGTCTTCCCACTAGAGACAAAATCCGTACAGGCGTACAGGCGTAAAAATAGAAATATTGACATAAAATTTGGCACAAATATTCCCTGCCATCGCAGGATAGGTGGTGTTGAAAATGGGTGAAATCAGAAAACTGCCACACCCACTCCTCAACTAGAACTGTTTCACAAAAAATTAACGTTGAAAAGAACACAAAAGCATGAAATTTGGCACGAATGTTCTCTGTCATCACAGGCTGGTTGCAAAAGTAAATATAATAATTTAAATATGAATATATAATATTTTTATATAAGCCGCCGATATTTTATTTGAACGTTGTTATCATGAGATTCGGGAATAGGATATATAAGCTTCGGCCAGGCCGAAGATAACGTTCTTACTAGTTATTACTTGAAACAAAACTTGAAATGTTTTATGTCAGAAAAATCTAGAAAGCTCACGATTTCGGTTACGGCGATATGTCCAAATAACGCAGGCTTTTATGGGAATTGAGAGAAAAAATAAAATAGCGATGCTCCGTCATGCTAGAAAAATAGAAAATCTCTCGCGATTGCGATCGCGGCAATTTGACATTGATCAAAATTGTACTTGCAATATTAGAATTCTGCTGTTGACAAAGCCCATACAGAGAGGGAGAGAGCAAATCGTTTGTGTAGTGATATACCTAATTCCAGTTCTAATAGATAGGAAGAGCAAGACGAGAGCCAACCAAAATAGAGAAATGCAGTTTTTCAGCGACGCCGACAGAGGGAGCACCGACATTTTATTTTTCCTCAGTTCCCATAAGGGCTTGTTTTATTTTGACAAATCGACGCGACCGAGCTCGTGAGCGATTTTCTGTCTGTTTCTAGCATTAGCTGAATATTTTCTTAAACACGCATTCCAATATTCTAATATCCTAAGAGAATATTAGAATATTTGTAGTCGATTGAATTTCATACCGGCAAGTTATAGCGTCAGCTTTTTCTTCTTATTTCATTGTGTTTGTTTACATTTCTGACAATCTATGTGTATTTTTACCAAGCCAATAATTTGCGATCCATTGCAATCAGGAATGAAAAACACAAAGAGAAATAAAACTAAGTAATTGATAAGAATAAAAGGCAAATCAATAGCATATGCAGTTTGTGCTTATTAAATGTCGTTCGCTTTCGCAGTCTCAGTTTTGGCGCTTATTTTAATAATTTTTTGGCTCAGGGACACTACATGGGATTTACAATATTGTTGCTCTTGTCCTCTTTTATTCACAGTATTGTACAATATTTTTGTTGCCTTCTCATAATTAAGCGCAGTGCAATATAAAGAATAGGTTTTAAGGAGAAATTGAACCCTTCATGAACTTGTAAATATGTCGCTTTCAAATACACCTCTTAAATTAAATTTCGTCAAATAAATTATGCAAATTTAAAGTCGTACATTTGTCATGATTGTAAAAATCTTAAACATGCAATTCAAATTATTACAACTTTTATTTCGTAAAATATCTGTTGATGCCTTGTAGAGCAGGTAACTTTGATTCAGTGTACACATGGCGTATGATTTCTTGGCTAAGTACGAGATGTTTTGCCGAAACACGAAATACTTGAATGCATATATATTTTTAGAGATTATCCCGTGTTATAAACTCTGCTTTATGCGAAATCACAAGGCTCAATAATATACCATAAGGTACATTATATTTACCATAAGGTAGTAAAATGTGCTCGTATTATGCTTGAATATGTCTTCATATACAAATACATTAAGAAGTTTATATTTGAACGGTTTACTCGCATTTGGTTCAAGTTGTTAACCATCTGACCGATCATCGCTGTCGGCGACACAGCAGTTGCTTTCGGTGATTTTGAAGATGGTATTCTGATGGCTGAGGGACGTTGCAAAAGTTACTACAGTTCTCATTAATTTATTATAACATTATTTCATTATAATTTTTATTGCTACTTTCAACAGCCGCAGATCAAACTGATAAGATTATATAGAAATATGTGGTTACCGGCCGAGGGTGGAATATAAATTATAATAAATGCTGTGTTTAAATACGTGTGAGCCGTGCCTTAATGGCTTCCCCTTATATGAGAAATATATACGATGCTTAGAAAGTCTTCGCCAAGGCCATGTCGGTTAAATTTGAGCTTGACCAAAAATGTGTTCAAGTGGTAAATTAATGTGCTCCTGTAGCAGCACATTATAGAATTCTATGAATACATGTATCCAATCACATCCCCTGCTCCCCTTTCAAGCAGATACACACACAGGCACATACCTATCCAGAGGGAGAGATATATAAATTTATGGGAACCTAATGTGATTAGAAACTCGAATGTAAACGAGTGTTTCGCATCATAAATTAACAAAAAATATGTTTACGTCCTGCACCCAAAGGTTAAAGGTTATACTATGTTTGTTTCTCTGTTTGTAACGCATCAAAGGCGAGACGTGTATGGAAAAGTGTACATATTCTTGTTCAGAATCATCCCTTGAGTTGATATAGACCTGTGCGTGCGTCCGTCTGGCTGTCTGCTTATGTGTCTGTCTGGAGAAATCACTATTGCAGGAGAACGAAAAGGAATCTCGTACAATTTGACACAAATATTCGCTTCGTCTATGTCGAAGTTAGTGTTCTTATCATGTTTGAGCGTTCTTACTTTTCTTTGATAATACATTGACTTACAAAAAGTGTATTTTATCGCTGGCATATTATTGTAGTATAAATTACTCTGATGGAAAGGAAAATGCGATTACTTGCTGTTGTTGCCACCGCCGGCGATCAGCTTCGCTTGTGGTTATTTTTGTTTATTGTTTTTTATTTTGCATACACCAGCAGATATTTACATCGGTCGATGTTTTTGTGTGTTTAAATGTATACGTGTATGTATCTACAATGTCATAACATACCATACTATACAATATCAAATTGTTTGACAGGGGAACACAGCCTCGCAACCGGCATATGGAACGAGCATAATGCCAGCAGCGCCAAAGAAAATAGAAATGTGTATCATCACCAACAACTGTCTATAACTTCTAAGGAGGGAACATAACATTTACATTTATAAAAACAGTTACAAAGTCACGAACAGAGGTAAAGAGTTATGTCACTGGCAATAGTTATAATAACCATTTTTATGATCTTTTGAATTAATGTATGCAAGTGTGTGAACTCGTCCGATGTTGTTCTTGTTTGTTTATGATTGCAATGACATATTCGTCATCGGGGGTTTCAAAAACCCTAGAATAAGTTCGTTCATAAAATTAAAAAAAAATAATTAATTAAAATAAATTAAAAATTTATATCTGTACTTACAACATACTTACAAGTAATTACAAGTAATTGTAATTTTCCTTCCTCCACCGTGTCGTCAGCTTTAGTCATCTTAATGCAAATATAAAGCCTCTAAATTTACATAATGTACCAAAGAAAGTGGGTTAAGTCCATTTGTAGCACTATGTACATGAAACCGTTCCCGTTGTTTTTATTTTAATAATGAAGGATTTAGTGGTAAATGATGAATAGCAGTAGAGGTAGTGGAAGTGATAGTGATGGCGTTATTGAGGTGCAGTTGTTATATCTTAGTTTCAAAGAGATTAAATATTGTAATATTAATTAAATTTGTTGAAAGCGACAAATCCTTTAAGCTCTAAAGCTTTTTCCATAAAATCGATTACGTAATAGTCTTGCATAAAATTAAATCACAATAGTATACTTAAAATATTAAAATATCTAACGAACCTTCAGTCTCTTCAGTGACGTGCATAAAAACAGAAATCCCTCATTTTAAGGTTAGAGATATTTACAGATATTTTAAAGACAAACACATTTTGTGTATGACAAATATGTTTTTAATTTTATATTGAAATATTACAGTCACCTTTGAAATACTTTATAAATGTTTTTTGAAAATTTCCTCGAACTCGTAAGGAAATGAAATAGGAGAAATTATTGGATTAGAGGTTTTTATAATTTTAAAGTCAATGAGAACTCAATAAGTTTCACCAAGAAAAAAATGTGTTCGTAGTGCGTAGGCTGTTTTAGCAAAAAAGGCTTACTTGCAATTGCAATTTTTTCAATATCCTCTAGAACAACTTTAAATAAAATCTCTTTTATGAAGAGTGCGTAAAGAATATTTGCAAAATATTTTACAAAACTCTAAAAAGGCATGAAAAGTCGAAAACTAAAATTGAAATTAAAGATTTTCACCTCCTCAGAGATTCTTTAAAAAAGTCGGAAAAAAGTCAGAAAAATTAAAACCAGAAATATTGAAATATAGTTTTTTTCAAGTCTAAAACCTTTGTATGCCGTATAATTAATACTAACTGCTATACTTGTTACTGTTGTTTTTGTTTTTGTCGTCGTGGACCGCATTACTGCTATTTTTAACGCAATACCCTATGTATCTGAGGGTTTAACAAAGTACGAACAAAAGTAAAAAGTTTTGTCAAGTTTTACTTTTTCTCTGTGATGATTTTTGAAAGTGTTTCGCTTGCTTTTAGTTTGAACTACGCAACTCGGTTACAAACACACACACATATATATACACATACACACGCGTGCACACGCAACAGCCACTTAAACATTCATACATACAAGCTTCGCACATCCGTATGTACATTTATAAAAAATGCTGTTTACGAACAACGCGAGTAACAGAAAATGTAATAGTTATTCTCGTGTGCCTTGCTTAAATAGCCTTTTTAAGTAAATCCTTTGTTTCTTTCAAATACTCTTTGCATAATATTTTTCTCTTATTCATATTCAGCTTTTTTACAAACGTTTCCTATGTATTTATTTACTTTTTGCATTTTATGATTTTATATAACGGTATTTAAGTTTCTTCAAAGAAGAACAAGAAAACTAAGCCTCAGGATCCGAACAAAGATTTAACAAGAATATATTTTCTCCTTTACATAGAGGAGTAAAATTTCGTAATAAAAATTTTAAGTTAGTGTTATAATATATGAATAGGTTTCCTATATAGGTTATAAAAATTTCAGTTTTCTCTACACCACTCAATATAATTCTTTATATAAATGTTACTTATTTTTGTTTTTAGTGCATCAAATTTTAAATATATTCATTCAAAGGACAATGGATGATAGAATGTAGATAATGTATGAATATAGGTCATAGGAAGAACCTCGGCAGTGCTCTCTTATTTTCTGTTACAAACTGAATTAAAAACCTTAATTAAATTTCTATTAAATATCATTTAATTTAATTTCAAAATAAATTAAACGGTCATTAAGGAAAACGCACGCTCTCTCTCTCTTTCTCCCTATATCCTTGCACTCTCCGTCTCTCCACTTTTTCTGTTCTTCCGCTCAACCCCTCTCTCGTTCTCTCTCTCCCTTTGTCTTCCCTTGGCATTCATCAAAATATCTCACGACGTTAATTTAAATGCCGTTGAAATTGAATTCGAAAGATTTCATTCATTAAATTTACTTTATCCAATATATTAGAAAAATCTGAAGCTTTTTTGCAATATTCTTTTCCTTTTTTTGTTTTGTTGACATCACATGGAGAAATATTTGAGATGTTAGCTTGTGTATGTGATCCCTTTTGGAATTTTATTAATAATTTATTTTGCTTATATGCGTATCTGTTTATGCCAACTGTCTAAATAATTTTAAAATCGCACACGCACGAGTTAGCAAGATGCGTAGTTTCAGCTCAGCTGAGACAACAAATCATTTTTATCTGTTGTCCGGTTGCCTATTACGCACCATCCTTTCGCCGCGATAACAGAAATACACCCTTGTTTGCTTGTTTAGGATACTTAGAAATTTAAGAAATGTATCAGTAGCTGTATAAAGAATAAAATAATAGATAAGGATTTCCCACGAACCTTCTCTCATTTTACAACTACTGATACTATATAAGCTGTAAAATTAGATATAAGAGTTTAGTTGAATATAACCTCTGGTCATAGTAACCAAGTTTCGTTAATAAACTCAAAACAAAAACATTGTGCTTTAACTGGCGCCCAACGTGGGGCAACGCGAATTTTTTACTGTAGGTCGTTGCCAAAGTGTTCGAACTCTAAAAGTTCTTGTGAAAAAGGACAAAACCTTAAGAAAAAAAAAGAAAATTTGAAAACCTATAAAGTAAATAGTATTCTTGTAAAGGAAGAAAAATGCTAAAAAAGGTTTGAAATAAAATAAAAGGTTAATTTTTTTGAAATTAAATAAAAAGAAAGTTTGAAGTGAAAAACTACTCGAATAAAAAATAGATAACCTTTAATAAAAGATAATACGAAAATTTTACAAATAAAATAATAATAAAAATAAAGCAATTAAAAACAAAAAAACTAAAACTTTAAAACAAATTCTCATAGAGAATAAGAAAGCTGTTGATTAATATTTAAAAATAAAAACGAAATTTGTATCGCAAAAGGAAAAAATAGAACTAAACTTAAAACTGAAATAAAAATAAAAGTTACTGCTAAACGCAAAAAATATAAGTCGTTAAGTATTCGATTTCAATTCGAGAAAATACTAAACAAAAAAGTTTATAAAAGAAAAAGTGTAAGATGGAAAACAACTTTAACAAGCCTTAAAAACTGACAAAGTATTCTCGTATGAGAAAAAAGGTAATAGATAAGGTTTGAAAGAACATAAAATGTAAAATTTATTTATATAAAATTTAATAAAAACGCGAAAAATGAAGTAAATTCAAATTAAAAAAGATAAAGTAAAACATTACAAAATACCAATTAAAGTTTTTAAATAAAACAATAAAAAACAATAGCTAAGAACCTTAAAACAACTCATATAGAGAAGAAACAAGCTATTGCTTAATAATTAGAAATATCTTTAATTCGGGATGTAAAATACAAACTATGTATATAAATTAAATTGAACCCTGCAAAATCAAGGAATAAGAACAATTCCATGACAAGAAAAGAATAAAAAATTAACTCTATAATTAGACACAAAAGTGAAAAAAGGACAATTTCAAAAAAATGAAAAAATAAAAGACTTTAAAAAATTATGATAAACGTTTTTAGCGTTAAAAGAAAAAATAAAACAGAAAATATAACAAAATCTGAGCTAAATCTAAATTACGGAATTAAGAGATTATTTTCATAATAAAAAAAGAAGTTTACAAATATCATCATTTCAATCACCAAGGAGCTACAAGAAGAACCCAGAATCCTAGCTAATTACTGAATCCTGAAAGCAGAAGTAACGTCAGCACAACTTTTAAGATAATAATTTTTTTATTATTTTGTAAGTTATTAGGACAAAAAATATATAAGGTTTTTGATAAATTTGTATTACTATAGCAGTTTATTGTCATATGTGGGTTATTCTGAAAAGATAACTATATATCAATAATTTATCACTCATCTACATTTTGTATTTTTCTGTTTTCCTGAATACATATTTTTATTCTTTTCTATATATAAAATGTCTCTTACCGCTGAAGCAATAACAGAACTAGTTACTAGAATCTCTTCGTCAATAGCTGTGGAATTACAGGAAGATTTTAATAAGAAAATAAATGAATTATCAGATTCATTCAATTCTGTGCTTGTACCCACTACAGTAAAACACTATGAGGATATAGAAATAAGGGATGAAATTATATGTAACGTTAGTCTTGATGTCGTAAAAACTGTGCCGGAATTTTGCGGCAAATCTGATAAATATCCGTCATGGCGTCAATCTGCTAAGGTTGCAATAAAGCCTTACGAAAAGTATGAAGGCTCAGAAAAATTTTATCAAGCAGTAGCTATTATTCGCAATAAAATCACTGGTGCAGCCGACGCCGTTATTGCTTCGTTTAGTACACCATTAAACTTCGAGGCAATAATTGAACGTCTCGATCGCACATACTCCGATAAAAAACCTTTGTATCTTTTAGAACAGGAACTTTCTATTTTGAGGCAAGGTAAACTTTCCATTTTTGAATTTTATGATAACGTAGAACGTCAATTAACCCTTATTACAAATAAAGTAATTATGCAATATTCTGATCCTGGAGTTCTAAAATCTCTTAATAGTAAATATAGAGATGATGCTTTGCGCGTATTTGTTTCAGGCCTAAGACCTCCATTAAATAACGTCCTCTTTTCAAGTCACCCAACCGATTTGCAGACTGCTTTAGCTTTAGCTCAGGAACTGGAAATGAACAATCAGAGATCTTCTTTTGCTAACGTGTTTGCGGAACGTAAATCACTTCCACAGTTCCCAAACCATATAGTTCGTCCTTATCGCTTTAATACACAAAAGCAACAGCGAACTAACACAGTCGAGCCAATGGATGTAGACCCAGGCAGTTCTCGGTATCGTCAAAACTCCAAATCAAACCAATTTCAAGAAATCAAACCCTTCCATCCAAATTTTCGCTCCAACATAAATTCCAAGCGAAATTACTCGCCAAACAACAATTATCCCCAGGGAAACATATCTCGCACCCAGAATCAAATGATGAATTTCATACGTACGGGAACATCTAATCAGGAAATAGAAAACTCCTGTCAAATTGAAGACGACAAGTCTGAGTACAGCGAAAATTATTGCATTGAAACTTCAGATTCAGAAGAGCAAATTGTGTTAGACGATATTAATTATTTGACCGTAGGATCTCGTCTACCTTATATAATGAAAAATGCATCAAGTGGACAAGAAATGAAAATTTTAATCGACACTGGAACAGCAAAAAATTATTTGAAGGACATTCCTTTTTCTAAAACCCAATCGGTCAAAAATCCATTCAAAGTTTCTTCAGTCAATGGTTCAACAAATATTTCAAAAAAATCTGTCATTAAAATTTTTGGTACAACTACAGATTTTTTTATCCTTCCAAACCTGAAAACCTTTGACGCGATTATAGGTTACGATTTACTTAATCAATTAGGTGCAACTTTAGACACTAATTCTGGTTGCATCTATCATCGAAATGGTAAAGAAAAGCTTTATTTTCATCAATGTTCGCACGTGAACAATATAGAAATAAATTACGAAGTAATTCCTAAAAATATTCGGACCGAATTCAGAGCTTTAGTGCAAAAGAACTTAGCGGTATTTGCCGATCCCAATGAAGCTCTGCCCTATAATACAAGTGTCATAGCTTCAATTAAAACTACAACTGATGAACCGATATATTCAAGAAGCTATCCGTATCAAATGACCGCTTCCGATTTTGTCAATAAAGAAGTAAAATCTTTGCTAGAGGATGGCATTATTCGCAAAAGTTGCTCCCCATACAACAATCCTATATGGGTTGTAAACAAAAAAGGGTTAGATGAGTTCGGTAATCAAAAACTTCGACTCGTGGTTGACTTTCGTAAATTAAATGAGAAGACAATTTCAGATCGATATCCAATTCCAAATACTTCGGTCATTCTTGCGAATCTTGGTAAATCAAAATACTTTTCTACTATTGATCTTAAATCAGGGTTTCATCAGATTTTACTTAATGAAAAGGATCGTGAAAAAAACGCATTTTCAATCAACAACGGGAAGTATGAATTTTGTCGACTACCATTTGGACTAAAAAATGCCCCTAGTATTTTTCAAAGGGCCATAGACGATGTTCTACGAGACGATATAGGTGTTCGCTGTCATGTTTACATTGACGATGTAATAATATTTTCGCCAAATGAAGAAGAACATTTGAAAGATATAGAAATAATATTCAGGAAGCTCCTTAACGCCAATATGAAGATATCATTGGAAAAATCCAAATTCTTTAAAACTCAAGTCGAGTTTCTTGGATTTATAGTCTCACACAATGGTCTCCGAACTGCTGAAGAAAAAGTCCGAGCAATTTTAGAATATAAAGAACCCTCAACTCTTCGTTCATTAAGGTCATTTTTAGGGTTATCTGGGTACTATCGAAAATTCATTCGTGATTATGCGAAAATCGCAAAACCTTTGACTCAGTTATTACGTGGTGAAAACGGTCATGTAGGAACACGACAGTCTGATAAAATGAAAATAGTCCTTACACCAGAGGCTAAGGAAGCATTCGTCAAGCTTAAACAAATTCTTAGTTCTGAAGATGTTACGCTCTTTTTCCCAGATTTTAGTAAGCCGTTTGAACTAACTACTGACGCTTCATCTGTAGCTCTCGGTGCAGTTTTATCACAAAATGGCAAGCCCATAACATTTATTTCCCGTACCCTTTCTAAAACTGAAGAAACTTATGCGACGAACGAGCGCGAAATGTTAGCGATAATTTGGTCTCTTCAGACTCTTAGAAATTACATATATGGAACGAATAATCTCCATATTTTTACAGACCATCAGCCTCTAACGTTTTCCATTTCAGATCGCAATCCAAATACAAAGTTGAAACGCTGGAAGAGTTTGATTGAAGAGTTTTCCCCTATAATTCATTATAAACCAGGAAGTGAAAACAAAGTAGCTGATGCACTTTCTCGTCAATACGTACAGCATATTTCAACGAAAAGCTCTTCAAGCAACATATGTACTAATAGCGAGGTTTCTTTTACCCAATATATTCGAACTGTTCCATCTTCAATAAATAGTTTTAAAAATCAGCTTATGCTCTCGCAGGCTAAAAATACCAAAAAGAAGGTAACTCGACCATTTCCGGGTTATAGACGATATTATATAGACTTTACAGATTTTCAATCATTATTTCATATTCTTCAAGAAGCAATAAATCCAAATATCGTTAATGGCATATATTGTTCATTAGATGTGCTAGGCAAAATTCAGAATAGTTTAGTGGAACTGTTTCCGTCTGTCCAGTTTAGACTTACAGAAAAGCTTGTTATCGATTTATTAAACGAGAACGATCAAATGGAGACAATCGCCGCTGAACACAATAGAGCTCATCGTTCTGCAACCGAAAACATTATGCAGATATTAGATAACTACTTTTTTCCAAATATAAGGAAAATGGCTACTGCCTTTGCCAGGAACTGCAAGATATGCGCACAAACGAAATATGTCAGACAACCTCAAAAACATATACTCCCACCTACTCCAATACCCTCCTACCCGGTGAAATTCTTCATATGGATATTTACAATACAAATGGCCTTTACTTCTTATCATGTATAGATAAATTTTCGAAGTTTGCGATATTGGAACCGATTGCTTCTCGATCGTTAATCGATATTAAATATCCAATTCTAAAAACACTTGCATTTTTCAAGAAACCTAAAATACTGGTTACAGACAATGAGCCAAGTTTCTGTTCCCACACTATTCAATCCATTATACGAAATAATTTTGGAATTATCCATCACACGGTTCCTCCGATGCATAGCAAAAGTAATGGGCAAGTCGAAAGATTCCACTCTACACTTAGCGAGATTTCTAGGGCTATCAAAGAAAAAAATAAGTTGACAGATATTAAAGAAATTCTTCTTACATCAGTTCAGAAGTACAATAACTCTATACACTCCGTTACTAAAAGAAAACCTATAGATATTCTCTTTGCTATTTCCGAATCCGAAACTTTAAAAATAAAAAAACTATTAGAAGAAAGCAAAAAAAAAAAACAAAATAGAACTTTAAATAAAAATCGTCAAAACAAACAGTTTGTTCCTGGTCAGGAAATTTTTGTAAAGTTGGATAAACGTAGGGGTAGTAAAGTCTCAAACGTTTATGTAAAAAAAATTGTTGAGAAGGACTTAGGGACTACAGTCCTCGTTAATGGGAAAAAAATACATAAAGACAATATTCGTTAGACTTCTTTCTGTCTGAATACAAATTTTCTTTTTCAGAATAACTCTTACTATTGCAATAACTAATAACTGATATTTAATGTAAACCAATGTACCCATATACACATATAAAAAATACATAAAAAATGTTGTAATTCTTTTCAATGTTTCAGAAAACTACAAAAATACGTAAGAAATTTTGGTTTGTTAAAGAAGAAATAATATTTTAAGTTTATTTTAATAATTAATATAAAAGAAAACAAACAAGAGTATATTAAAATTTGTATTTGGAATCCTGCGCAATTTATATTGATGAAAGACAGGGACGTCTTTCCTTAAGAGGGAGATTAGTTAGCAAGATGCGTAGTTTCAGCTCAGCTGAGACAACAAATCATTTTTATCTGTTGTCCGGTTGCCTATTACGCACCATCCTTTCGCCGCGATAACAGAAATACACCCTTGTTTGTTAGATTCTTTATCGGTCTTCCGCCGAGTGCAGACGTGTTTTTAGTGTTCTCTTTAAAGGAAAAAAAATAATAAACATCTCAAACAAAAATAAGGGCATAATAAAAACCGTGGATAAAGTACGGTCCATCGACATGTCGGAGCAGGTACAAAGTTCCACTGCGTCGCTACCTGATATGGAAATGGAGGATGGTCACGAAATACAAATTTTGTCAAATAGATGGCTGAACCCTTCAAGCATACTCTCGTCGAAGGATTTTCCAGCAATCAGTGAAAAGGTTGAAAATTGGTCGGCACAGGGACACCCGCCAGCGCTACCTGCCGAGAAGAAAACGGAATTGCTTAACATTCCTACAGCATCCACATCGACATCATCGGAAAACAACGATACATTGCGAATGAATAAAAATTTAAAATTCATACTTGACAACGAACCGGTGATTTTCCAAAAGGTAATCAACAGAAAAAGGAGAGTTCAGCAGCCCAGTTCCAGTTCCTCAAAACAAAAAAAAACCCAAAAAACTATGGCAGACGAACCATTAAGCAGCAACCGCTTTAACATCCTATCTACTGAGGATCCGGCTACTACCGAAGTTCTTGAAACTACTGCAAACCAAAAGCAGAAGGAAAAATGGTGCCCTCCCATTTTTGTAAAAGAGGTGAGATCAAAGGTTATCTTAGATTTCATAAGAAATAATTTTAGTTGTAAGTTAGATTCAGTAAAATTTCAAAGCGTAGGCAGTAACAAGTTCAAATTACTTGTGAAAGATATTGAAATGCACTCATTTTTTATGGAGCATTTCAAAAATTCAAAGGTCGAAGCGTTTTCACATACACCAAAGCAGTTAAAAAAGCCTTCAATTCTATTGAAAGGCTTGTCAGTAGGTTTTTCGGCTCAAGAAGTTGAAGCGGCCCTATTAGAATCAGATCTGTCATTAAAACTTTCGGTTAAACCTTTTCAAACTGGGTGGTCGCGGGAGAACAAGGTTGATTTGGGTATATTCATTTGCATAGTGGAGAACAATGAAATGCTTAGAAATTTAAAAAAAATAAAACTGCTACTCCAACACCGCATAAAGTGGGAGAATTTTAAAAGAGAAGGCCCAACTCAGTGCTTTAACTGCCAACGTTTTGGGCATATAAGTAGATACTGTGCCTATTCATCAAGATGTGTTAAGTGTAAAGAATCGCACGAGCCTGGAAGCTGCAAAAGAGACTCGGCGTTAGAGGACTCCAAAGATACGGTAGAATGTGTCAATTGTGGTCAAGCGGGACACCCTGCGAATTTTACAGGCTGCCCAAGTAGAGCTAAATATTTACAAGCTAGGGAAAAGAGGACAGAATTCTCGGTACGACGAAAATTAAATACGGAACTACTGGTAAATCGCAATATAGCACAACTAAAAAGCCAGAGCGGCTCATATGCCGAAGTGCTAAAAGGATCAAAAAGCCCGGCCTCAAACCTGATCCCTGATTTCCTCAACGAGTCGTTGAGACTCTTTGGAGTGCCGATGACAACCCTTCTGGCACGACTGCGCGAATTTTGGCCTAGTTATAAAGCCTTAAATGACATTGATAAGCCTTGTGCATATCTAGAATTTCTCGCTAGTCTCTGTCCGTAATGATGAAGTTCTTATCTAGTAATGTAAATTCGCTTATCTCTCCCGATAAATTAATAGAGATTGATTTGCTTTTAGAAGATTTCCGCCCCACAGCACTATTATTGCAGGAAACGCTTCTTAAATCCGACTTAAAGAGATGTTTTAAGGACTATAATTTTTTCTCAAATAATGCTGGAAGGGGTACGGGTCTGCTTATACATAATTCGGTTAAAGCAACACCACTAAATTTCCATAGCGACATTGTTTCAGCAACCATAGTTGTTGTGGAATTAACTAGCACGTTAGACGGATCAAAATCCAAGTTAGGAATTGTGTCTCTCTACGTACCTTGCAATACGGGGCGTTTTTTAGAAAATGCTCTTACCGACCTATTATCCAAAATTGAACATTGTAATTATTTCATAATTGGAGGCGACTTTAACGCTAGGCATGGTTATTGGGGTGACAGCTGCTGCAATCCCAATGGGAAGACACTATACGATTGGTATGGTAAAAATGTACTCAGCCTAAATATTCTTTTCCCAGACGGGCCAACTAGGCCTAGTTCCTCCTCTCATATAGATTTCTATTTGGTATCGTCTAGCCTAATCTCTCCAATCACAAACTACGCAAATTTTAGTTGTACCACTCTTGATGCTATCTCAGATCATTACACAATCTTCCTCTCTCTAAAACCACACTGCCTTTCACCTCTACTAGTTAATCCCCCAACACAGCTCTCATTCACCCATACAGACTGGAAGAAGGTAAACTATAGCTTACAACAAAGCATTAATGCTCTGAATATTGACGCCACAAGAAACCTTTCGAACGCAGAGATTGACGAATTAGTCGCCTCTATAACTGCTTGTGTACAAGATAGCATAAGTCTACATTCTCGTCAAAAATCTGCTAGCAAAGACTACCTAAAGGTGTCGAGTATGACGCTAAAACTTTTTAAGATCAGGAAAATTTGGAAAGCTCAACTTAAAAGAATTTTCCATCACGAAGGAAATAGGGTCAACGATCTGTATAGGGAGCTGTCCGGGAGAATTAACTGCTTAAGTAAATTGATTAAGGACAGAGTAAAATGCGACTTAAATGAGCAACTAAGAAACCGGCTAACTCGTCTGAGGCCTAGTCCTTCGGTATTTCAGGAAATAAATAGGTTGACGGGTCGCAACCAAAAATTAACTATCCTTAATACTCCTGTCGAAATAAACGGGGTTTCCCACACTTCTGTATCCGACAAGCTTGAGCACCTCTCCTATTTTTACGCCGATTTGTATGGTAAAGATACACCAACCCCGCTTCCCTCCCAAGCACCGCATGTGCGCACCGAAAACTCTGCATTTTGGTCATGGAACGAAACACCGCCTCTATATAATTTCACAGCTGAAAATACTGCTATTTCTCCAAGTAATGAAAACCTCGCGTCTAATTCCCTCGTCGAGTCTCTTATAAAAAGCCTCAATAATAAAAAATCAGCAGGTCCAGACAAAATTTCAAACTTCGTCATTAAGAAGTGCAGTAAAGCTTTAGTTCGGCCAATTACTATCTTAATGAATAACTGCCTAAGCAATGCCTATTTCCCAAATGAATGGAAGAAAGCAAAATTAATTCTCATTCAAAAGAATACATCTAGAAAAGTGGAGGATCTTAGGCCCATTTCACTCCTGTCTAACCTAGGGAAGATCTTAGAGAGGATAATTTTGAGGAAAGTGGAAGCTTTAATTGAAGCAAATAACATCATTCCTAGCTTTCAATTCGGGTTCAGAAAGGGTCACTCTACCGAACACGCTCTACTATATCTACAGGATATAATATTGGGCAACCTCAGAAGAAGGAAATGCACAGTGGCATGCGCCTTAGACCTTAAAAAGGCTTTTGACCTGGTCTGGCATGATGGTTTAATGAATAAACTTATACGTCTGAGACTACCATTCACGTTTATTAGCATGGTTCGCAGTTTTCTCGATAATCGCTTCCTGACAATCCACTTAGGTGCTGAAAAGTCAAACCCGATTGCAGTCTTATCTGGCGTCCCTCAAGGCTCCATACTCGGACCTTTACTGTTCAGCATCTTTATGCATGATTTTCCCGATTCTTCTTCTCAACCGAATTCAATTCTATATGCTGATGATACAATAATTTTCAAAAGCCACGAGAGACCACAGTTGGCGCTAAACGAGGTTCGAACTCACTTAGACGAAATAATATCATTCTACAAGAAATGGGGCATAGAAGTAAATTGGAAGAAATGTGAGCTAATATGCTTCAGGAACGCTTCGGGAAAAGGTCATTATATGGCCGTGAAAGAGAGCAAACTAATTTCTCTATCAATTGATGGTCACCAAATTCCGCTAAAAACTATTATAAAATATTTGGGTGTACAATTACATCACAGATTAAAGATGAATGGACATGCAGAGAAGGCCCTTAATAAATCGAAAGCAGCAGCAGCGAAGCTTAAGTATCTTCTTGGCTCTAAAGATGTTGAAAGTGCAACAAAACTTCTGCTGTATAAGACGCTAATACGACCTGTATTGACATACGCGTTCCCTATGTGGCTGCAAATATCTCCTTCTGTAGCTAGACAGCTACAAGCATTCGAGCGTTCTGTGCTGAGAAAATGCATTGTTAAGTCAAGGCGCCCATCGGGAAGATGGTATAGCAATAGTTTTGTCTATAAGACTGCAAAAACGGTCCCACTATTAAACTACTTATTTTCCCTCACTAAAATGAAGCTAGACAGGGCTAAATATCACGAAAATAGTCTAATAAAAAATCTAAACCACAACATTCAATACTCATTAAGCAACTGCTATTACATTTCACCGTTTGCCATTCTGCACCCTGATTCGAATGCCCAACTAAAGGTCACTGATTCCACACTTCTTTTACCACCGTTCTACATCAAAAAATTCCCAGGAACATACAGAGGATAAGTCTGTGCTGCTATTGAATTTTTTGCATTTCGATCTCCTAATAAACCCAATATAAGTATTCTTAAATGAATTATTGAAATCCAAGTATGATCTTTGATCTCATGTAAGCAGACATATTACTAGTCTAATTTTCTATATTATTTTTAAGTTCACATCGCATTGCAACTTATTTTCTTTCATTTTATCTCTTTACTATCTCTCTCTCCTTTGTTTCTTTTCATCTATCCACATATGTATTGTAAATAGTTAGTTTTAAGGCAAATGATTTCAGATACAATGTCATTATTGAGCAGACATATCAAAAATGGTTTAGCTCGTGCCCAGTCTCTCTCACTGGTCACTATTATGTACAAGATATTAGTTTAAACAATAATGTAATATATTACTGATTAGCTTGACCAATTCCAAGTCAGCAAATTCTGTATGTATTTAATTTAATAGAATGTAAATCAATCACCTGTATTTTTTTTAAAGTCTCAATAAAGCTTACTACTACTACTACTACCTTGTTTGTTTGTTTAGGATACTTAGAAATTTAAGAAATGTATCAGTAGCTGTATAAAGAATAAAATAATAGATAAGGATTTCCCACGAACCTTCTCTCATTTTACAACTACTGATACTATATAAGCTGTAAAATTAGATATAAGAGTTTAGTTGAATATAACCTCTGGTCATAGTAACCAAGTTTCGTTAATAAACTCAAAACAAAAACATTGTGTTTTAACTCACGCACAAATAAGAGAACTGTGAAAAAGTTTTTGTTTAGAATGTAAAATGGAATCAGAAATAACTTATTTGATAAATATTACCGCAAGGGCGCTGGGTATTTATAATGTCATAAATTTTAGATTTCATACCCGTAAGGACGAGGATTTATTCAATTTGTTTGTCATGTACTAGACGATACATGGTAGAAATAGGAAATACTTCGAATCAAAATGAGAAATCGCGATTACAGAAGAACGAATGGTGCCATTAAGCCATGAGATGCGCCATTAGTACTCTATATTTCTTGCTGCGTTTTTTGTAATTGGATATGTATAATGTTAGAGTCATGTCCTTCCAGCTAGTGTGCTAGTATGCCAGTAAAAACTGGTATTAGCTGATATGCTAGATTGAAATGTACGTTCGCTGACTAGGAAAATATATGCGTCCAGCAATCGACGTATGCTAGAAAAAATAACAGCATCATCATAAATGTTTTAAGTATATTTTCTAATTGGTCTATTTGGTATTTAAAGAAGGAAAAATACAGATGAAAACTTTTTTACAGAAGTACTACTGATTGCTTAAAATTTGCTGAGCATTTTTAGGAAATTTTTTTGGAACTGACTTCTATACACCATTTCAGCCAGCTTCACCGAATTTGGCCTCATTTTCCACAGAATGTCTTTTGAATTCGAAGTATGAAATAAACCTATAAATACCTTTACAAAAACTGGACTAATTAAGCATTTGCGTATGGGGCTGCTCCTTCTGAAGCCTTGAAATATTTTGCAAGTCTATTTCTTGCTGCTCTTTTAGTGTGCCTTAGTGCTTCCTGCTTAGTGTATAACTGCTTAACTGCTTAGTGTATCTTGAAATGATCAATTAATTGAGTTTTCAGAAAAAACCCGCTATCATTTTTTCGTACTCGATTGAACTTTATATAGTGCAGTCGTTTTACCTATTTTGCATTGTTTTCCAATCGTTTTTTCTCCTTCTACTTTTCTTGACTCCTTTAATATGTGTGATACGATACGGTCACATCAAATTACTACACCGTAGTTTTAATTTTGCATTTTATCTCTTAATCTTTTGTTTTCTTTCAGGACTCCTTACTGAAATCAATCATCAGCAAAATGCCAATAACATCATTATTCCTATTATGGTTGTTCTTTCATTCACTCTGCTTAAATTTATTCTTCTGTTTTGTATACTTCTATATTGTGAAGGATCAGCAAAAACTTTCAATTATACGCATACATACACATACGGTTAAACAAATATGTATGTGCACAAACAAGTTGATGGTATCAACAATTTAAATTTAGTTAAATATATACTTAAAATATTCATTTTTCTTGTTATAAATATCTTTTAAATTAATATCAATTAAAATTAAAATCATATCAAAAATTCAATTACTTCTTCCGCTTGTACCCATGAAAGCAGGAATGATATATATAGACAAGTGACTGTCATGCCATTTAGTCATGTGCCTGTCTGCCTGTTCTGTTATTAGTCTGTCTGTTTATTTGTCTGTCTGCAGAAACAATGCGGCTTCAGTCGTGTTTTACACAAAAATATGTCGACATGAGATTTGGTACGAGTATCATTTGTCATCATAGGGTATTGGGAATTGAAATTGTGCAAGTTCGGATTATGGACAAACCCTCAATCTCTTAGTTATTAGCGCAATTTTAAATAGTTTAGTATAATTGAAACCAAAAGCGAAGGAAAACAAGAACAGTTTGCTGCTGTCGAAATTATAAATAGGTCAACAGCGGGAAACAACTTTGGGAAGTCAGTTTAGGGAATCAATTTAGGGAAGCAAGTCGAAAAGTAAACTTCAATAGACTCAAGATATGTATTGAAAATAAAGAGAAACCAAAGCAGAAATGTTCCCTACTCGTAAACGCAGATCTTTTGTACGAACGGATAATGGCCAAGTAATAAATATGCAGAACGCTCCCATTCTCTTATGCGTTTTTGTGCATTGTAGAAATTTTTCTCTAGCTTCCCCATTACCTCTATCCCTTTCCCTTCGCGCACGTTACTTTAACGAGTCGCGTAATTAGAAACTTTGTCACAACGAAATTTAGCACTACCTTCAGTAAATAAATACGATAAACATATTGGAAACAGCATTTAATTCGAAATGTATTTATACTTTTAATCTTCCATTTCTCTTCATTTCCTTCTTCTCTTTCTCTCTTTTTCCACGTTGCAATAGCCACGCACGAAATTAAGAATTAGAGTTTCCAAAAGTTTCAAAAACTTTTAAGGAAATTTGTAATGAATTCATTCGAATGATAAATCCTTCTCGGGTCACGTGTCAGTCAGTGAGCGTCATCGAATTTTCACTGAAGGATTAATACCGCTTATTCGTTCAAAGGAAAAAGGAAAATAAAGGAAAGGAAAAATAAGGTAGCAGTGGAAGTATGCCATTAGTGTTAATACCATATTACTAACTTTAGTTTATCTCGATTATAAGTAAATTAATTCGTTCTTACATAAAATATGCTAATCCCATTCTCAAAAATAAATTAGATTTTATCGTAAGGGAAGATGTTCCCTTTCGCTTTTAAGCAGTTATATACATTCATCCTCTTTTTTAACTATAGTTTTACTTTCAGATCGAGGCTCTAAATTAAATACATTTAAAATAGATACCATATGAATTAAATTAAAGGTAAAAAAGTGTTAACGAAATATTAGTAATTATTCAGTAGAGGGTTTTTGTAGTTCTAGTGTCTTGAATATCCATTTTGCTCGATATATTTTCGAAGTGGTGTTAGGGCTTGACATAATTTACATAATCTAATTGCTACGAAGTTTTGTAATAAAACATGAATTTTTTGCTTAAATATTGGCAATAAATACGGCCTTCCCTTGCTTATTTTATGTTCTAAGAATTGTAAGGACGCATTTCACTGGAAAGAAAATACCTCCCAACATAATACCTAATGTTTAATTATTTTACAATTGAAGTACAATTTATTTATTTATCTTAGCTCATTGTAAATAACATTTTTCCTGAGTTTCTTTTGTAAAAGAATGATATAATACAATACTAAACCAATGAAATATAGATTATGAGATTAAAAATAGTTCTTAATAATTTTCGCAGGAAGTAGTAGGAAGGCCAAATGAAATATCTTTCAGAGTATTTTATTGTAAACGCGTGGCCGTAAATACCTTTTCAATAAGCGTTGTATATTTTAGAGCAGCTGTCTACAAGTGTTGCAGAGGAAATTGTGGCTATAAAAGCCGGTTCCACAAGTGGAGGCTATTTGTCAGTCTAGAGTGAGTCGTTCAGATGCACCTCTCAGCACGAACGGTCACAATCACCCGAGTCGTATCATTACTCAGTGTTGTCAAAGCGCAAATCAATCAAAACAGGGTCATAAAACCGTCTTTTTCAAGGCAGCTAAAATTTTGTACCTATATGCAAATTAGACCTTATAGAAAAAGACTGTTCGCACTTCTTCCCTACCTAATTTATTCAGCCGAAATTCCTTCTGCTCAGCTTCAGGGTTTTCAACATCCGGCTTATAAACCCGCCGAGAAAATGCGGCTACTGATTTACGGGACGGATGCGGAACTGTTTTTTGGTTTATACGCCGCTGAGAAAATCCGAGTTATATGCCCGCTAAATAATTTCTGGTATACGCCAGTTGAATTAATACCCGTTTTCACGTGTGCCGACTTAGGGTCCCTGACCTACATTTTACCAATAATAAGGTTTGGATTAAGTTGTCAGCAATGGTGGTAAGACTTGAAGACATGTAAATTTAAACTGTATACATTAACTCTCTTACTCACATACTGAAATCATCAATTGTAGCCAAGATGGCGATTGTATCCTTTAAAATATTTTATATTTATTAAAATATATTTTTAAGTTGCTGTGCGTCAGTGTACGTATGTATGAGTTTGTAGCGGGTATATATGTGAATTTGTGTAAACATACGTGAGTGCGTGAGTGTGTAGACGTGTATAAGTGTGTGTGTGCGTGGTGTTTGCTCAAAATTTTTGTTGACTTGAGTGATTTATTAACATATCTAATTTTGTGCCGTTTTTACCTTTAAACTTTAAAACAGGTTCCGTGAAGTAAAGCGTGCTTATTATATTTATTTTCGATAACAAAGAATGGAGGGGGATAAGAGTAATTTGTTTCATTCATTTGAAAGACGGTTATATTTGAGGGAATCCTTGGTTTACGCTACAAATTTTTACAATTTTTTCAGAACTGATTTGAATACCTTCTAAAGTATATAATAAATTGACATCAATTCGCTCGATAGAATGGAGGTAAATTTTTAATTTTTATGTTTTCTAGGGTACGTTATTTTGTAACGACATATAATCGTTCCCCAATAATATCCTTAATCCGAATCGTTCAGTTAGGAACCTTAACACCGTGATTGGCGTTTTTTGCTTTCCTGCGGAATTTTATTTTACCATGAGTAAGTTTATTGTTGCATGTCCATTTGATTGGTTAATTAACATACTAACAGATATACTAATTCATCTTCAATGCGTGGTATAGTTTAATATTTGGCACGATACGACCATTTTTCGGTGAATTTTTAATGTCCAATACTGCAATAGAATTTCAAACATCTCTTCATAAAAAGTAGGCGCGGTACCATTCTCGATAAATTCTCTAAATATTTACTAAGTCGTATTGTCGTCGTATATACGATGAAATGTAAGCGTAGCGTAGCGTGGTTTTGAAAACGGTCTTTATTAAATTTCAGTTCTTATCAACATTACGAAGTTAACATTTTAATATTCTTACTTACTTGCATTAAATTCTTTTCTCTTAAAAGTTTTCATTGATCCGAAAATGTGGTTTAAAATCGGCGAAATGCGCTTGAGATAATATTTTTCATTATATTCGTTGATTTCCTCCACCTAATTTTACGCTTTGTTTTTTCGTCTTTTTCTGTTTTTCTGCATTCGTTGCTTTCATTCTTACTTCCTTTCCTTGTTTCCTTCCTTTTACCGTGTTCGACAAGAAGTCGTTTCAGTTATTGGATGGTCGCATAACGCAGCTCGCTTATTACGCTCTTGGCATAAGTTTCCAAAATGAGTCTGACACTCGAGGGATTCGGTTAAGCTACTCGTAACTGTCAGTTTATCTATATATTCCTCCTTAATGTCATCGTCAACTTTTTTACTAAACACCGTCACCGCCAACACTATCATCGTCATCGCCATCATCCCATTTCTTCTCCTTTCGATATTTACCGCTCCTTATCGCGATTCATTTATTTTCTGAGGATATATTTCACTGAGCGAAATAGATTGCCTGAGCGAAATAGAGCACCTCGTGTCCACCTTTTCGACAGCACCATTATGAGCGGCTGGTTATTGCAGTTGCTGCTGTTGATGTGGTTGTAGATGTCATCCTTGCTGGTTAGTCTATTGTCGAATCTAAATTTGTATCTATCCTGAAGTTGTTTATATCCCGTTCGTGCTGTCTCTTCATCCTCTATTGCCTTCGATTGCTTGTCATCCCTCATTCGTCGCTGCTCCTTCCTCGTATCCGTCATTGTCATTCTTTGACCTTCTTGATGCTTGGTCATTTTTCTTCAATCTTCTTGGTCCTTGAAGAAAAAACACTGCGAATGGCCTTTTCCATCGATTATGATGGCAATGCCAAAAAAAAAATGCCAAAATAAATATATTATTCTGGAGAATATACACGTCGTAAGTATGCTTCAAGCTCATTATGGATACCAGCAATAATTTTTGTTGTCTTTGTGTTGCGTTAGGTTGCGTCGCGTCGCGCTAAGTTGGTTCCATATTTACTAAATAATCCTTGTTTTATTACGAACCCTTTTCTATTTGTCTACTTTAGCGTTGGCGCTTTCATTCGGCCTGACGTTGTAGTTGCTGACTGACGTTGTAGTACCCTTGTTCTCCTTATTCCTCTCATTCTTGTCCTTTTTTACTTTTGTTATTCTTGCTCTGCTTTTGCTTGGCGGTTATGTATTTTCTTGAGTAACTAGTTTGAAATTTTTCCGTTATCCTCAGATTTTTAAGGTATTTAAGGCACAGATATATATTTGGATAAAATAAATGATTGAATGAAGCTAAAATGAAAAATAGTTAGGACAAAACAAAATTAAGAAACCTTGATAAATAACTAAATTTAATCGTAAATTAATTTGATTTAAAATAGATTGGAAAATTGGAGAATCTTTTACAAAAAAATAAATTAAATAAAGTTTTGAAAATAAGTCACAGCTGCTTTCAAATTGAACCCTAAAGCGATGGATTTCTTCAAATAATCCGGAATTTAATACGTTTAATTTCAACAAAATAAGTTTTAGTTGAGCTTGATTTCCTAATATTTGGGTCTAGCGGGTATGTACAAAACAAAAGAATCCATAAAGCTTTCAAGAATTAGAAGATATTGCCTTCCTTTCGATCTGAAACGAATGAAGTGTGTAGTTGCCTTTGGTTAAAAGAAATTGATTTATATTGAACCATTATAAATACATGTAGTAACTACTTTTATTCTTTAGTCTGACCTAATAAAGAACGTGCTAATCCCAAACACTGAAAGCGGTGCTGCTGATAATGATAACAAATATGCTATTGATAACTCCAGTGACAACAAGAAACATCAAAGGGTTATGATATTTTCAGAATTTTACTCAAATTGCTTATTTTAGCATAAGCAAAACCAACCAACCAACATAAGCATAAGCGAAACCAACAAAACAAGTTTAAGAATAAAAAAATAACAATAACAACAATTCTTGATATTTGTTGATTTTTCCGACAGGGTTGGATGTTGATAAAATTTGGAACGATTTTCCGTCATCCCTAGTCAATATTGGTTTGTAGACAAACCGGTATCGGCGATGTGCCATCTTCAGTGTCTGTTTTCGTTCTCGAAAGCGAAATTTTATCAATAATGACAAACAATAATAAAATAATAATAATAATATAAAAACAAAAATTATAGTAACACAAATATAATGGACGACTACTACTATGACAGTTATCTAAGTATTCAGTTTCACTGGTTTCCATTTCCCTTGACAATGACAGTGACAGGAACTATTACGATAACAATGCGATTGACTGTAAATGTGGTAACGACAGTGATAGCCAGCGGGACAAGAAATGAAACAGTGACCATGACTGCGGTTGTAACAATGACTGCATAACAGTAAGGCAACAATGCCAATGACAAAGATTGTAATGACTAGAGTCAGAGAGTGAAACAATGATAGACGGGAAAAACAGGAGGCCAAGTCTCTGCCAACTGGAAACGTTATTCAATCTTTTGAGTCATTAATATTGAAAACAGAAAATGAGAAAAACATTAACTTCAACAACTATATATTGACAAAAAAATCTGCACCGCCTGCATGATAATTTTAAACTCTCATAACAATCAAACAAAATGTACAAAATATGACAAAAGCTTCTTAGTAAATATAATTGCGTTTAATAGTTATGATCGTTTCATGCATTTGAATACTAGCTGGCAGAGTGTTAGAGAGAAAAAAGATAGAGAGACAAAGAGCAAGGAAAAAAGTTCGTACAGAAGCGGTGTTGAATAAGAAAGTGTAGAACGGAAAGCACTGAGAAAGCATTGAAAGATTTAAAGTACTAAAAATTGTTACAGAGGAAGCATAAACGCAAAGGGCTAGATTACTACATATCTTAAAAGTATATTGACACTAACAAAAATTTCTTTACTTTTTCATTTCCTTTAACGCTTTAAAAAACTGTGAACATTTTAGCAGCAACCAAGAAAAATTGTGGAATGAACTTTTACAATTAGATTAAGAACGGAGAATCGAAACGGTTGAAAAGTAAACAGAAGTAAGTCCGTTTTATTTCATTTTCTCCACAAGAATTTGAAGGAAAGGAAAATGAAAAATAATAAAAAAAAAAAGAACAATCGCCCTGGCCGAAGCCTGTAAACTCTATATCCGTCATATGAATTTATAGTTTTATACTAGTAATCAGTAGGCGTTATACACCCTTTTAATATTACATTTCGCTATTCTTTAGATTACTTTAGACCTTTTAACTCATGTTCAACATAAATTTTCTTGAAATATCTACCGAAGTATAATATAATACTGAGCGTACCATGACGTACCATTTTTGGTAAATTTATAGTATCCAATGCCAATTATACCAATCTTGGTAATAAAAGTTTAACTTTAAAATTTCAATAGATGCTGAAAAAATTCAATTACTTTTCAACAGAAAGCAGGCGTGGCGCTGGGCGTTCATGGCGCCAGCAAAATCAATCAGAGGCAAACCGTCATTCAAGTAGACAGACAGACAGATAGGTAGACGAACGAAAGAATGTGAATAAATGGGCTCAAAGAAAATACCTATTTTTCTATGCGAGCAACTATTAATGCGATGCAAACGATACAAACGAGTTAGTGAAAATACCTTATCCATTTAGGTTTAGGGTGCAATAAGAAACGGCGGTAAGAAATAAATAAAAGTAAAAAGGAGCGGAAAAAATAAACAGACCAAGAAGAAGAAAGAGCAAAAGTAACAACAAGAAGGCGCCACCGACAACCACGGTGGATTCGGCGACGTCGATGGTGTGGTTTCCTCCGGAAACCGGAAGAAAGTGTTGAAAATAGTTACCAAATGGATCATATCCTGTCGTAATCTATTGTTTTTGTTTTCCATTTTTCTCTTAAAATTTTTATTTCTTCACATCCATTTCTTCCTATTGCGCCGGCGATACTTTTTTAGTTGCCGTCTTCTTTTTCAACGCTTTCTTTCTGCTGAAAGCTTATTTCACTTTTTCTTGTTGAAGTTAATTCAAATATTGAGGACGGGAAAAGGAGGGAAAGGATGAAAAGAATATTTCCGTCAGCTTCGCTTGAAAAGTGCACCAAGCCTCGTTGCCCTTCGTTGAGTTTTCATTATTCCTTCAAACGAACGTCGAAGGATGTTATGTTATCACCGATCTAAAAGACTGGAAAATACCGACGAGACTGCACAAAACATTTTCAAAAATGCGTTACCGCGGCTAGAAAAAGGCGTTATATATATATATATATATATATATATATATATATATATATATATATATATATATATATATATATATATATATATATATATATATATATATATATATATATATATATATATATATATATATATATATATATATATATATATATATATATATATATATATATATATATATATATATATATATATATATATATATATATATATATATATATATATATATATATATATATATATATATATATATATATATATATATATATATATATATATATATATATATATATATATATATATATATATATATATATATATATATATATATATATATATATATATATATATATATATATATATATATATATATATATATATATATATATATATATATATATATATATATATATATATATATATATATATATATATATATATATATATATATATATATATATATATATATATATATATATATATATATATATATATATATATATATATATATATATATATATATATATATATATATATATATATATATATATATATATATATATATATATATATATATATATATATATATATATATATATATATATATATATATATATATATATATATATATATATATATATATATATATATATATATATATATATATATATATATATATATATATATATATATATATATATATATATATATATATATATATATATATATATATATATATATATATATATATATATATATATATATATATATATATATATATATATATATATATATATATATATATATATATATATATATATATATATATATATATATATATATATATATATATATATATATATATATATATATATATATATATATATATATATATATATATATATATATATATATATATATATATATATATATATATATATATATATATATATATATATATATATATATATATATATATATATATATATATATATATATATATATTAGGAGTCTTATGTATATATATTACGACATTAGGAGTCTTATGACCTTATATTCAAATTGCTTTCCCGAAGATTCTTTGCTTGAGCAAACCATAAAGACTAAAAGGAGCATAAAACAGAAATTTATGTTACAGGTTGTGCAGACAGGTTGTGCAACTTTATTTTAATTTAAACCGCCATTATTTCGTTCATTTCACTGCTACTTATCTCTAATTTAATTCTTTAATTATTCTCCCTACTTTTATAATTGTGGATAATTTTTTTCTAATTTTGATTTCTTTGTTTTGTATTTTACTTTTGTGTCCTTTACTAAAGTTGTATATGTTTGATTTTCAGTCATTTATTCTATTGTGTTTCTAAATTCCTTTATTTTAGAAATTACATAAATAATTTTATTTTTCGCGTTTTTTGGAAGTCTCATTATTTTTTTTTTTTGCTTCATTTATGTTTCTCTTACTTAATTTTTATTCTATCTGTTCTACTTTGTTATTTATAATGCTGGTTTTTATTTGCTACTATTTCTTTTACTTTCTCATTTTAATTTTGCTTTCTTTTTTGTATTTGCTATTTTTAGCAATTTTATTTTTGATATTTTTATTTGCAATTTTTTATTTTGTCAGCATTTCTTCAATTTGTTCTTTTTAATATCTTCTCCTCTGGGCAATTATGTTCTATGAGTGACCTGAAATAAATCGAAGGAAAAATAAATAAAGGAATAAATGCATCTATCAACTAATTATTCCCACTTGCAGTCTGGGGTTTTTGTGTAGAGCCTGTCAAAATTTTATGAGTCAAAGAAACAGAATTGCTACGCTGAAATTTGTGTGTAGTGCAAGTGAATATAGATTGTATTTCGATTCCATTTCAATCCACGCTATTTATTTATACTTATATAATCTATCATCGAAACAGATTTGACATATAGGCGAACGAGAAATTATTTCCATATTTTTAGAATAAACGTACCAACATCCTCTTGCAACCACACCTACACAATTGACCCTCTAACCCACCTTAGACACAAATAAATATTTAGATATTTTTGTGATCTTTCGGAATGATTCTGTTTGCATAGCTTTCCAAATATTTCAAAATTTTGCATTTCAATGTGGATTATAGTACGAACAGTTTTAATAGTATTAAGGCGAGTAAAACGTTGACATAAACTTGCCTATTTTATATTAAATATTGACACATTCTTATATCAAATTGTTACCTTAATTGGTTTTTGACAATTTATCAATACAATTATGTTTGAATCAGGTTAATGTTATTGTTGGTGTCTTTATGGTTTTGTTGATTTTACAACTTTATTATTGATATTACGTTGTCATCAGCTCGACATTACTTCTTACCAATACTAAAAAATATTGACTTTATAATCAAATTGCATGTTGTGAGATAAATTTATAGCAAATCCTAAAGTAAATTATCCTAAAGTTAAGGTTGGAAGCTGGTTATACTTTGAGGACTATTTCAAATGGAAGTCGAGGCAAATGTGAATTAAGACTTGCGTGAAAATCTGAGTTAATTTATTAGCACTGGACATAATCCCCAACAGAGTATTTGGACATTTTTATTGTATAGTTTCTAAGGGTTGGTAATGAATTACAACAGTAACGTAGTGGTAAGGCAAGAATGCGTTATCTACTCTAAGTGATATCTCTTGGAGACGGAATATGGTGTCAAGAAACGAGCTAATCAGATGTGCTGACGAACTTGTTAAGCCGATATCATTATTATTTGAGCACTCGCTACGCACTGGATATTTCCCTAATGCCTGGAAGTCATCATATATTATCCCATTGCATAAGTCGGGAAATAGATCTGACGTAAGGAACTATAGAGGTATTGCAAAACTTAGTGCGCTTGCTAAAGTATTTGAAAAGATAATTGTCGCTCATATATCAAGAAGCGTAAATACATTAATTTCTCCGGCTCAACATGGTTTTCGTAAAGGAAGATCGACAACTACTAATTTGTTAGAATTTGTATCTAAAACTTTTAATGGTTTCAAATTCTCCAAACAGACAGATGCGATTTATACAGACCTTAGTAAAGCTTTTGATGCTGTTAATCATCGGTTACTTATTTTAAAACTGGTCTTATTTGGTTTTTCTGAGATCTTAATAAATTGGATATCATCTTATCTTAATAATCGCTTTCAAAGCGTCTTATATAATGATATAACATCGAGTAAATTTGCTGTCACTTCCGGTGTTCCACAAGGTAGCCATTTGGGGCCACTGTTATTTTTAATTTTTATTAATGACTTACCAACAGTCATTAAGCATGGAGATATTTTGATATTTGCTGATGATGTGAAGCTATTTTTATCATTCAACAATGAAGATTGCTGTCACCTCCTTCAAGAGGATCTTGATTCTATGGTTGCTTGGTGTAAAGTGAATTGCGTAAATCTCAATTTAAACAAATGCAAGCAAATGTCATTTACTCGTTCGAGCTTGATTACTTTTAACTATGCTATTGGTGATTACAATTTGGAAACACTGGAGACTGTTGATGATCTTGGGGTAACTCTGGATCGTAAACTTCGATTTCACATGCACATAAGCCGTATTTCTAATAGAGCTTCATGTATGTTGGGTTTTATAAAACGCTGGGCAAAAGAATTTAAAGACCCTTATGTGACAAAACTCTTATTTACGTCATTGGTTCGGCCACTACTGGAATACGCTTCGCCGGTGTGGAGTCCACATTTTCGCTGCCATATTTCAGTAATCGAATCGGTTCAAAAACAGTTCTTGCTTTTCTGTTTAAGAAACTTACATTGGGATTCATCTTTAAGACTACCATCATATGAGTCTAGGCTCATGCTCATAAACTTACATTCTCTCGCTAACCGGAGAATAATGCTAAATTCAATGCTCATCCTTGGTTTGCTGTATGGAGTTACTGACTCTTCATATTTATTAAGTAACATACATCTTAATGTTCCTGGCCGCTCTTTGAGAAGACACGAGTTTCTTCATTTAACATTCTGTAGATCGTCATTTCTTCAATTTGAGCCACTTCGCAATGCCTTTTTAGATTTTAACTCTGTTTTTACAGTTATTAATCTAGTTGATTCTTTTAATGTAACTAAGAATAAGATTTTGCAATTTCTTTCTAATAGTGTTTAACGTTTTCATATTCAAATATTGTTTGGAAAATTTTTCATTTTTTATTAATAATATTGGCCTATTGAATTGTACTAATTTTTGTATTTAAAATCAACTATAAAGCCTTTAGTTATGGTTTAGTTGTATGAATTTAAATGAATAAATAAATAAATAAATAAATACCGATTTTTGAATACTTTGACCAGCTACTCGAACCTAAAGGCTACACATAGCAAATATAAAAAGCAAATATAACAAAGTGTAATAGTAATCAATTTTAGCAAAGAGTTTTCAAATAAGGACGGTTCCATGTTGAAATAGTTTAAAGCCTTACTAACTTTGTGGTATTAACTGTGCTGGCAACTACATGTATCTACTAACTCACCTTCAACGAAACTTTTCTTAACATGTAATTTTTTTTATTTTTTTTTATTTTTCATTTAATTTATTGTATAACGAGAAGTCTTATACGTTATCCTGTAATCGTGATTGCCTCAGAGTCAGGGACAGGAGGGCATAATGATAGATTGACTGATAGACAAATGAACCGACGGCTAAATAAACGCGTGATTATAAGCAAGAATATATGTCCTTTCCTCTCACCTCCTACCTGCTACGTCTCCTTTAATGCTTTACAATCGGAAGTGCGAAGTGAAATCCAGATAACGAATTTCGAAGTCGTCTTTTAATTGTCGGAGAAAAGTTTTTAAGAAATTATTGGAATGCCGTATATGTCGGGATATCGTTTCTGGGGTGGTTTTGTTAATGGAAGAGAGGAAAATGAGCACAAAGCAACCACCAACAGTTAGGTTTTTAGTAGCCTAGCGTTTGTTTGCACAAGTTATGAACATTTAAATACATTAAATTACAATTTTCAGAACAAAACATATTAGACAATAACGTTTTTTTCAACATTAAGAACCTCTCAGCGGTCACTTGGTTACGACTTCATTCTTTGGTAAATCTAAGGCTTAGGTTCTAAACTATCCAAGAAAATAGAAATATTACATTAAAAGGGGCGTGTAGCGACGAGCATTCTTGCTTGTTTTTCTTTCGTTTCATTACATATTTTAAAATATTAAACAGATTCAGTGAAAATGGAATCATATTTCGTGATAAAAATAGAAAAAAAAAACAGATTACAAGCAATATCTATGTTGGAGTCAGTCTTCATTGTTTTTGTTGTGCTCTTTTCTTATGTAATTCTGTTTTCAACTAATTAATTTTTTAATGTTCTCAAGTGACCCATCGATCAACATTTATTTGCTTCTTTGTTTCATTCTGTCCGCTGAGTTTTAATTTTTTTTCTTGATTTTCCAAAGTTAAAGACAAATTAATTATTGGAAGAAAATGCGGAATTAAGATAGTGATGATAAATGGTGAACGGTATCAATGGTCATATTGTGATGGCTGAGGTGAAAGACTGGAGAGAAGAGAAGATAAGGAAATGGAAATTCAATAGCAACCGCTATTAATTCACATTCTTCATGAAGGACAACATTTAATTTTGCCAATTTGGAGATGCGTTTGTTAGTTTTCTTTGCTCTTTTCTTTCTTACTAAATAGTTTTACGGGTAATTGGTTTTTATTGAAATCTCCAATTATTTTCCTCATTTCAGCAGACTGTCATTAACTATGATTATCACTAGCTATCCTTTTCGAACCACTTTCCATTTCTTCAATTATTATTCCTTTCAGTTAAGTCTTCCTCACCATGAAATATCTGTCAAGGAACAAATCTAATGAAAAAACTTTACGTGCGAAAGGAGTTATCTGACAAATGTTTTAACTTAAAACTTTTAAGTTGTGTCCAGGTATCAAAATTTGAAAAAACAAACTGTTAAACTTCGACATTTTCTCAATTTACATGAAGCGATACTTTCCAAAATTTACATAAATTAATTTATTTATCTCGAAGTTATTAACGTATTTATATTTTGGAAAACTGACATACATTCAATTGTTTCAAATTGCGATTATTTCCCTTTCTTAAAATACATCTCAGTACTGTCTTCGTGCTTTAATGTGAAAAAATACACAAACACAAAGTCTTACTCATAATTATGAAATGATTGTAAATATCAAGTGTAGTTGTTGTTTTACAACAATATTTTGCGACAAAACACGTACGTAAAAGTGTGTGGATAATGCATGGGCACATATTTAGAACTTCCACGATTATGTGGATGACTTAAAATTTAATTTTTAATGGGTTTTGTGTTGAGCTTAATTTTTATTTTATTTTATTTAATAGTAAAATTATTATAGTAAAATTATATAGCGAAATTTTATAGAAAAAAAAGCGGAAGACTAATTTTATGTTAAAGAAAAAGAAAAATAATAAAGAGCATAATGGGAAAAAATTACAAATGAAATAAAACGAATTACGGAAATACTTATAATACACACAGTGACCCAGTTGCAAAAGTAATGAACAACGCTTTCATTGTAAAGCGCTTAAAACAGGAGAATCCTCTTGTGAGAGGATGTTATAAATATAGTCCAAAATCCGACACAAAAGACTGAATTTGAACACAAAACGATCGTGAGCGAGGTGAGTAATGAGAAACACTAAAGAAGAAGAAGCAATTCGAAATAATATTTAAAGAGAAAGTACAGAAAGAAACACAATGGGAGTAAAAAGAGCAGCAGTAATCCACATCTAAAATAACAACAAGAATTAAAAAATAAAAAAGTACAGCCAAACTACATACAAAGAAACAGTATTACAAAATTACATACAAAGTAACAGCAGGATGCTGCCTGTGTTTTGCGCTGGTATTGGTGACACATCCTACATGGGGTTGAAATATCAATCGGGTGGCATATATTGCCACCCACCGTAATTAATAACAGGAAATTATTAGATTCAATATTAATTATCAGATTATTTTGATAATTTTTAATTTCATAAACCTTTTATTGCTCTTTTAAATTTTCCAATGTTGAAGTTCTCCACGAAAAAATTTAGTATTTTTGTATAATGCTAAAATAATCCATGCTACCCCTTAAAATACATCAGAGCATACAAACTATAATTATAAGAAATCATCACAAAAATTAGGGACATTTTTTTTATTTCGCTAAACTTTAAAAACGAATATTTGCTAAACTCGCTTTTAAAAATTACTACATTACTACATTTCTTGTCCCAAACGTGGCAGCATAATCCTAGCATTTAACAAATTTTTTCATTAGAATGAAACCACAAAGGAAAATAAAGAAATCGCTCGCTGATTTAAAAAAACATATAAAAGAAGCTACTTGATGGATATTTAGTTCTAATAAAGTTTTCACTGAATTTACAAAACATTGCTTTGTACACACATAAATAAAAAGTAAAAAATTTTTTGAGAGAAGGAGATGAAGAAAGCAAAGAAAGGAGCTCAGAAAAAAAGAAAAAAGCAATGAGTAAGGAGGCAACACATACACAGAAACTCAGCAGACATAACCATACACACAAGCTCACATAAAAGCACAAACATACACACAAATACACAAGCACAAAACATGTACACAACTTCACGACATTGTAACGCACATCAAACTAAACGTATATACAGAATAAATCCGTTTCTTCCCACTTCCCACAAACAGAAATATTTTGTATACTTTCTCTATTCGCTTTGCAGAAATCGCTTTGCAAAAAAGGTTCGATTTGCAGAAATCGAATTTACATTTACATACATTTTATTTACATATAAAGTTTACTAACGTACATACACACGTCCATACACCCATGCATATGTACATGTGGGAACATCTCATAGGAACATACATAGGAACGCTAACAAAGCTCGTATGCCCTACATCAATAATGGAATTTTACGTTGTGATTCTGTTAGTCAGTGGGCGGTTCATTCCTCCTTAAATGTTAAATTTCCGTTTTATTGGTTAACTTAAATCTACCAACTCATCTTCCAAACAGCTCTTTTCACAAAAATCACGGCAGGTTGTAGTATAATAGTGGGTGCACCACACCTATTACCGGCATTTTTATAGTATCCGATACTGGTGTCTCGGCCATAAATTTTCAGCTTCAAAGTTTCAATACAGACTGAAAAGTGGGGAAATATTTATGCCAATATTCGTTATTCTATAATGTAGTCTTCCTTATAATTTTGGTTATAACAAAAAGTGCGTGTATGAGTTCGTGGATAGCATTTTGTCACAGAATTCCACATACAAATTTTGAAAATTAAATACTCGTGTAGATATATTAATTTCCGGTATCGAAAGTGAACGAGAAATATGTCATGATAATATGTATTTTCGTCTTCAAGTAATCGTGTTTTCTCTAAGCAGAAAGAAGAATACATGGGTAAAATCAACTCAGGAGATTCTGCCGCAGAATATGTAAACATTCTCGTACCTTTTACGGTTTGTTTAATGCCCTTCGGGTGTAGAGTATAAGAATATGTAAATATAATCCGCTAATTCCCCCAGTTTGTATTTCGTAAGGGCTGATTTAAGTGTCAACACAAAGCATTGTATTTGCATATTGTAAGAGGTTGAAAACTGCCCTGTTTGGGAAATTTACAAATTATATTATTGCCATCAGTTTCGATTTCGAAGTAAACAAACTGCTAAGGATGTCGCATAATCTATAACTTAGAAATCTTTCTGTTTTCTGTATATTAATTTGATTATCATATATTCACCACATACATTTATTGCTGGAACATTTTAAATAACGTAATCAACTTGGCGACAAAATTAAACCTTACAACTATCAACATATGAAATTTAGGTGTGCGACAATGGGCAAATTTGTCCCATTTTGAATGTGAAGAACCTTAGTGTTAACAAGAACATTCTTACCGAAATCCAAGAATATTCTTATCCTTCAATTATAATTCCTTCAGGTTGACTACGCGCATTTTTTGGAAAAGAATTTAAATTTTATAAAGTGAAATTTGTAGAATAAAATTTAGGTTTTAGTCATAATTGTGGTTGTGGAGAGCGGATCACGGCTATTTATTTGAAAAAAATAGTTTGTTTTCCACCACTTGTGTTTTCCACCAGTTTACAATTTTGGTAACATTATTTTGAACTGAGAGCTCCTACAGCGGCAATCATATGGCCCAGTCGACGCAGCAACTCTTTTCTTGTTGCTTTCTATTTTATCTCTTTGTTTCCATTATTAGATTCTTCTTCTATAAGAATTTGTTTTTATTTGTTCAAAATTGCATTTAGTTGGAGAGAAGCGACTAGATTCCAATCTGCAATCTGTTAAAGGATAATAGTTTTACATTGCCCCCGGTAGTATATTATTCCGAAGAAGCAGCAGCTGAAACAGAAACATTGGCAACCCCATCATCATCATCATCAATTTGCTTTGTTTCGGTCAATATAATTAATTTCATTTATAAAATTTTTTGTTTTGAAAAGTTTTGAAAAGTTTTATACTCTGATATAAAATAAGCTGCCAGGCAGAAGATACACAGTAATAAAAATATTTTACAAGTATCAAAAAAATAATGGAAAAATAAAGGAACTCTTAAATCACATAATTTTATTTGGTAACAAAAATAATCTCAAACGTTAAGTAGGAGAGCGATGCTCGAATGAACGAGTGAACTAAAAAGGGAGGTATGAAATTAATACTAAGCAGAAACGTGAGACATTTGGGCAACCTTAATCAAGTAAACTAAGAAATTTTGAATAAAACTGGGTGGAGTGAATAAACGAAAAACAAACGAGTGGGTAAATCGTATGAAGTAACTCAATTGACAAATTGATTGAATAAATCATTAAATATTGGATGGCCCCGAAGGCGTAAGGAGTGAATAATCCATTAAGCAGTGACTCAATATGAATGTGAGTGAACAAGTCTTTAACTAACGAGTAAACTATTAACGAATACGCAAGTCATGGATGAGTAAGTGAGCCACACATGTGAATGCGTATACGTCAATAGATTGAGAAACAAAGAGTAAGTAAATAAAATTCGTGTGAACTCCTAAAAGCTAAATAAACGACAAACAAATAGGTGTTCTAGGTATAATTGATCAAATAATGGAGCAGGTAAGTTATGAAGGAAGTGTTCAATATGATTCAATACACTAAAATGCGATTACAAACTAGAGAGCTACTAATAAGTGGGAGAGTATCAAGGAAACATAGTAAGCCATAAAAGTTTAGTGCAATTCACAGGAGTGAATAATCAATTTGAAGCATTGAGAAAATCGTATAAATACTATAAGAGAGGAAGGGAATTGAGAGCAAGTTAATTATTAAGATAGAGAGAAGGAGAAATAAAAGGAAAGGCAGTACAGGAAGTAAATTGAGGACAAATTAGTTCCATCGTAATGAATTACTTCTAATTTTGACCACTGACCACTTATGTTACCACTAATTATAACCAAAATTTTCATTGGGTTGGTAATTAAAGACAGATGATGCTCAACATATTGCCCTTTGTCCCTCCTAAGTTTCAATTTGTTGTAACATTTTCGATGTGTTCGGATAGAATGAGAGAAAGGGAGACATAATGTCGTATTTTTTCATGCATTTATATATTCCATAAATTTATCTGATGGCCGGCCTTTTTTATTAGGATACAATCCTAATCGCCGTCATCAATCAAAATAAGAGTATTAGGGTCAAAAACACTTACCACATTCTTACCTGACACGCCTCACAAACACCAACATCAACACCTCATGCTTTGTATCATCGTCCCTCGATTAATTCAATATACTGAAGGATATCCGCATAAGCAACAACATTAGCAACATAGAAACAAGCATAATAAACGGCAAGGATTAAAAGGAAAGTACATTCGAGTATAATAACAACAATAAAGACCACAAAAGCAGCTCGTCCCTATCCACACATATAAAAATCAACTTTTTTCAACGTAGCAATACTCGGCTAAGGGTTAGGCGTTATTTATTTGAGGTCATAAACAATTCCTGGAACAATAAAATTGTGGCTTCGGTTACCTGATGACTATGCAAGCAACATATGGGAAATTGCGTTGGGGATTAGATGGATTCTTAATACGCTTTTTAGTATTACACTTTCCTTTTCTTGATTAATTTAGACATAATTATTCGCATTTAGCGAACCATTAAAGTGTGAAAGTTAACGCGATAGCGTTTAGTGTTCTAATATTCACTTTTTATAATAATAAAATTCTAATATAAAATATTGTAACAATTATACCTCCATTGTATCGTTCCTTCATTCTTTCCTCTACCCGAACGGCTAAGGTGCTTTAAGGTTGTTCCACCCTTTGTAATGCATGGAGACAAGCATGGCAAGTAAGATATGTTTATTCTGAATCAGAATCATCTCCTGTCCGTCCGTCCGTCGGTGTATTTGTCTATTTGTCTGTGTGTCTATGTATCTGACTGTATATCTGATTATTTGTCTCGAAAAATAACGATTACAGGACAACGAAATGAGCCAATATTCTATTGGGACTTGGCACAAATATTCTCTATTATTCTAGTCTCCTTGGTGCCGAATGTGTGTGAAATCGGTTGAGAACCACGCGCCTCTTCTTATTTCTAATATTAATATGTGCACATAAGAAATTAAATTTCAAGGTTTTTAGCAGGAAATACCCTCACACACCCACGAATATGAAATGATTTTTCAAAAATCGCCTATCAGAAAAACATATAGAACCAACACACACTACACAGAACGATTACAGAAAAGACTGTATTACAGAAGAACGAGTGGGGGTATCACTATGGAATATTACACGAATATTCTCTGCTACAATAAAGTATTTGGTTCTGAAAATTGGCGAAATCGGGCTGGTATCTCAAATACTTTTTTATGCAATAAAATAGCAAAACTCAGTCTCTATTGAAATTTGGAGCTAGAATTTTGTGAAAGATATGATGGCGTTATAAACTCCATACTTAACGGAATGGATTAATATATCTAAATTAAACAAGGAAAGGGAAATATAATATTAAAAGGCAAAGCTCTCTGATTAGGGTATATAGGCTTCAGTCAGGACAATATTTGCGTTCTTACCTGTTACTCTTTTAGGATTATCATCCTCGTGGATGACTGATATTAATTTCTTTAAATTATAGTTATATAGTTGCTATAGTTGTTATAGTTGTTGGTATTGTTGCTTTGATATCACGTGTCGAACGACCTAACGAGAAAAGTGTTTGCAGACGGTTACAGATATTCTGTGCTTCAACTCAGTCAGACCTCTTGACATTCCATCTGCGTGCAGACGCATGAATTTCATATAAATCAAGACTAGAAGTGTTTTTAGTCGAAGTATTGTCTCCTTCTTGTTTAGCTTTTCGTAAAATTATTTTATACAAAAGTTAGCTTCTGCCATATATCATAGCCCCCTCTTTCCCTCTCTGACTCTTTCTTTGTGGTCTCCTCAAAGTTTACTTACATACTCTATCTTCTTCATCCGATTTTCCCTAATGCCTATTAGCAAGTATCTCATGTTTTAAACCTTAAACTGGCCAGAACACTTTTGGACACATTTGTCGACAATAATTTGTCATTGGGATGATCATAAATTTTCATTCTCCGTCCGTTATAAATAAACGTCCGTTTATAAATCTCCTCTAAAATAGACATAAACAAAAACTGAAGAAAACAATTAAGAACGACTTAAACCTGGTCGAAGCTCAATACTCTCCACTCGTAATATAATTTTGTAGTTTAAATACAATTACCAATCCAATTACATGTCAATTTCTTCGAATTAGCGTCGCTTTACTGTGCATTTTAAAACAATTTTAAAACAATTATCGATTCTTTTACGAGTTTTAGTTTCTTTCATTTTCATTCATTTGAAATTTGAAATTTTAACCGCAAAGGCAATACATATTTTATTAATAAAGAGGATTGATGAAATCTTATAATTTAGACAAAAAATTTAATTTAGAAAAAATATACACATGTAATGTATATAAGATATATATATTTAAGAAAAATATTTTGCTTTATCACAAAATTTTGGTGGCAAGTTAAAATTACGATAATTATCATCATTAGACACAACAAAGTTTGGATTAAAAATACCTTCCCATTACGGACATGGTTGTAATCATTAATGCTGATTTAGGCGATTAGTCAAACTCAGCGATGCAACGCGTCGATTAGACGGATTTCGATAATTGGGCAGAAGCAACAACGGCAATTTAAATGGTAAACGGTAAATTTCCATAAAAACTAAAAGGTATAATGACAAAAACACCAACTCACGCGTACACACGCTGTATTCTCGCTAGCTGCAATGCGCGCATTTACAAACACATATCACGTAAAAATGTCAACCACTAACGAACGTGTATCGAGATACTCATATACGTGAACGAATGCAGGAAAGGTGATATGTGATTAACATCATTAGAATCGTTAACGGCTGCCATTTCCTTTCCTGTGCATATGGCGACATATTATTGCTCATGTGTCGCGACGAGCGTTCGTTTTAACATGCCATCATACATAAATTTCCTTCGTCGGTTGTTTTTTCCGCAAGTTTCCTGTTTCCTATTTCTGGCTACGGTTTCATCAACGTTCTTTTAATTCTTTCTGCATTCAAATTTTCCAAATTAATATATGTTGAATTTTTGACGATCGACAGAAACTACATTTAGCTTTTGCGTGGCATGGAATGGGCGGCTTAACTGGGAAAAATGACAGGTGTTTAAATGATATATATGTTAATCAAGTACCCCCGATCATGTTAGTGTTTCGAGAGCGTTGTGATGTATGTATGCCAGATTATTTTTTTTGCCAGATTCGTTTTTGTGCGAAAACGTTGGTGATTAATGCCTTAAAAGTATTCTCCTATAAAATTAACATTAAAATAACAATAACAATTATGTTGGAATAAAAATTAAATAAGTAAAAGTCATAATTAATCGCCTTATAATAATCGCGCAAGACATTATTATTATATAATTGATTTGTAGATAAATAGATAAAATTATATTCAGGTTATTATTGCTTTTTAAAAATTCATCTTATTGTTACTTAACTTCTTTGCAATTATTGAAACCGTTTGAATTATTTAAAATTTTAGCATGAAATTAAGGTAAGACATTTTAAACAGACTATATCACATATTATCAAAAATTATATAATAATCGTTGGCTTTCATAAACTCATTAGCAGCCTGATTTAATAATTAAAGTATTTGCTTCCTCAAAAATTAATTAACTCCTAACAGAAAGTTGCAATGAAGCCGACAAATCAATAAACACATACGTATTATTCATTTTTTTTTACAAAATTTGTAATGACCTTTGATTATTTCAGTTAAATATTGACATGCTAGTTTAAAGTATTTAATGGTTTAAATTCAATTAGTGATGAAGTAACTACTACTTTTTATTTTAACATCGTATCAAACTAGTTTTCGCGGTACAGACCGCCACATCATTATTCAATCACGACTAATTCATTTAGCTTCATTACTCCATGAGCTCTAATTAAATCAATCAAGTACCATCCTTTTAATTTTATGGTGAATTGCTGACGTTGTCTCCTTTTATCGTCAATGACGGTGGTGACGCTGATAGCCGATTAGCTGCACTAGAGTACATTGACATAATTAGGTAAAGATTGACAAGCGAGCAGGATAACAAGCCATCCGATAGACTAATCAGGACATGGAGAAAAACACGACCTATTCAATAGAGATTGAAAACTCAACATAAACAAAATCGGTGACCTAACACAAATTGTGTTCATTCATATTCGACATCTCAAATAGTTCCCCTCTTTCATTCAACTCATATTCAATCAGATCAAAGAGGATATATCAGGTTGACTTCAGGTGTTCACACATATTATTCCCTTTTTATGAGAGTTAACAATATTTGACATTATTATTATCAAAGATATCTTCCAATATTAAAACAAATCGTATTTTTAGCCATTTTATAGTTTTATTTTACAAAATTTGAAGGAACAACCTAACATTATTGTAATTAAATAATCCTCCTCATACGGGACCCTCTACGGTACCTTAAAGTTTTTGGCGCCTCTTAAAGAGTCAATTCATCTTCAAAAATTGGTTTTTGTATAAATTAAAAAAGACAAATTTATAAAACCTTAAATATGTATCAATTTGCCCTTTAATATTTATTTTTGCCCTTTAATATTTAATCAAATAAAATAAAATTTGATTTAAATCAAAATCATTCAAATCGTATAAAATTTAGAATCAAAAAAACATTGCTTTTTTATATTCTCTTTCTCTTCAACTTCAATCAGTTCAATTTCATTAAAATTCAACACTATTTCAATTTCAATTTAATTCGACTAATATTTTATTAGCTTTAATACGTTTTGAACATTCATTTACCTTAAAATTTTACAACAATTATTTACAATAAAATCATAACTAATATCGTAAACAATTTGTGGAAGCAGAGCAAAGAATTGTATCCCGAAGTTGGGTTATTCCAATAGCAGTCTTTCTATCACTCGAAATCAATTATTTTTAACGCGTAGTCAAAGAATAAGGACAACTCAAAGAAAATCTATTTACAAATTCTGTAGGAGTTCAGACAAAAAATTGCATTTAAAAAGCAGTGACAGATTCAAATCATACTCATACCAACCATCACCACCCCTCTCATAGGGCATACCCTTAAAAAGGCAAAAGTAGTCGCCATCATCATAGTCATCGTAGAAACAAGAGAAAACAGAAAACCGAAATTTAATTCCGAATACACTTCCGCGACGCAACCAAGAGCACAACCTTCAACGAATGCAAGGGCACAACTTTCAACAGATACCAAATGGCATTGACATCCTTTTTAGTACCATTCCACCACTCTCGGGGGAGGGGTCGCCCGACGGGTGCGCCCTTTCACTGAATCATCAACTTTTGTGATTGACCCTTTGTTAAGATGCGGTCAGTCATCTTATTGTGTAACCTGTCTATACCCTTTCTAGTTCAACCTTAAAATCTCGTCGGACAGTGCAATGAATCTGCGGTGTACAAATAGAAGAAGAAGAAAAGAAGAAAAGAAAAAGGGAAGGTCTGGACATCATATCCTCGAAACACAAAATTTCTGTTATTCAATTTGACAAAATATTTCATAAGCAGTTTATTCTTTCTTGGTGGTTTAGAATCCACTTTGGAATTGATTAGTGTTTTCGACTGTTTTTTTGTCGCAAACTTACAAAAAGTTGGAAGCAAGTTGAAGAGAATATATAATTAATTTAAATGACACAAAACATTACAGTTATAGAAAGGATACAGGATGCTGCGGAAGCTGCATGATACTAACTTGATTTACGAAAAATGACCACTTACGTGATTTTGTTTCGCCAGTGTAATCAGTAAAACATTGAGTGAGAACGAAATCGAAAACCAATAAAGCAAATTATTCCTTTAGGAAGATAATTTTTTCCTTTTTAATTTTTTATGAAATTATAAAATAACAAAAGGTTTAGCACGAGAAATCGATTTTCTCTGCTGATGAGAATACTACGATATGACATTTAAGAGATGGATTCGCTGGACCATATGTAGCCTTGATCCTCTATGTGATAGTCATGAAACAGCTGCAACTGACAAGCCAATACCGACTTCATGATGCCATTCTCAAAGGATCCATTTCTATTTAAAAAGCGGTCAAACAAAAATAGAGGGGGAAGGAAGGAAATTGAAAATTTGATAAAGGAGGTAAATAAAGAAAATACCAAAAATGGCACAACATAGAAAATAAAAAGGGAAGGAAATATAAATGTAATTTATTTTCTAATTTTGTAAGGAATGAGTAGGATACAAAACCTCTAACATCTCAAAATTCCTATGAATCTATCCTAATATAATTTTTATCAACTTATTGACACAAAGAATATTAAATTTAAAAAACCACTTATCTTGGTTTTCTCCTTTTTTGCCTTCCCTACCTCTTCCTTCACTTTCCACCTACGGAAATTATCATACAGTCCATCAAATTGAATACAAATGGCCTTAACAAGTCGCTCAGTTTAGTAAAACATTCTTCGTTTCTTTTGATGCTCAATGATTTTCAATGACGATGTCTTGGCTGACGATTTTTTCTTATTTGCCCACTGTGCCCTTTTCTTCAATCCGTCATTCAACTGAGGCGATAAAAAAACTTTGAATTCCTGTTAAGATTTTTGGAAAAAATGTCAGTAAATGAACACTAATAAAGAAGAACGTAACAAAAACTGTCTGTAGCTTAAAAGAAATTTTTATGGCTTTAGAAGAGTCGTTTATACCTTCTCTTCACTTTCGTCTTCTTTCATCTTTCAAACGTCGTCCTTCAAACTATGATTCTTTTTCCTTTCAAGAGGATTTTTTTATAATCTTGTTTCCTTGAATGGTCCATGCAAAAAATAAAAGCAAAAGTAACAAAGGACCAAGTATGTCCTTCAGGATAGTTTTACGAGCTTATATTTTTACTTCTTTCATCAGATGTTTTCTTGAAAAAATTTAATTAACGTGTATAATAGCTCTCTGTGGCGTCCACTCTGTGGCGTCCATTTAAATCCTTCAGTTCGTTCAACGTAATATCGAAAATCTAATAGAAGTACATTTTATTTATTTAATTGCGGCATACTTGGACCTTGGTGCTTGAGATTATTAAACATTTCTTAGTTTATAAGTTTTGCTGTATAACATTTTTGATATTTTGTCTTTGAATATCCTTTAAATCCTTTACCTGTTTTTAAATTTTCTCTTTGAATTTTTTTAATACGCTTTTTAATTTAATGAAAACCAAAAAAATTAAATTTGTTCGTAATTTCCAAATTTTTAAATTATTTACTTTTATTTTCTGTTCTTTTTCCGATTTTTGTTTGTATGTCTCTTAAACAATTGCACTACTTTCTACCATTTTTGCTATTTTAACAATATCTTCAATTATTTTTATTGTATTAAATTCTAATTCACGAAAGTTAGCAAGAGTACATTTTGACAAAATTTATCCTTAAATGTTATTCCATTTAAATTGTAAATGGTAATAAACAATCAATTTGGAATAATAAGCAAATTCTAAAACAAAACACTAATGTTAATAATTTGTTCTAATTTTAGGAGAAAGAATTGTCCATTTTTGTAAAATTTAACAACATTTAAAAATTATCCCGAGAAATTTTAAAAGTATATCCAAAATTATTTCAAATTTCATAAAAACTTACTTTTTCATAAACGCTTATTAAAACTTCCACAAAATGTAACCTAAAATAACAGCATAATAATTTTAGTGAAACCTTGTTCTTTCATCTCCAATACTGCATCTGCCTTCCTTCTAACTCCCCCACCCTCTATTTTTTCCCTTTTCTTTTGTAATACGTTTTCATCCACAGATTTCTCTATACGAGATAATTTTCTTTTCAACACTTTTTGTGGATTTGGAGCACAAAGTAATTGATTAACTTCGAACACTGATGAATATTGACGAACAGTATGAAAGAACGCTCTTTTTTCATCTACGTTTCAAACGCCGGCTTGTCTTTCTTTACTGTTAAAGAATTTTATTCTCCAAGTAGGTTATGTTGTTTTAGTATCTTTTCTTTCTTCGTTCTTACGCCCGTTTTTTCATTCATTTTTTACTACAATTTTTTTGTAATTATAATTTCAAATGAACATCAGCAGCAATTTCAGCCCACAGCGAATCCATTGAAAAGTTTAACAACAAAAGTTTAGCCAACATCCCATTGGTTGCTCGCAACAACTGCTCACCATTTCGCGCGGCTTTCTTACTTTCTTCCACATTTGTTTAAGCTACCGTCGAAGAGGCATGAGTAGCGACGATGCTGCCAACAGTTTTGGATAGCCGTGCGCTGATTAAATATCTGAGACTAGCTTAAAAAAATTGTGAAAATTTTTTTAATTACTTTTCTACAAATTTACACAATTCTTGAATAATGATTGAAAGTCCCGTAAACTTAATTTTTACTAAATTAAAATTTCTAAGAAAAAAAAATTCCTTAATTTTCATCCATTCACTGAAAAGTTATTTTTGTTGTATTTTCTAATATTAATTTCAGTCATACTTGCATATAGTTTACCCGAAGACAAAAGCCAATGTCTCCGACTTTAACTTTAATTTTTATTAATTTATTGTTATATGTTCATTTTCTCCTTCGTTCCAATTGTATCGATTGGCACTGATAGACTTAGGCACACTATTATGGACGGTATACCCAATGTGTCATATTTTCTGTCATTGTTATTTATTCCACAATTATTATAACGCTCCGTATGATATTTAATATTTATTTTGGTCGAGAATTTGTCTTCATTTATTTAGAAATTTTTTAATCTGTTCAAAATAAAATCTGTCCATAAAATCTAGCTTCCGTTCGAATTTGACTCTTTTGGGTTTTTTAATATTTTTTAAAAGTTTTTACTTTATGTATATTTACTGGTGTTGGCGTAAATAGACATAAGTCCTTGTTGCCAGTATTGCTGACGTTACTTCTATTCTGGCGATTTAGTTTCTGTATTCGGCGCCGGCAACGGGTTAAGAACCTTTTTGAACATTCGAGTGTTTAAATGTTGGCTCGTACGGGAAACATTTGCCTGTTGTTGACGTTGACTGTTAGCTGTTATTTTTGCCGCTGGTTCGTTGGTTACTGTTGTTTTCATTAGTAGCTGGTCCATTATTGATGTTGTTTGAGTCGGTTGTTTGCTTGTTTCTGAGATAATTGCTCCTGCTTCTGTTTGTGATTGCTGTTTTTATTAAAGTTTTAATATTTGTTGCTTGACTTTTTAGACTCTCTTTTGTTTATTGCCTCATATTGTTTCTATGTTTACGTCATTTCTCACTTCGTTGGTGGCGCTATTAATGAAGTTATTTTTTTCTGATGCTGGTTTTCGCCACCGCTGTTGCGGATTATATAGCTTGTTTAAAGAGGATGTTTTTTTGGGAGTGATAATTTCTATTACTTACGGCTCTGATGTGGTTTTTATTACAAGGTAATAAAAAACACACACACACACAAATAAACCCACGGATAAAATAATACAATCGGAATCGCCTTACTCCATACCATTGCGATGTAACTGATACTCTATTATATAATAACGTCAAGTACATCCTGGCACAAATTTAATGGTCACTCCATCTACGAACTTAACCGCTTTCTCTTAGATATAAGCACATCTTCTTTTATTGCAGCGCTAAAAACTATTGATTTCACCAGTTCGACAGTAATTATACTACAAAAGCGTGCGACAGTAATTATCATACCACCACTGGTGATTGTATTTGCACCGTAAATGTATATTACCGGAATAGGGTTGAAAAATTTCAAAAGAGCATTGGAACAACTCCAACAAAACGCAAGGGACATGACCTCAAGGGGCCAGTTACAACAAGCTTCATTTTTATTTCACGCATCTGATGAGCGGTACTGGCTGCTTCCGTGCCTATCTATGTAAATATGGCCACGATATAAGTAACGTGTATGCGGTCGTATATTAAAAATCTGATTCTCAGACCATTAACTTCTTGCAATTCGGTGGATAGCGTATTGAACTCATCTGAAACAATGGTGGAGATCCATCATGGCAGATCCATCTATATACGTTCCAACACACATATTACGTCTTTGCTAACCAGAAAACAAAATGTGTTCGTCTTAAAAAAGAATTACATATAGCCATTTGAAGGATTAACCATATCATAATACATTTTTTGAGGGAAATTAATTCTAACACGAGAAGCTAGAGCAGGGAATGGTTTAAACAGCGACGAGTATGTGGTAAAACGGACGGACGGATGGTCATACTGACACATTGAAATAAAAAGTTTTGTGGCTATGGGAGAACTACGTACGTTCGATAATCTGGTCCTTTCCCGTGGTATATTTAACGATAGAATCGTTAACGATTGAAGGACATGGGTTTAAAATCTTTCGCTGAAACTTATAGTACGTCCCCATCATTAAAGAAAACTCACACAAATAAACGCACACGCAGACGAACTCTATTATTGACGCCAACAATCACAATTTGTGTTTTATTTGATACATTTTTATATTTTTTCGGCGTTTTTGCTGAACAGTCGAATAGCGAATGCTTTGTCTGCCCCGTCGTTGGTTGTACTGTACAGTACAGTAGAAAAACTGCAGACATCACCCTAAGGAAGAGATAAGGTGAGGTTCTTTGTAGAGGTTTCTCTTTATAATACAGAAAAACAGAACTAAACTAAATATTGAACTAAATTGAGGCCAGATATTACAGCCAATTAAGTTTTCAAATAATTGCCTTCTACAATTTAATTGCGGGTCACGAATTGTTATTGGCGAATTATATGTTACAAATATTACGAAGGTTTTACCGTTTTCTTGTCCGTTAATATTTTATAAAACTATCTTAATAGTTTTCACTTGAATTCTATGAATTATAATCTTTTAACTACATGTGATGAATTTATGAAATGTTCTTACTTCCTCGCATTGAGAATTATTGTACCCATGAATATCGAAATTAAGATTTCAGCAGATTTATATATATTGTTCATTCTGGAATACATTTCAGTTAGTTTTATTGTGGCTCCCGTATACGTGTCATACCCATGTCTCTCACATAGCTAAAAAAGGCGGTAGAAAATATTTTATTGAGAATTACCTTCAATGCCAAATTAGGTGTCTTCCATTTCTTTCACAATCATGTGTAGTACGTGTTACACGTGTAACTAATTTGGGAAACAATGGTTTATCCCAATTAGTTTAAAAATAATTTTATTATAGAAAGAACTGTAGCTTCTAATTTTCATATTATTCTATTTAACCGTATTCTACTTGTGCCCCCACATGCCTGCACACCCATCCGCACACACACCACACACAGATGGTTGCATTCAATTATTTTAACTTCGTGTTGATTATATTCGTGTACTTGTATCCATATTACATATTTCATTCCTTCAATTTATCAAATATTTTATTTGTTTTATTCTTTCAAATTATTAATTACACATTTTCCCCATTGTTTCTAGTTTGCTGCAACATATCAAATTGGGTGTAATACATTGAGTTGACTTAATAATCAGGAATGCAAAATCAATGAAACAATTTAGTAAAATTGACAAGCATAACATGCGTATATGTATATAATTTATATGAAATTAAACTAAATAAAGTTGTCAACATGTAAAAAAATATTACACATATTATATTTAATTCTTTACTGAGCTGATTAGCTAAAATCCGAAGGCTATTTAAAAAATTCTGAAGCCAAGTTAAAATTTTTTGATGTTTCTTAAATCAATATCGTCATTCTGAAGTTCAAATGAAAATTTCTGGTATTAAATCGCGGAAATCTGAGATATTTTGGAAGATTTCTGAAGTCCATATTCATAGAAAACCTGAATTCCAATTATAATGGAGTCTAGAAGCGAGGCATACTGACTATTATGTTGTCCAATTGTAAACATCTAATTGACGCTATGTCGTCAAGAAACCAATTAGTGTATAAAGAAATGAATGCACAATGAAAGAAACTAATACTGATCTTGCTATTTAACGTTATTAAAATTATAATTAAAATTAAAAATTCATTTTCCGCAATTCAATACCACACCTTCCACCATTCAATAACACGCAAACAAACAACAACGCAATCAACCAACTCACATAAAAAAACCAACCCGGATTAACCACCCAAATGCCGTGAGCTATATGTGGATGAAATAATTTCACAAACAGAAATCAAATAATAAACGCTCATGCATTCACCCTCATTTACCTTATTACAGCTAACGAATAACGAATATGTATCCCATGGAAAGGCCCTTTTAAATGAAACATAAAGGAAACGATTAATTTGTACGCTGCGCTGAAAGTTAACATTCCAGAATAATGACAGAAATAACAATAACAGCAAAAAAACTGCACTAACAGTAACAAAAATAGCAGCGACGCAAAGAGGACTTTTGTGCAATTGGTGTCATTTTGTTTTCGTTTTGAAAGTTTTTCATTTGAAAGGATATCCTATGAAAATACCGACAACCTCTAAAGCCATAAACATATAGAAAATCTCGCGCAAAATTGGTCGCAGCGGCATGTCAAAATACCACAGGCTTTAGGGTTTAAGAGATTGAGGAAAAATAAAATGTCTCTGTTGCCTCATCCGGCAACTGCGGTCGAAACTGCCATCAGACTTAGCATTTCACAACATATTTAATCTCTTCTCTCTCTGTATCTATTTATCTGTCTCCCTCCTTGCCTTTTCTACTGTATATTTCTTACATGTCGCTGCGATCAATGTCGCGGACCATTTCCTTTGAAATTTCACAACAATAACTGTAGAAAAAACATTGGGTAAAAGAGAATAAATAAATAAATAAATAAATAAATAAATACATTCAATAAATTGAAAATAGATTAAAAAATAGATTCAAAACTAATTAATGGCGTTCTTCCTCTTTCACTTTTTTTATCCCTTTTCTATATAATGCTTGTTGCGCGATTGTCACTAAGTTTTCTCCCATTACTCTCGTATTACAAATTTTCCCCGAAATCACAACGAAATCGTGCCATTAAAGAAGCTGCATGCAATTAAGTTCATTTTGATAAATTCACAATTTTATATATTTAAACATAAATATTTATATATCATTCAACCCCACCGTTGAATATAGTTTAAATTCTTGAAAATACTTTCCGAACGATATATTCCCAAGAATTTAATCTACGTTCGATCCCCGCCGTTTAATGATATATTAATATTTATGTTTCAATATGTAAAATCGTGAATTTATTACGCGCTTATCTGTTGCAAGATGTAGGAAATTTATGAATTAAAATTAATCCCTCGGTTGACGAAGTTGTGCAAAAGCTCGGCATACCTGATATTAAAACAGGCACATAGATTTACAACCACATACCCAAAGGGGTAAAGATATATTCACTTTATTCTTTCGTCTACAATGCATTAAAAGAGATATTGCAGATGTAGAAAAGTTGATTCTATTAAGCTTTTTTTTCTTCTGTAACTATTCTTGTCTGTCCATAAAGTTTACTCTATAAAAGTTAAATTGTACAACTGAACAGGAGGATGACATCCTACACCCTACATGCTGTACACAAACTTAAGACATATTAAAGTTAGCGTTTTCAATTTATTTTATATCTCTTTACAATGCTTAATGACATCTATTTTAGATTTCGTTGGAAGAAAGACAGCTTTTGATGATCTCGTGACGGATGCATAAAAGGAATATTAAAGACATATGAGATATTTTTTCAAGAAAGAGAGAGAAAGGGGGAGAAAAACGGAAAATGATTCTATTAACATAATTTTGTCAAGTTTTAGGCGATATTTTTTATTTTCAAGGTCGTAGCAGTCCATTTGTACCATTTGTAGGATATATTGTTGAAAGCAAGAAGAGGATGAGGAATTAAGAGGGCTGAGCAATTAAGAAGCAACCGAAGAATACCAACAACAGCGACATCAAAAAATCATCCAGTCTACTGATTTCGTCTAGTCCTTAGTCTTATTCATTAAATAATTTAAAAATACCATTATGAGAGACTCATTATAATATTTTGAGCTTTTTATTGAATACATTTTTCTCAGTTTTTATTGTATTTAAACTTTCCTCTATTCTAAAGCGATTGAGAAGAATTATATTGACTGTTTGGCTGCTTTAAAATTGGAAATTTTAGTCCCTTCTTTCCTTCAATTTGATAAATATTTCAAATTTTATTGTTGAAGTTACTCAATAATATTCTTATATTGTTGAATATAACAATATTCTGGTATTCTGGTGAGTATGTCCCAGTAATATCCCAGTATTCTGGTGAGCTATGACACAAGTCATTTATAACATGTTACAATTTTTGTCATTCAAATTTGTGATCTGTATTCTGGTTAAGCGGTGACAGCACGAAAGCTCTTTACATTAACCATTGATAATAATTATTCAATATTCGATTCGTTATATATATATATATATATATATATATATATATATATATATATATATATATATATATATATATATATATATATATATATATATATATATATATATATATATATATATATATATATATATATATATATATATATATATATATATATATATATATATATATATATATATATATATATATATATATATATATATATATATATATATATATATATATATATATATATATATATATATATATATATATATATATATATATATATATATATATATATATATATATATATATATATATATATATATATATATATATATATATATATATATATATATATATATATATATATATATATATATATATATATATATATATATATATATATATATATATATATATATATATATATATATATATATATATATATATATATATATATATATATATATATATATATATATATATATATATATATATATATTCTTGTTATATATATATATATATATATATATATATATATATATATATATATATATATATATATATATATATATATATATATATATATATATATATATATATATATATATATATATATATATATATATATATATATATATATATATATATATATATATATATATATATATATATATATATATATATATATATATATATATATATATATATATATATATATATATATATATATATATATATATATATATATATATATATATATATATATATATATATATATATATATATATATATATATATATATATATATATATATATATATATATATATATATATATATATATATATATATATATATATATATATATATATATATATATATATATATATATATATATATATATATATATATATATATATATATATATATATATATATATATATATATATATATATATATATATATATATATATATATATATATATATATATATATATATATATATATATATATATATATATATATATATATATATATATATATATATATATATATATATATATATATATATATATATATATATATATATATATATATATATATATATATATATATATATATATATATATATATATATATATATATAACTTTTATACATATAATATATAAAACTTTTCCTATAAAGCAAAGAACTCTAAAAATTATCGATGTTTTAAAGTTTATTAAAATATTAAAAATACTATATGCATTTTTGGCGAGTTATTTTTTTAAATTTTGAAATGTTAACCCACTGATAACCCATTCCTTATTTTGTCAGGAAGGTGAATTGCGAAAAGGATCTAATTTTATTTAAGGCAATGGTTAAATAATAGTCAAATCCAAGCAGCCCTACGCTCGAGGTAATCATCATTCATTGCGAACAACTCAACTGAATTGCCATCGATTCAAATGTAATTGAATTCATTGAAAAGTTCTATTCACAGTTATTTCAACTGAAAACATACTGTAAAAGATCTATAATCATCATCAACTACTCTATAACAAGCTGTATCAAGTGATGCTTGAATAATTGAATGAGCAAGAGAAACTCATTTTCAATGATGGCAATAGGTATCAGGAGGTTAAGCTTAATATGTATCAGTATGTGAACAGGGTGGGATCAAACCACTAGAGGTCGAGCATTGTCGTGGTTTAGAAGAAATAAGAGATTCAATGACTCTATAAGTGTTTGGAGTCTCATGAACGGGATTAATTAAAAATAGATAGGCAAACGAACTAACAATAAACCAACAAACCATCGATGCAACCAGTCAACTAATCAACAAACCCAACTATCAAAACCAACTAACTAACCAACCCAGCCAATCATCTAAGCCATCCAACTAGCCTATCTACCATCCAAGTAAACAACAGAATAATCGACCAACAGATCTGCCAACCGATCCTACTTCGGTTTACTTCAAGAACACACCTGTGGGCATCAGCCAACGAAGAAATAAGAGAACCGAAAGTGAAGCCATATAGAAAATGGAAGTAAAAGCGGAGAAATAAAATTTATTAAGATATAGATAAATAGATTGACGCTGAATAGAGTTTGAATATAAATACAACGAGTAGAAAAACGGACAGACATTAAAGACCATGAAGAATAACAAGATTAAGAAACAAAGTGTGAGTATTCTGATGTGAGGAAGTACATCCAAGTTGCAAAAAGAAGAAGCAAAGAACCCGTCGAGAGTTTTCAACCAGGATGTATCATTACAAAAAACACCAGAGGTAATAAAAACAAAAACTAAAGCAGCAAAACAACAAAAACAAAAGGAAAAGGAAAAGGGAAGAAACAAAATTAATAATATAATAGACAGACAGACAGACAGCAAGTTGATTCCTTTTAGGCGTAAATTATTATAACTCATACGTACTGTTATTCTGATGCATCTCTCTACATTTTTCAGAATACTAAATGTGTAGGAGCGATAACAATTTGTGGAACCCGTTATTCGGTTTTTACCTCCGCGAATACGTCCTTGACTTTTTTGAATATGTTAATTAAGAGCAGGAAAAAACATTCGAATGGGTTTTTCTCTAAAATGAAGTGAAAAATATCGTTTCTCTCCAATACAACTTCATTCAAATAACTTTTCTTAGCTCAGTCCGTAAGTACCACGATATTGTTCCAACTCTGCGACATATTTGTAATGATTTCGACAAAAAATAGGCATTCCGTATGAGAAACTTGTAGATATTTTATATAAAAAGTAAACAATAAATATGTCAAGTAAAATAGTGCGGATTCAGCGGCACAGACATCTTTAAGCCTCATTATTAGAATTAATTAATGAGCCTTAAATAAGCCATAAATAAGTCAGTGCCTTTTGTTGAGCTCGCCAATGTTAATGGCAAATGTATAGTTTGCTTTTTACATGAAATGTTTACAACTTTTTTATATAAAATGCCTTTCAAATTTTTCCAAATTTTCCAAATCCAAAGAAGGTGGCAGATGATTTCATGAACAATACCCCATCGTCCCCGTGGAAGAGGAGCAGCAGCCGAGAGAGACATAAGCAACATCTGCATCTCGTCGTACCAGATAAGTCAGTTCGTAACTATTATCTAATTCACTTCATTGATTCCTTTTGAGGCCCCAGTACAATTATTTCATCCGTTCCTTCATCCATCCTTCCACCTTTTAGAACACTCCCTACATTTCATCCCTAACACACCATTCTTCACTTTCATCCAACCATCTCACCCACGCTATTTCCTTACTTAATTCCTTCCTTCCTAACACTAGCGTTGATTCTTCTATCACCGGACTTTTTCATTCAAATCAAAATTAATTTTTTCAGCTTAAGCAATTTAAAAAATAATCTCAATGAAGGCCCTCGTATAGTCTTATAATCTCAACGAACTCATTTTAATATTTTACGTTCATTGCTTCCCCCGCTCATTCTCATTTTTTATATTCATTTATATCCTTTTATATCAATATTACTTTATTTATTCTTTTATCGTTCAATTGTGTCTGATCTCGAAAAAAACTGTCCAAATCTATTTCGAATGAAATTTAAACTAGCAAGAACGTTATCTTCGGCCTGGGCGAAGCTTATATATCCTACTCTCGAATCTATTGATAACAACGTTCAAATAAAATGGCAGCGGGTTATATAGATATATTATTTATTTATATTTAAATTATTATATTTACAATTATAACCAGCCTGTGATGACAGAGAATATTCGTGCCAAATTTCATGTCAATATTTCTATTTTTACGCCTATACGCCTGCACTAATTTTGTCTCTAGTTTGCGGACCACGCCTATTTTTTGATCATATTTTCAAATGAGGTAGTAGACTCGAATATACAATTTCATCTTTAGGTTCGCACTCGGAGCTGAGAACGCGATTTAATTCACATTAAATACCAAAAGTAGGTGTGGAAGTTATCCGATTTCGCCCATTTTCAACACCAACCATCATAACACGAAATATTCGTACTAGATCTCATGATCATAGCTTCATTCGTTTTCTTGTAATCGTGATTTCCACAGACAGGCAGACAGACAGACGGACGGACATAGGAATGTATCCTATTTCCCTATAGGGAAATAGGATATAAAAAGAACAGAAATGACAGCGTGGTTCTTCATTTTCCGCTACCATTTTTCCCTTTCTTTACAGGTTAGAAAGGAATTCAATTAATGCATTAAATTGAAAAATTGTATAAATAAAAAGAAACTGTAAGAAATTTATTTAGAAATTTCAACGCGCATAGGAAAACTTATTACTATTCCTCTCATTTTTTTTTGGTACACGTGAAACTCTCTACTTCCGGGACAGGAACGTAGGGTGGAGACAGAGGAGAGAAAAGGAAGGCAGAAAACATAAATTCAAAAGAAGCGAACATAATCTTACTTCCACTATTCTGTGATTATATTTTAGTATTAATAATTATTTATGGTCCTCTATTTATTGTACTGATGGTATCAAAATGATAAGTGGGAATGCTTGAGAATGAAATTTAACAGAAAAAAACGGGCTTTAAAAAAGAATAACGGCCGAGCATTTCAAAAAGTTAGGGAAAACGTTTTAATAACTCTACAGAAGAAGAAGAAGAAAAGAAAAAGGAAATTCCATAGAAGAGAAAAAATAACAATAGGAAGAAAATGATAAAGACAGGAATATAAGAGACAAAAAGTAGTAAATAACAAGACAAGATTTTGAGAGCGCATTAATTAACTCTATAAAAGGAAATGAGGGGAAGAACAAGTAAGAACTAACTTCGTCTAGCCGAAGCTACACCGGTAATATAAATATTTAGCCTGGCCCTAGTTGTCAATGGGCTGTGCGCGCCCTTTCAATACTACATTTATCTTTTCTTCATTCATTTAGATCCGCGGCGGACATTTGAGCGATGTTAAATTCCATACATAATGACATAAATGAGCCTTTGAAATAAAACATAATTCGAACAATCAAAAATTGCATTAATATTTGTTCCATTTCAACATCGATCCGCAATAGAGAAATAATTAAACCTCATTAAAAATAAAATAAAAATTTAATTTAATGAATTAAAATTTATTAAATTCACTAAAAGTTATCAAAACATTTGCTGTATAATTGTTATAAAATGTAATTGTTATTAAATGTAATAATTAAAAAATTTCGGTTGAAAAGTTTTTGGTTGTAAAAGACCAAAAGATCTACATTTAATATGACTTTATAGCATGTCTCGTGGTATTTCAATCAAAAACATTATTGAATAGATTCCGATCCCGTTTTAGAAGAACAAGTTTATTCGAAAAATTTTATCTGTGAAACTGCTTTTAAAGTTCAGAGAAAAAAGGAACGAAAAACTGTTGAAATTAAATTTAAATGTGTTATTATTCCCGACCAACACAACCTCCAACATATGCGTCGCACCACAAAAGAAAAAGATCCCACATTCTTTATAATTTATATCGTCAAATCTATGCACGTCGTTGTGTGCACGACTATGGTTAACTGCCTCGAGACTGGAGCTGATAAAGTGGAACATAAGTTTTCTTGTTGGAGGTTATAAGAAGAAGCAGAAGTAACGAGGTAAGCACCATCGACGCAGCCAATACCTCGAGGAGAGGCAACAGTAGTAGCACCAATACAAACAACTCCAACATTATCAGCAGTGATAACAGTACTATCAACACAATAATCACAAGCAGCAGTTACTTCAACGACATAATAATCAGCAGTTAATGGAATGATGCTTACAGCACATAATATTTTACTAGAATTATAGATGTTTGCATGCATTCGTACATATATATGTGTGTGTATGTGTTTGTGCTTACACGTGTCAGGCTGCTTCAGGGTGCCCCTTCAATTTCAAGGGGCTCGCAACGTAACTCAACGCCAGTTCTCAACAGATTGATTGACTGAATGATGACCTGACTGAGTTTTCATAACTGAATAATTGCCAACTAAATTTTTGAATGATTGCCAGACTGAAACTATGACAGAGTAAAAGATTATCACCTGAAGTGAAATGACTAAGGAGATTAACTAAAATGGAATAGAAACACACTAACTGTGTAACTAACTTGCCTAAGCGACTAATATCTTATCTGCCTTTGTGTCTCTCTTCTTCTTCGTTTCTTTTTATATTGATGGACAAATAATTTATAATGATTAACTGATAGTTTTCTTGAAAGTTACTTCGAATAGGCGACATTTTATCTCCATATTCATCATTATACACATACACCCAAGTGTGCATCAACCCACACATTAGACATTTGACACGTGATAACTTTATGCAGTTCGCGCAATATCTCAGTGTTCAGTGTTCAGGCTCAGTGTTTAATCCGATTGTCGTTAAATTCCTGTGCAAACGTCATCATCAAGTGGCAATATTTACAGTGGAAAACAAGAAGAAGGAGTGGGCGACGAAACGTTACCAGCGGAAAGACATAAAAAATTTACAACAGACTGATTAACATTCTGAGTGATTGAGAACAAATGGTTGGGATGATAGCTGGATGGTTGGGTGAAAAATATGATGGTGTAAAGTAAGTGAAAACGATGGCCATGATGTTCTTGCCACGTAACTCGTAAATTTTAAATTGAGCTAGAACAACTATAGCTGATATACCGGAAGTAGTCTAAAATGTAATCCAAAGATAATTACTTTATCGTTCTTTATGGAATATATCAAGTTGAATGCCGTATACATAAGCATACTTAGTACGAAAAATCTCGTTATACATGCAAACCAAAGTAGGCGTGTATTTTGATTTAAGAGTGAAATAAAACATTTCGTCGTTTATATTTTGTTTTTATCGAAACCTCTCCAATTTTTTATAGAAATCTTAAAAAAAATCCAAAAAAGAGGAAAACACAATTCCAGATATCTCTGAATACTTGTAACGTCATGCTGTTCATACGTATGTCCATTTTATGAAAATATCTTTATATTTCTACAAATTAGAAATCCTATATTTTGAACTCCTACAACGTCTGAGTGTAAACCTCTCATTGACATTAAAATTGGTTTTGCTAATAGGGCGCATTTTATAAAAGATTGGTATTGTTATAATTTCACAGTTTCCATTCAATTGCAGAATTAAAATTGTAATAGTTCAAAACGAAGATATTTGGAACGAGTTTCTCCACACTAACCTTGAAGAGTCATGACATATATTCATATATAGTCATAATATATAGTCATAATATATATATGGCTATATAGTCTATATAGACATATAGACATATATAGTCATAAATTACACTAGCCTTTAAAGCCAGCGGCAACTAATAGTTAATAATTTAAGTATTAATGTGTATTTGTTTGATACTAAACAACTACTTAAAAAACATGGTGGTTTTTCCAGTTAATAGTTTGACTTCGAGAAATGGCAGACATATTCCAGATTAGGCTTTCTCAAAAGACCGCCAAAGTTAATATTTAATCAGCTCTTAGTTATGTGCTTTATTTAAGCGCATCACATTTTTCCATACACGCATTGAAGTTATAGAAACGTCTTTAAGAATATGCGGTCCTCGTGCTAATTCCATATTAAATTTAAAATTAAATATTTTCTGCTACATAGATGTTCTTGTGGTTTTAACACAACACACTGGCTCTGTTATAGAATTTATTTCAACCATGAAAGCTTAAACTCAAAATAAGCCCCATCAAATAATACAATATTTCAGCAAATCTTGACGAATTCAACATAATGGGCGTAACTATCACGTTTAGAAGATGAGATTAATTGAATATCTCTTTTCATTTATGATTTTTCGAAGCTCCTAAGTTGGCTAGATCGAGCTGCTCTTCAATTATATCATACCGTTACTCGGAAACCGAAGATTCATTCAAGCTAATTAGATGATAAATTATTTCCTAAGAGAAATTTCATTCACTTTCCTTTCTTTGTTCTTCTATCTTTTAATTTTCATCATCTCAACATCTAAATCTTATAATTATTTCTTTACTACTCTTCAAAGGACCTTTAGTTGCTGTTTTAAAATTAATTACTGATAATAACCATGAAATAGTGAAGTAGAGCATAAATAATAAGTGCGAATAAGACGAAAAGAGAAAAGGGGGCTGTAATCTTCTACACATTGAACTCGTAAATAAAGTTGCTAACGTGGTCATTAAAATATTTCTCAACTGATTTCTCGTGCAAAATTTTGTGGATATTTTTGAGAAGGGGTAATGCGGGTGAAGCAGCTGAGGGAGGGTTTGAAGCAGTTGAGTAGATGGATTAATTAATGGGTGAATTATAGAAGACGACATCTGAATGAACCAGTGTTCGTGTAAACGGAGTATTTTATCCGGAGAAAATTTCAAGAAAAATAAGTGTAGATAATGATAAATTGAGAAAGCTTATAAGGAGCGGAATATTTAATAGTACGATTGAATAAGTAAGAAATTAAAAGAGGCGGAATTAGGAAATTAACCAAAGAGAACTTGTGGTTTTAATTCTAAAACGACAGCTTGATTTAATATCATTGACAATACAGGTTTATTAAATTTATGATTTCCAGGATAATAAATCAGAGCTTTTTTATATCCGTATCGATATTAATAATTTACATAATTTAATCTAGTTCAAATAATTAATTTTTCAGAGGCTTTGCTAAAGAAACGTTGCTTTTCAAGCTTTTCATATCTTCCCTTCTCTGAAATTTTATTCTTTTTCTTAAACCTATCTTTGTGGATGTTTAAATCCTAGTATTACCACTTTCTATTGAATAAGAAATCTAGATTAAGGCATCATATATTATTTCTAGGCAGAAAATATAAACTATGTTTGGAATAGTCGCCGGAATAATCATAATATTTAAAAAGGGTGAAATTTCGAAATAGCCCAAAACCGAAATAAATAAAGAAATAGTGTCGTTGGCAACCAACTAATCGACTAACTAGACTAATAAACAACTACACTGACAGTAGTTGGTACACACTAACCACTCAACACATGCATCCTATGAATATCTAAAAAACTAGTAATGCACAATAACATTTACGAGGATTAATCTAATACGTACATGTAGTATCCAGGTATATCAAGCCCAAGTAGGACACATTCGAAACAATCGATTTAGGGTCGTTTTATGTTCACGTTATTGTTATTATAAGTGCTATAGTTGTTGATGTAATTGGTGTGGTTGTATTCAAAGTTTCTACATCTGTCAAATGTTCCACTCCCGATGAGGTTTCATTATCGTTATTTTTAATAGTTTATACCCTTAATGCATTTTGTAAACAAAGTGTGAATCCATATCCAAAAGAATTAAGTGGTTAAATTGCAGCATTAACATGTTTCTTCAATTTTTGTTCAATTTATTGAGCTCGTTTTAGTTAAAGGACTTAAACTCTCTATAATTTTTTGTTGCTTCTGTTGTTTTCAAGTGGCAAATTGTTGTTGTTTGTTGTTTTCCAGTTCTTTTGTTCTAAAATATTTGTTGTTGTTTTGTGTTATTGTGGCTTTAAATGTTTTAGTTCAGCATGCACATCCGCTTTTAGTTCTGGTTTTGCTTTTATACCCTACACTGGAGAGATAGGGTATATTCACTTTGCGCTTCCGTTTGAACGCATAAAAGGTGACGAGGCTGGTATAAAAAAGAGAGGCTGGTATATATATATTCATGCTTAGAATTATGTGATTCCTCCTGAGCATATTTTGTGCTGGTCACACGTTTGGCTGTGGAAATCACTATTACAGCCGAACGGAAACAGCTATGGAACATCTTGTTCGTGAATTCAAAGTACTAGAGCAGGGTATATGAACTTCGGCTAGTACGAAATTAGAATTCGTGCTTGTATTATTTTCTTTTCGAATTGCTGAGCATAAATCAGTTTACAGGAAATTTCATTTATGCGAATTAGTTTCAATTAAATTCACTTTCAAGAGTAACTTTTCTTCTTCTTGTCCTTACCCTCCTAAGTATTCCTCTTCGTCATCACTCTTTCCTCCCCAGGTTTACATATTTGCCACTATTTTAAGCATTTTGATGTGAGCTTTTAGAGCTTCTCTGAAGGTTGCGATAAGGAATGCTAAAGAGCGGGTAAGAACGGCAATTTGCGGCTTCAATACATCTTATCAATCACACAGCTTTTGACTTCTTAGACACCTCCTTACCGTTGTCTAAAGCTGGCAGCAAGCATCTTTGCTGCAGTATGCATAAAAAATTTAACGATTTCTCTAAAGACTTCCTATGGGAGAACTTTTCTCAAAGACGGTATATACGCTCTATAAATATTTCATGTCTTTCAGTGATGGATTTAGGTGGTGGGAACTGCAACAGGAATACGTACGATGCGATGATATTTACGTAAAGGGAGTACTTTAGTAGAGTAGCCAAATTTGGTAGAGAATTTTCGACAGCTGGAAGTAAGGGAGTGTAAAGCAGGTGAAGATTCTTATGCGAAATTTTCTGCAATGTTGTTTGACAGAATAAAAATTTCTGAAGAAATCGCCGGATTTGGCTTAATCTTTACTGAAACATTACATTCGACTGGTGGGTTGTCTACCTGACAGAAATATTCGATAACGAATATTTCAGCTCAAATTGTCCTGCTTGTGTCAGAACAACCAATGCGTATAGAATTTTTTAATAACTCTCTTCATATTAGGATGGTGGTGTTGATGTTAACAGATAATAATGTGAACAAATTTTGCGCGTATAAAATTTACAGAAACAATAAAATGTTAGCCATGACCAACATTTATGTTCACGAGAAAAACAGGATTATTTCCTTATTCACAGGAAGGATGCAGAACGACAGACATTACGGGTAAAACAATTTTATTTGTCTGGATTTTAATAGCGAGTGCCTGTTTGGTTTTATTTGTCTATATATTTACAAGCCTTAATTTGTTTATCAGTCTTCCGACTTTTCGTCTTTCGGTATTCTTCCGACTGTTTTTTCAAGTTTAGTCTTACAGGATTCCAGTCACTTTTACAATTTTCCGTTTTAATATATGCGCATGCATGCCTGTTTTCTCTAATTCTGCTGTTTTTTCCCAACCTATTACTGTTCCTACTCATGGTATTGGTTTTTCTATAAAAATCAACATTAAAACAATTGCAAAATAGCGCAAAACAAAAACAAAAGACAACAGTAAAAATAGCAATAACAACGACATACAGAGCCAGCGAAAACAATGTCAAAGAAGACCGGTTTCAAAATTTCCTCACCACATAAGCATCACCACATAAACCTATATGGTAAGAAGAAACCCTCCATCCCTTCCTCCATGTTTCGCTTTCTCACTCTCGTTTTTCCTCAGTTTCTCTTCACGTGCCTTAAATATGTTTTTTACAATGTTTACAATGTTTTTTATAACAACAACAAAAACAATAACAAGGGCCGCATTGTTATTGGGTACGCAAAACCGGATGTTTAACAAATTCTTTACCCTTCTTTCTTTATTCTTCTTTACCCAACATCTCCTTTTTACTTTGTTAGCGTCTGAGTTATTGATTGCATGTGTTAGACTTTCGTTGATTGCTGTGTACCCTGTCGTTTTTTAGAGTTTATTATTGTTGTTGCTTTTGCTTTCGTCAATGTTTGTACCGCTGTTTGTAAAAAGTGTCTATTTTTGTTGTTGTTGTGACTTTTTCGTCACAACTGTGGTTGATGTTTGGGTCCCTTTCGGAAAATCGTTTTCCATTTTTTGTTTTTTATATAGTTTCTTTGTTTCTTTCATTGTTTTGTTACCGCAATTTATTACTTATTTACTGTCATTTAGTAGTTAATATATAATTTAGCTATATCTAAATTACATAAATATTTATTGTAGATCAATGCACAAATATTTCTTGTATTTCTTAGCCAATTTCACGCTTTTGCATTTTTTGGTAATATAAAGATTATTCTGGCGGACTACTTATAAATGTTAAAAAATGTAAGTGTGCACCGTATATCCTTTAGTTTTAAAGTTATAAGTTAATAATCTTAGTTACAAGTTCAAATTAGTTTAAAATTAATCAATCAAAACCGGTGTGCAATTCGACCGCATAACTGTTTTATAACTCTGGCATGGCTAAAATATAAAAGTTGCGGAAGCAAAGGAGAAACCACGTGTACTAACCCAATTTTATTACTACGCAATATAGTAGTAATCAAAGTACAAGGGTGAACCCCCAAATTAGTAATTGACATTTTCATATATATTAGAAACATTTACCACAAAAACTGCTTGGTTTAACTTTAATTAATTTTTACTAATTAGTATAGATACACTAAATCAAAGACTATAGAATGTTTAGAACATTTAAGAGTTTGAAATTAAAAATTTAGAATTATATTTGAAATACAAAATAAAACTACGTAAACTTTGCTCAGTACGAATAATTTTTGTGAAAGCACAAAAGTTTTCAATATTTTCTGAATTTAGAGACAATTTTCTTATTTCAATTAAGATTTCTAATTATTGAAATATTTGCTCTAATTATTTTCAAAATTAAAAAATTCAAATAATTTTCAGGTTTCAGTTAATTATTAGAAGCAAGGGAATTATAAAAGATGTTATAAATTGTGATAAATCCTATTTCATTACTTCTTCATTCGTAAAGAGGAACAAAAATATAAGCAAAAAATAGGGAAAGAAAACTTAAAAATAACGAAACTTAAATTGTTTTCTATCAGAATTTTCACTCACACATATAGTGCTGTAGCAACGTTCGTGTGGTATGAAATTTTGGTAACCACATTGCTAACGTTGATACAATTTAAAATTATTTTAAATTTATTATAATTAGTTATTAGACAGCTGCATATAATTCGTACTATAGACGAACAAAACGCGCTCATCTCATTATGATTTTAGCATATAATATCAGAAAATTTTCCATTTAAAATACACTCATAGGTGGGCATTCCAATTCGGATTCTGAAACTAATCTACTAATACTGATCACACTTTCTTCTCTATGAAAACTGCAAAAATAATTTATGTGCCTTCCAGAAGGTCTTACGAACCGACGGAGACTTTTCCGTCTGGTCACACTTTTGTTAATTTTTTATCTCTACGATTTGTATAATCTGCATTGGATGCTGAAAATAATCTGTTAAGAGTGGTCACATTTTCTTCTCTGTAAAGTCTGCAAATACAATTTATGCGCGAAGCCACCTATTTACTTTGCAATGCTTTTTTTTCCTGCATTTTACTGTGATACTCTCCTTAATTTTTGATTTAGCTTCAGTTTGTTGTAGCTGAAAGTTCATGCGACAGTGCCGCAAAGCGCTTTAGCAACTGCTAAGTATTAATGTCGGCGTCAGCGACAATATATGACGATATATATTTAGTTTTATATTCATTCGCAACTATTCATTGTACTTACATATGTGTATGTACATGTGTGTTTGTTAGTGTATGCGTGTGTGTGTTTCTCCATACCTTTCGAATGTAGCGATGTGTGCGTTTTTGTATGTATCTACGTTGTTACGGCCGCGGAACCGGTGAAACTTTCATGGAATGATTTGAAGGGTCTTCCTTCATGCACAATCCATTACCACTAACCTTTAATTCTTACCTTGAAACAATTTGATTGAGCTGAAAACTGACTCCGCTAACGATTTCCTAAATGCGAATATTAATAGTTCTTTCTGCATCAATGTATTGAAGACCAAATTGTTTTAAAAGTATTTCGCATTTGTGCAAATAGTTGTGACTATTTTTATTCAACACTATCTTGGATAATATTCTGCCAAAATACTTAAAAATTGTTCAAATAAACACTCGTAAAAGATTTTGCAGTGTTATAAAAACCTTCTTAAAAAATCCTTCATATATTTCATTATCTCACTGTAAAATGAAATTTGTGGCAACAAATTCATAAGTAACTATCTAATTTTTCAATAGGCACGTAACTATTTTATATATTAGTACAGACGTGCCTTTATAATAATATAGACGTGCCAAAATAATACTTTTGATGATGATAACCAGGTGGGTCGCCTAGTATTGTTGTAATAATTTTTATTAATTTGTTACTCGGGCGCGTACTTTAATATAATAAAGTTGTCATCATATTAAAATACGCGGTAGACGCATCCTTAAAAGTATTGTTTTGTATAGAAAATGCGCAAATGAGAGTCGGGCCGATATCTGTTACTTAATACAAATATATCTATATGCGTATTTCGTTTTTACTTTTAGGCGGAATCTGATGAACAAATTTGTTCTCGGAATCACCCACGATTGGTAAACTATTTTAAAATTATAAAAAAATAAAATTATCATGATCCGCATGAAGGAAACACAATTGGAGGAAGACATAATTTTTCCAATTTCTCCAATTAATTGTTACACAGCTCCTTTCTATTCAAAAAGAGACCAATTGTATCATCGCCCACAGACAAAAATAACCAATATAGGGTTGCGTTCTTTCTCAGATCTAAATTCCATATCATGATAGTTAGAAGGTTTAATTTTGTCGCCAAGTTAATTATGTTAATTGGAATTTTCTCACAATATAGGGGTGTGGCGTATATATAATAAAGGAATTAACGGACAACATCTATTTCTATGAATTTATTAAAAACTGTTTTGCGGCCTCTTTCACATATACAACAATAACAACAACAATATTATCATCGCTAAATTTTCTAATTGATTACTATGGGCACTTAAATCGTTTAAGTCAAATACGATGCAAGCCAGCTAAATCCTGGAAACGACCTGCTAACGGCTATCCTGCTCTGTTTTCCAAATGATGTTTACACGGCTGTAGTATTTTTGGTTTCTCCGACTGAATTGCTGTACCACTACCGGAAGAAGTCTATTAGTATATACCTTAACTTCAATTTATAAAGATATTATATAGAGAGACGATTATTGCCACCAACAATTTAATAATAAGTAAATGCTTCTGTGGATGTAACCACCAAAAGCTTCACAACTTCAGCACCCATAGGAACTCGCACACACACGCTCACATACACACGAACTCACATACACACGCACTCACACTTTATAAAAAATCAATTATGTCTGCCGCCCTTATGAAATTAAACAGAGAACAGAATGACAACAAATAATTTAACTGAGATTTAAATTTTTAATTGCCGGAAAATTGCAACGATGAGAAACGAACCGAAAGAGCATAAGTGAAAGCATGCATGCATGGGTTTATTCGAAAATGTGCGATGGCGACAAAATAATGATTACGATGATTAACTTCTTTATTAAAATAGTGAACGAATAATTTCTTCCTTTTATTAAATTATAATTGAATTTATGAAGTTTTTTATGCGCGTTTAATTGAAAAATCGTAAAATATGATTTAATGGCGTTATACACAAAGGACAATAATTACACGCACGAACACACACACACGCAAAATTGAACATTGTGCAACCGCACAAGCACACATAGACCTATCAGCACACATTAGCGCATTACATCGGTGCGAATGAACCAAAGTAATAAATGACGTCGTAGATCGTCGCTGATGCTCACATTAACGTTTAGCAACTGTCAAATCTCTTTGCAACGAATTTGCATCTAAAGCAAATTACTAAGGACGGTATAGCAGTAATATAAAATAATTGCGCTTGCGAGAATAGAAATTGCATGATGAACAACGAGCTCATTAACTATTATTAATAACTAGGTAGCAAGCCAATGCAGATGCTGTGCAGCAGAAGCAGCAGTGAAACGACAGAGAGAAACAAAAATAGTTGCAGCAGCAGTATCAATAACAGCAAAAATAACAAGCGTCGCTGTTTCAAAAAAAATTATAGTATAATGATATTAATTACGCAAACCTGTGGCAGCAATATCAGCAGAAATTAGTAGTCTATTTAAGTTTAATCGTCAAAGAGAACCGAATTCTCTTAAGGACACAATGTTCAAAAAAAAAAGATTCGGAATCGTGTGAACATTATCATATAATAAAACTCGAAATTAGAAATTTTGCTGGTTCTTAGCGAAATATTGAAATCATTGAGGCTATCAAAGTCAACTATTGGGTTGACAGGGTGTCAAAAACTATATCTTCCTTCCCAGGGGGTAATTAAAGAAGAGGTAGATTTTGATATCCTGCCAACCATACTATAAAAGACATTCATCGGATGATATCGGAAAAAATAACAACAAAAACCACGGCAATAACAACGATTTTTTCGATGGGATTTTTCTCATGGAATGATAGATATATTTTGCTCGCTTCACAATTTGTTCGACATTATATTCCCTGCAAGCTGGTCGACGAATGCAATTGAATGAAATTAAAGAAGATTTATAGCCAAGTTAACGATTGCCATAAACCGGTTTAAGGGGAAACGATGGATCAAATTGGTATACACACTGCCCGAATTTTTAGAGGTGTTAACCGATGTTGTAAAGGTGCAATGCGTTAAAGGTGATGTTGTGATCGCATCAATGTCCGCTAATTATGAACCTAATGGATCACACAAAGTTGTCAAGGATGACTTTCCCAACATTTTGGGATGGCTTCTTGTTGCTGAAGCTAAGAGAAAAGGCGACAATGGTAGCTACATCCAATGATAACAGCCGCGGCATTATTGTTAAGCTCACCGGTTGAGAATAAATAATAAAGATTCATAAGCATTTCTCAGTTCTTCGAATGTGTGACCATGTGCGTATATGTGAATGCCAGCGTGCGGGTGTGTTTGGAGGTTTGTATATGTATGTATGTAGGAATAGGTGAACATGTGTGTGTATGTATTTGTTTGTGTGTGGGTGTGTCATTGGGTAACTCTTCACAAATCACTAGATCAGAAAAGTCAAGTTGGAAATACCAGATAATAAATTCAATAACAGGATTAAGCGTCCTATCTGGCGTTGATTGGAAGAACGTTTCAAATGAAGGCAACGCTTTAAAGCGAATAATTTTATCGCAACGGTAGCGCTTAAATTCCAATTTCGCCAAAAAATCAAAGACAATTCAATAATCATATCCAGAATAATAAAATAACTGAATCTGGGGCAAAAAATTATCTCAGTGTGATTTCACTTTTTCCTTTTCTTCTGATTTTCCCCTTCTTAAATGTTCTTAAATTTTCGTCATCGGTTAAAATTACTCGAAAATCGAAAATTCATTTCTAATATTTCCTTTCAAGGGAACAGAAGAGGAATTATTTAAATGAGAGAGAAACAGAGGACTATTAGCGAGCCTATCAAAAATTTATTGAATGCTACGTCACGGCCATCCATCTGCTAAAATGTTTATTTTATTACACCCTCATCCAAAGGGTATATTAACTGTGTTACTCTATTTGTAGGCATTAAATTAGGTGTAGGAGGAATAAAAATTATAAAAATTCTGGCTCAGAATCACCTCCTGATTTATCCATCTCCGTCGCCTGTCAGTGTACTTGTTCGCCCACCTGTTTGTCTGTCTCTCTGTTTGTCTGTCTCTCTGTTTGTCTGTCTGTCTGTCTGTCTTTCGGTCTGTGTGTCTGCCCGCCTATCAGTCTGTCTCTCCGCCACCTGTCTGTTTGTCTCTCAGCCTGTTCGTTTGTCCGTCCATCAGTCTGCCTTTCTGTCTCTCGGTCTCTCTGTTTATCTGTCCGTTCTCTGTTCGTGTGTCTATCTGTTTGTTGAAATCATGATTATTATTGAAATCACGGAGAATGAAAGAAATTTGAATGAAGTTTTGCATAATTATTCGCTACTACCATGAACAGTTCGGAAGTGAAAATGTGGGAGATCGGATTAGAACCACACCCGCGTATGGTACCTAATATGAACCTAATATATATCTGAGAAATTCACTTCCAACGTGTGTGAATTTGACGGAAAAACTTTAGTCTTGAAAGAATATTAAATTTTTTGCAAAAAGTGGGCGTGTTCTGTTCACCAGAACCGCAATTACGAAGAAGATCTCATTACATCTCATTACAGAAAGTGGAGGCAGATAATCTGATGATAATCACGCCCAAATCTGATACTCGTATCTATTGCAAATATATCTACATGCGTATTTAACACTTCTAGAGGAAATTGGGCCACAAAATCTTGCCGCAAAGCACACCCACGATTACTAAACTATTTTGTAACAAAATATTCGTAGCCCCCCTACCAGAACCACAGTTATAAAGAATATTATATTACAGAGAACGAGTGAAGATACTGTCATGGAATGCGACAAGAATAATAAAGAATCATAAATAAGACCGCATTACAACAGATCGAGCGGAGTTATGACAGGAAATATTGCCCGAATATTCTCTATCATTATATTTTCGTTTTGACTCGCCTATATTTTTCATTAATTAAAACTGCAGAGCCCCATTTTTCAGCCCCTCCTGAACTTTTGAGGCTGGAATTACATGGTCGAGATGGCAGCTTTGAACATTACAAATTCAAATGCTTCTTTGGGAAGAGTTTTGTCGAAAATTAGTTAGTAGATCCAAATTGACCAAGAAAAAGGGAAAAACCAAACTGTCAATTTCTATTACGATTTTAGGATATATATGTGCCGGCGAAAGTCACACGTGAACAAAGTGAGGCACGGATCCGAGTGTTCCAATTTTCAGTGACTGCTTAATAGATCCACCTAAATTTCGGCAATGGCGTGAGCTATATTGAGTTAAAGGCCAACAATCTTCTAGGAAACCCTACAAGAAAAAGTGTAGCGATGTCAAATCACATTTATTCGGCAATTAGCGTCACCTCCGTGAGAGACCATGAACCATGTCCTCACAGCGTTCATGCAAAATGTCGATCGCAGCATTCGTTTTGTGGCACATAGCGCCACCCTGTTGGAACGACATGTCGTCTGCGTCCATATCGTTCGAATTCGGACAAAAGAAGTTTCGTCGTTCTGTAGCGCACGCCATTAACGGTGATGGCCAACGCTGTTCTCAGAAAGCCACGTACCAATGACACCGCCCGACCCAAATATGTGCCAAAGAATAACTCATTGTGGTCGCGTTCCTCCTTGTAGTCCTCCATCCACCTTGTTTGCCTCCGATCATCAGGTAAACCATTCATCAATTACACAAACCAATTGACTAAAATGGCTTTCGCTCTACTGATTATTCAACTCCCACTCAAACTCCCACCCATTACAACACACATTACCCCAGCCAGACATCCGCCCACAAATCCATTCATTCACTCGTTCATTTACTTATTCTCTCACCCGTACAGGAATTCCACACCATATGGTGGACATTTTCCATAAATTTTCAATAACAAAAATTAACTTAAATTCCCTTCTTACAAAAAGTTGCATTAGATAATTTATAGATGGCCTCGGCGGATGATCATAACGAATAAATTGATGATAACACAAATCCCTAATACGCCCCCAGCTACTCCACCAACTACTTCCACCAATGTCTAAATGTATCTCCGAAACATGAATGTCTAAATGTGTCTCCAGGCGAAGCCCTTCCTTAAATTTAACCCTCACAAGCCCTAACCTCATTATTTTCTGGCCCTAGCATAATATCATACATTTCACTTATGGTGTGGATGTATAGGCAAATATCTATCGCCATTTATGAGGAATTTATTGTACTGGGAGTAAAATAACGTAGAAACGAGAAATTAATTACGTCTATCATATCTTGGAGTTTTAATTAAAAATATGATCAGAGCAATTTAATCATGATATTCATTCTTAGGCTCATTCCCCATCTCATTCTCTTCTAATTTAATCCTATTTTGTCGTATTTGGAGAAACGATTGAATATATTTAAGTGTCAATAGCTTTATCTTCAGGAGCTTTCATTAAAAAAATTTCGAAAATTTATTTTAGTAATTTAAATAATGTGAAGTAATTGCTGACGTTGATCCCTAAATTTTATCATTTTTGGCTCGGCTTCCAGGAGGCAACTCTTTTTTTGCCTTTTTCAAAAAACTATATAATTCTAATTAATTATAGCGATTAACTGAGGCGAACTTTTGAAAAGTTCAGCAAATAATTTTTTATTTACAAAATTTTTCTCATATCTTCTCTCATAATTTCTCACAATTTTTCTCATTTATCTAAATTCTTTTAATAACAACGAAATGAGGAAGCTTTCATTACTACAAAATTTTTGATTAATTTCTATATTTAATTTCTCTTCAGTTTTAGTCGACCCAAACATTTTTGGTAACACAAAAAATCCAAGAAATTTACAATTAGTGGTGTTTTTGTAATACTCTTATTCGGCTCAATTTTTAAGCAGTCATGGAAAAAATTATGCTAATCCAAACAAAACCACTTATTTCTTCGATAAAATTAAACAATTAACAATCGTTCCCTAATTGTCCTTTTTTCTGCTCATTTACTTTTCGGCCCCACTTGATATTTAATTTCTTTAATCTCACTCTTAAGCGGTTATTGCTTTTACCCCAAGGGTATCCTTGCAGAAATGAAAGCAAAAGAGAAAAGATTTTGTTATGTAAGGTATTGTGGTTATCGTTGACGTTGTTTTTGGATTCAAACTTTATTTGCTTAATGATTAACTATTGTTACTTTTTATTATTGTTCTTTTCCACACTTTTTTTGAGTTTTTTATAATAAATTCCATAAGTCGTTTGCACAATAACCTTTTCGTGATTTCCAATTGACTGATCTCACATTTTTTCACAAACCGGTGGACTTGACCCAACTTCTTAATATTGTTTCCATTTTTGTTGTTGCTGAAAAGCAATATAAGCCAGAATGCACAATAGCGATGTATCACCAATGGAAGTTGACGTTGAAAAATGGTGTACAATTTTGAGTGTGAAATAAAGTAAAAAAGTAAAACTGGTAGACTTTATAATATTTGACGATCGGTAGACAACAGAAGGAATGATCTCTTTGATCAAATGATTTTAAAATTAAATGAACTTTTTTAGATTTTATTTTTTGAAGACATGGGATATTGTTGTTATTTATTTATTCATTATTATTATTTCTTTTAGGTACAAAGATATATTAAAAAGAAAGGTTCTTAAATTAAAATTAAATGTTGTTTAAGTTCAAGTCAAGGATTTTTTAAGAGAGAAAAAATTTTATAAAAACAAATTATGAAATTAATATATCGTAAAACCTTTTGATGTTAACACTAAAGATTATTAACAACTGCTTATGTATAAGTGCTCCTTTGCATAGCACATCATTGACCGAACTCTTGCCTTACTCTTACACACGGCAACACTGGCAACAATGTATATCTCTACTAGTATGCAGCAAATTTATCAATACGTATTCAGTAAGGTACTCATATACAGCCGGATTTAGTCGCGGCATAGACCGCAACCTTCATTTCTAAGATTACTATCGTGATTTTTAGAACGATAGATGTGAAAAAGACTAAACGACAGCCATAAGAGATCTCCAATAAATAAACTCTAAAGCCATAATAGACCAATAGATCCCTAATAAAACCTAAACAGATAATAACAAACGGTTGGAGTTGTATTGCAAGTTTCCTTGAGATTATAAAGAAATAATTTATGGGGTTATAATGAGGCTCCTTTGTCATGTAAATAATAAATCCCAATAATTTGAATTTTTCTTTATGATGAATCCAGCAAAAGAATAGTCTTTTCAGAATAGAAACATCTCTTCAAAGATTTCAGAAAACTTTCAAAATATTCTGTAAAAAAAACTAAGACATATAAAAAACATATAAGAATGCTAACTTCAGCCCGGATTAAGTTTATGTATCTTACATATGTAATGTATATGCAAATTTATAGGTCGGTCCTAACAACCGATGGGCGTCGCAGGACGTGTAATAAAATACGGATATCTAAAATAAGGAAAAAAAGGATTCAAATCACAGCTGGCCAATTTTCCTATAAATGCTTCTATGAAATCGAAATTATCTTCTTGACCATTCTCTTCTTGTTAGTACAGTTAACAAATTTTTTATTTAGTTTCGGCTTTATTTTTGTTTAAAAAACTTCATAATCCTTAGCACCAACGCATACCAAGAAAAGGTTGTTTTCAAGTATTATTTTCAGCTCAGTGGAATGGAATTGAGTGTAACTTCTGCACTATTAAAACTCTTCTTTCTCCGATTTCCAATCTAAATAATAAAAAAATAATAGAATACAAAAGATTTGAATAAAATAGAAAAAGGGGAGTGCGAATGATTGTGTCGTGTTGGTTCAATCTTTGTCGACAGTATTGGATTGAGTTGAATGACAGAAAGTCAATACAAAGCCTTTGTTCCCTTAAGCGTTAAATTGAATTTTGAATTGAAATTTAGTCGAATAAAGAATTTCCGATTTCCCTTGTGAACAGTCAACTCAGCTATAATAATAAATAGCCATGAATGAGAATGAGAATTGAGAATGATAAAAGAGATGGTGATGGTGACGATGATGATTCAGAGCCAAGCCAGAGCTATAGTAGGAGAAACATGTGATGCTACACCTAAAGACGAAGAAGATATATAATTTAATTTAATCATGTTGAGTACAATTTTATTCTGAAATTTAAACTCTAATAATTATATCGATGTCCTTTTTAGGAACATTTTCCCCCTCTTCATTAAGAAGAAATCTGACAGCGGCTTGTCAGAATCTTACATACCATACAAGATTGTTACATACCATAGTTACTCCTTCCGTTTGTGAGCGTTGCAGGTATAGAAAAGTGCAACATATTCCTGCTCAGAATAACATCCTGAATCGATTCATCCATGTCCGTCACATTGCTAGTGTCATTAATCGCGAATTATATGTAACGAATACTTTTCTCCACAGATGATTTTGTGACAATAGTACTCTATGACGAATCTCGCAAAAACAACACCAACGACACCAACTTTGCATTAGATGGAAAAATTTTAATCGATTCAATGCTTCAACTTTTCCAAAAAGGAAGTTGGTCGGTAGGCCGGTAATCTCTATGGCCTAAGCCATTCACCTCTATCTACTAACATGTAAATTGCGTATGCTTATGAGTTTGGGCGAGGTTGGCGTGGTGCATGTAAATGCGTAAATGTGAATTACGATGCGTACGGTGGGTGTAGAGGATATGCGGAGAGCAATTTAAACTTTTCCGAGTGAAAAATTTTGCGAATATTTAAGTACGCGAATGTATATAAATTATTTCAAAGAATATTTTTTGATCGGTGATTTATTGTTCTCTTTGTTCGTTTTCGTCTTTTTCCTTTTTTTCTCTAAACATCCAACTATTTCCTTATTCAGGAGGAAAAGAGATTCTTCCTTCCTTCAATTTCATTAATAAATTTGGAATGTTTTTCTGCCGGAAAGCAAATTAAATTTATCTTGTTCTTAATATATAATAAAAGATATCATCCGCCATTCCTTTCCACCACGTTCCAACCAGCAACCAACCAAACCGCGAATGATTTCATGCTCATTAATTATAATTGTTTGTTTGTGTGTATGTATATATGAAAAACCCTTGTTTCGTGGCCCCGTCTGTGGTAAAAAAGATTCTGTATCCCGTAATTCAATTCCTTTCGTTTATTTTTCAATTAAAATAATTTTTTTTTGTGCACTTAATATGTTTTACTATCGCTATTCTTTTCAATTTGATCCTCGTATAGTTTAATCATTTTTAAAGGATGGTGGTTTCTTTTTAGAAATATAAGAAGGAAGCGCCATTCGTCATTTTTTCAATAATTTATATTTACTCGAAAAAGGGAACATTTTATTGATAAATAAAATTATCTTGGTAATTGTCGAAGTCTGCTCTATAAGCTCTTCTTGTTTTGTAAAATTAACAGAACCTTTTTTTAAAAAAAATCTCCAAGTTATCCAAAAAGTTCTCCAAATAAATAATTTTAAATAATTTTTATAAACTTTTCTATTTTGATAAGAAATTAATTCGGTACGAAACGTTCAAAATTTCTGAACAATTTCATTTCTGTTTTTTATTAATGTTTCGGTATTACGTTCTTCATAAACATTGGTTTGCTTCAATTTTAAGTGTACACACATACATAAGTCCGCTAATACTAATGGCCAAATATTTATTATGGCGAAAACTGAGAAATATTTCAAAATTTTTAACCGTGCATGCTCTACCAGCTCTTTACGCTTTAATATTGTTCAGATTTTCAATATTTGTAATCATTGTTTTAATAGTTTCGGTTATTGCTGAAACAGCTATTATCGTTTGTTACCGTTGTCGTGGCGGTTATTGTTCTTTTGTTGTTAAAGTCGTCACCGATAACGAGATTGCGGAATCAGTTACGAGACTTGTTTTCGAAATTAGCTGCAACCATTCAGGTTGGATTGTCTTAGTTCTGGTTTTATTGAAAGTGTCGGTTAAGGTTATGGTGCTTTTATCGCCGTTGACGCTGGTATTGTTATTGTTGCTGCAAATATTGCCATAATCATCCTGAATTTAATCCTCCTTAATTTAATTAGACAATTTGCAAAGTTCCATATGAAGAGTTTCCATTGAAAATGAAGAAATGTCGAAAAGGGGAAAGAGAAATGCAAAGGATCAGAAATCAGTAAAGAGAAAATATAGAGTGTCGGCGGAGGTAGGGAAGGACAAATAGCAAGAAGGAAGTAGTTTAAATCAAAAAGAGCAGAAAAAGATATATTGTGAGGAACGGTGGTAAGGTAGTAATATTTTCAGAAATGATAATTGGCTTGAATATGGCTACATTGACTTCATCGTCGTCTTTGTTATCCTGCGAGCAGATATCAAATCTTCCGCGACATTAGTCTCGGCAATATCTCAATCGATCGAGATATACCCAAGCAGATATCGAGAGAGCAAGTTTGTTTTCAATTATAAAAGAAGGCCAGCGTTCACCACAAAAATAGAAAACTGCATTTGATTCCAAATTTATTAAATTACATTTGACATTTTTGTGTTTAATGGCTGAATGTAAAATTTTCCAGTGAAAAAAATGGAATTTAAAAAACACATCGGTGTTGCCACAAGGTTTGTAGCTAATTTCTCAACTTTAATAAACATCGTCATTTTTAAGTCTAAGCTTCATTTAAATCTAGAAATTTTGAAATACTTTCCCTTGAAATTTGACCACTATTTAAATCTGAAATTTTCGAAGGAATTTATTATAATTTATACCATACTTAATTTTAGGAATTAGGCATTTTACAAAACAAAATCTCTTCTCAAAATATTTTGAAATTTCTTCTTTCGAAAATTAACACCTGTTTAAATCTAGAAACTTTGCATTCCTTTCATTCTAATTCAATCTTTATTTAAACTGAGATATGTTGAAATTTTTCTAAACTTTGTCTTTATTCAAATCTAAACATTTTAAAATGTTTTCCCTTTTAATCAAGATGATTTCAAATTTAAAATCAGATAATTACGATCGCTAATTACGATCGATAATCAGATAGATACGATCGCTTTTGACAAATAGAAAAAATTTCCAAATTGTTGTTTTCCAAAAAAAAACTCCAAAACAAAAATTGTTGTTTTTATTTTTCCTTCTTCCTTTTCCTTTTATTGCTCTTCACTATCCTCTTCTTTTTCCTTCGCTATCGTTTAATATTTTAAATCATGTCCGGTTAAGAGCCTTCAAATTTTTTTCTTTCTCAAACCATTTTTGAGATTTCCTCTTTTGGCAAATTAAGAAAATAATTTCCGACAATTTAGCCAAAACTGGCAATGGTTATTTTCCCATAAATTTTTCTCTTTTGCAACAACGAGAACAAAAAAAAAAATGATATGTCATTTTACACTTAAAGAAATGAAGAGAGGATTACTTTGGTAATAAATTAATAGTGACAAAAGAACTAAAACATGTTTTCGACATTTCAAAGGGAAAGATTTAAAGAATTTTTTAGTATAAAAAACTAGAATAAAAAAGAACAAAACAAAGGAAATTAAGAAAATACGAGCGAACAGAAAAGAATTTTAATACAAATGAATGGAAGAAAAGAACATAAGATGGTTGAAAAGTATAAGACGCAGAACAATTATGAGAGGGGGCGGGGGGTGAGAAGAACATAACGGCAGTGTGTATGTGTGCCCGGGATGAAACATTAAACGAGAAAGAAGGCAAATCAAAAAATTTCAAATAGAGCGAAACTCAATTCTTTCAAAAGAATTACATTGGCAACCACCAGAAAAAGAATTAGATTAAGAAAAGTAAAAAAATTAGAAAAAGAATTAGATTAAATTGGGTTTCTAAAAGTTAAAGAGAAAGAGGACCAAATCACAAACGCAAACAAAAGCGGATTTTGGTCGACAAAAAATCGATTTTTGTGATTGTTTTATTCCTTGATATTCAAGGAAAGGTAGAAGAAGGACGTAGAAGAAGAAGGCGAAAGCCCTAAACAAATGTTTTCCATTTTGAGTGGTCTCTCCCTTACTTGTTTTCATTTTCACTGACCAAGGGAATTGGATTTTTGGACGATAAAAATTTACAGCGACGTAGCCTAAATTTCAATTGAACGACATAATGTGACGTCTCAGGGAGGGAATAATGAAAATGAAGAAAAAGAATGTACCGGGAGTGCTTTTGTAAGATGATCTGGTAAGTACAAAGAAACGATTTTCTCTTAAACAGAGGATTCCTTAAAATGTTATTAAAGGATTCGTTTGGATCCTTGCACCGCTGCCAAAGTGGAAGAACTTAATAACGATAAAAACTGTTTCATAATAAAGCCAACAACGCAACAATTCACTTTACCAGTATAGGTTTTTCATAAAACTAAATTCCTTCTTCATTGTCCTTTATTTCAAGTTATCAGAAAAATAATTGTTAGAAAAAAATTTATAAAAAGTAAAATAAAAGTAAAGTAAATTAAGGTAAAAGTAAAGTAAATAAAAGTAGATAATAATAAGTATTTGTCGTCGAGCATGATTTGCACAATATTTTGCACATCACCTAGTCCTTCCCATATTTCCACCAATATCTGGTACATACCACCAAAGTTTAAGCAGGAGTAGTATCACTATGCACTGATACTATATCAGTAGTATCACTATATCAGTAGTATCATTATTTATTTATTTATTTATTTATTCATTAAAAAGACTTAAACTAAGTACAAAACTTTATAGCTTAATGCAGGAAATAACAAGAAATATATATTGGAAACAACAAAAATAAAGATTAAAGAGTTGATAAAAAATGTAGAATATTACGTTTTAGAAAGAAAATAGAGAATGAAAAATCAATAGCAGGATACACAAAATTAAAATCCATGCAGGCATTCCGAAGAGGCTCACGTTGCAGATAAGATGTCCTGCAAAGACTCAAGCGAAGAGGCTCAAATTGCCTCAACATACGCTGTGGAACGTTAATGTTAATGTTGCTTAATAGATAGGAGGAACTCGTGACACCGGTTAAAGATCTAAAGATGAAAATCGCATTCAACATTATTCGCCGATTAACAAGTGATGGCATATTAATCAATTTCAAGCGAGATTCATAAGATGGCAAACTAACGGAATCATCCCACTGAAGATTTCTCAGGCAAAAAAGCAAAAACTGCTTCTGTACGGATTCGATCTGGGAGATGTAGTAGCTATAGTGGGGACTCCAAACAGGCGAAGCATACTCCAGAATCGGTCTCACCAACGAGGTGTACAATAATTTCGTTACGTAAAGGTCATCAAATTCCTTTGCCCAACACTTTATAAAACCCAACAAACTATTAGCTTTACTAAATATGCCGCTAATATGAATGTGAAAGCGCAGTTTCCGATCCAAGATCACGCCGAGGTCATTAATAGAATCAGTTACTTCCAATCTCCAAGACCCAATAGAATAATTCCGGATCACAGTGATCAAAAGTGATCTGTTTGCACTTTTTCAAATTCAGGGTCACACAATTCACGCCGCACCATGCAATCAAGGAATCCAAATCCGATTGAAGTAACAAAGCATCACTTTCATTTTTGAAAGATAGGAAAAGCTTCACATCATCAGCAAACATAAGCACATTTCCGTTCCTAATAACTGACGGGAGATCATTTATGAACACAAGGAATAATAACGGTCCCAAGTGACTCCCTTGTGGAACTCCCGATGGCACGTCAAACACTCCAGATACTGAGTTATTAAAAACAACCGTTTGGGTGCGGTCACAGAGATACGATTGGATCCAACTTAAGAGCGGTTCAGTAAATCCAAATAACTTTAGTTTGATACAAAGAAGCCTGTGATTAACTGTATCAAATGCTTTACAGAGGTCTGTATAAATTACATCGGTCTGCACCGAAAATTTAAAATTATTTATAGTCCGAGACACCAATTCCAATAAATTTGTTGAAGTTGAATTCCCTACTCGAAATCCATGCTGAAAAGGCGAAATTGAAGAATACACGGAGCGAGATATTTGGTCCGTAATCACCTTCTCAAAGAGTTTCGGAAGTGCACTGAGCTTAGCAATACCCCGATAATTATTTAAAAGATGTCTGTTTCCTGATTTGTGCAGAGGTAGAACAAATGAAGACTTCCAAGTCCGAGGAAAATATCCGGTACAAAGAGAAGCATTAAAAATAGCAGTAACTGGAATAACCAACTCATCAGCACAATTTTTAAGTATACATGCGGGAATATTGTCAGGACCAGGATTATAGGTGCATTTTAAATCCATTAAAGCACGTAGAACAATCGATTCATCAATAACTGGCTGGACCATTTCACATGGAGAGACATTGTAAGGGTAAGAATCCAAACAATAGCGCGAAGAAGAATAAGTAGATTTGAAATAATCGGCAAAGAGATTACAAATAGTTTCAATATTGTCCGTCTCAATATTTCCAAACTTCATAAACGTGGGATACACCGAAGTCTTCCTCTTAGTATTAATAAAATTCCAGAAAACTTTAGGATCATGACGAATATTTAATTTAACTTTCAGGATGTAATCATTATATGCCTGTTTACAACAGCGATGATATCTGCTCCTAACAGACAAATAGTTTAATAGGTTTAAAGTTGAACGCAGTCTGCAATACAATCTAAAGCATTTCGTTTTATAATTCCTTAGTAGACGCAGTTCATTGGAAAACCAATAAGGACACGCAGCCGTTCGTACCTTACGTAAAGGCACCGAAGTTTTAAATGCCGTAAATAAAATGTTATTGAAAGAATTAAGTGCTGAATCCAAACACATGATTGATGGATTTTTCTGAGGCAGAAACCATCTCCAATTAATAGAACAAATCTTATTCTTTAAACTAATATAATTAGTTAGTTTAAAACAAAATACCTTATGCGAACGAGAATTAGTTCCATGCCGCGGCAATAAGCAAGATTGCAGTATACCAATATCTAAGGTTGGATGATGCTTATCCTCAGGTGATACAAGAGGCGCACAACGAGATAAATTAAATATGTCTATCGTCAATGAAGACCAGATCAAACAGGCGATTATTATCATTACGTACGTGATTAATCATAAAAAGTCCTCTTGAACATACATCATTCAGAAAGTCGAAGTTAGAATCCCGTTCAGACGATGGTAAAAGATATGCTGTATCTTCATCACATAACTCCCAATTAACAAACGGCAAATTGAAATCGCCTAAAACAATAATTCTATCGCTCGGTAGCATACCATCCAATACCAGGGCAATACATTTAGCATGCGCTGTATAGGTTATATCATCAGCATTAGGTGGAATATAAGAGCAACAAATATAAATGGAAAAACCACCAAGTTTAACGTAAGCGCAGCAAAACTCAATCTCCAAGGCTTCATCCAGATAAATTTCATGGGAGTAGTAATCTGACGTAACAGCAATCAATACACCACCACCTCTAGTTAGATTAGTTAATATTCGGCTACGATCCTTCCTATAAACAACATAATTATTTGAAAATATTTCAGAATTTATAACATCAGGTCTCAGCCATGTTTCGGTAAACACAACAATATTATAGTCATGATCAATGCTGTTTAATAAGATATCATTTAACTTAGTATTAATTCCTCTGACATTTTGATAAAGAATATCAAAGGAGCAAACATTTAGTTTTTTGCAGCCGCACGCTGAGATGAAATAACAGCGTTTCTTTGACTCACTCTTGGTCTAAAAACATATTCGTGCACAACAGCATTCAGTGGCCAAAAGTCAGGATTCAAGACCTTTTTCAGTAAATGAATAGGTAAATGAATACTAAAAGATGAATAAGATCTCTGAGACTTGAATTTAAATTTATTTACAGAAACGCTTAAATCGTCGAATCCCAACATGGAATATATGTAGTCACGAATATCGTCCGCAGTTGTATCCGGAGCAAAACGAGAAACAAATATTGTCTTTTTCGGCTGAACCACCACGAGTTTTTTAGAAGACAAACCTATATGACGACCAGCCACATGTCCATCAGAAGTTGTAGCATTCACAAAATGAGCAGGATTTTTGACATTATCGGCAGGAACAAAAGGTGGTCTTTTAGGAACAGCACCTGTTCCTTTATTTACAATGGCAGCAGATGATAATTCAACAACACCAGCATTCAGAGTACCAGTGGGTGCATGAGGCACCACTGTAGGCCCTTTGGAAGCAGCATCGATGCTATTACCATCGCCAGCAACAAAGAGAACACCATTGGCCACAGTATCAATTGCAACAAATTGTACCGAACACGCAACATCCTCAGAATTAGAACCGAAATTAGAACCAACCGGTAGATTGGAGTTTGAGTCAGCTTCGATTTCGCTGTCAGCTGTGCAGATTTATAAGCGGCAGAGTATTTACTGGAGATTGCGTACGAACACTCAATGAATTACGTATTTTTTTTGTTGCAGCTTCTTCTTTGGTGAAGTATCATCAAGTAGTTTAAACTCATTGAAACAATTTTCAAAGTTCTTAAGTTTTTGCTGAAGAGCAACAAGATTACGATTCACTTCTCTAAAGTTAACCCGCACTTGACGTAAAATATGAATTACATCGACATCGAGTGTTCTACACTTTGGGCAAGACCAGCGGAGACCACCGTCCACACCAATCTTATCCACAACCCTTCCGGTAAGTCCTGCACACTTCAAATGAAAATCATAATCACAAATTGAGCAAGAAATCAATCGCTCAGATATATTGGTAATTTTGCAGCCCGGAAAATTACACGACATTATTCAAGTCCAAATAACCCAGAAACAATCCAATACAGTATTCGTTTATTAAAATCGTACAAGTGTTTATCCACACAATGAAATTCACAGTCGTCTTGATTACCGGTTTTGCTTCAGAATTCACGTTTAAAAAATAAAACAGTGCAGCTCTCGCGAATTAAGTAAATAGCGACGATTATGGTGCAACGAAAAGAATAACAAAGCGCAATTTATTTTAGATTTTAATACCACCGTAAAAGTGTTCCACTTTATTTACTTTTTAATACTACCATAAGAGTGTTCCTCCACACAATGAAATACACTGTCGTCTTGATCCTCAGGTTTGATTCTAAATACACTTTTAAAAAAATGAATCAGTGCAGCTCTCACGAATTAAGTAAAATACCGTTGACTGTGGCGCAACGAAGTGTATAACAAAACGCAATTGTATTGTTTTCACTTTTCTTAAATCTTAATCACTTTAATTTGTTTAAACTAAATTTTAATACAAAATTGTGATCTTTAACAAATTGATTTATATAAAATTTTCCTTTCTTTCCATTCACTATCAAACACGCATAAATCGCTTGACAACGTTTCACTACGAAAAAACTGCGAACGAGTCGGCATCCAATGAAGAACTGAACTAGTATCATTATGCCGTCGATTTTGATGTACTGCCATTAAACGTCAAGTTTCTGACGGAGCCAATATGAAGAAGTTCGCAGGAATTGATTAGGACCCCGAAACCAAACACAATTTTTAAGAAACTGAAAAATGATCCAGTGACCTGGAAAGCGTTGGCAAAACTCAGGTACCACGATGCTACTCATTGAATTGCCAGCAAAATATCAATCTTTAACGCTACCCCAATAGTCGGTATTGGATACATTATAAAAATACCATATTCATAAAAACACAGAATGTAGTTATATACACGCTTTAAGCATAACATCATCATAGTGATAATCATCGTCATTGTCACTAAAATCACCATCATCACTATCGATAGTACAATATTGAAAGAACTTAAATGTTCTTCCATAATCAGCAATCAGTATTCCGTAGTTCATTGTAGACAAATCACTAATCAGTCTCATCGCGAATGGATACTGATCGCCAGTAACACAACCAGCTTTAACCACGCACCTACAATACATTCAATACGGTGTGATTGAACATAGTCAATACAACCCAACTCAATCATACTCTAAGTTAGTTATTTACGTGTAGATGCACAAAAACGCATATGCAATTGCCAACTCGTTTCGTTGCCAATCAAAATGTGTGTCGTTGAGGCATTTGTGTCGCATTTACTATGTACATTCCTCCATTTCCTGCATGCTGAAAATGCATGTGTGCGGTTGTTCGTATGTTTCAAATAAATCAATAGAGCCCTATGCCTCCCATAAATCATGTAATGTGTCATAATCATTTCTTATTCATATATGATAACTCTAATTCTCTATTTCAATCTAAATCATGATGAATTTAGAAACATTTCCGGTATTTCCTACTCATCTTTCTTCATTTTTTACTATCATGACGGAATTCCATAAAATAGAATTTTAGCAATAAAACTCTTTTGTCGTTGTAATCGTGACCAAAACTTATCAAAAGATTACAGTGGGCTAATTGTAACCCTTGCGAAACTTGTAATAATCCGTACAGGATCAACTAAAATCACAATGTCACAATGTCACAAAATCACAAAATCACAATGTCATCGTAAAAGTTACGGTCTGCACAATTTAAAGACGTTATTTAAACGAATTTATCCAAAACTAAACTCCTAATAGCACCCAATCAAATTTCAATAAGTTTTCAAACGTTTCTAAAATATGTCTTTACTCCCAATAGAAATGATAAAATAGCCGAAGGCTATAAAGAAATTTACAAAAATTACGAAAATATAATTACAAAACTTCCACAGTTTTTCGATTTTTAATTAAAAAGTTTTTAGTTGAAATTTTGAAATATTTCACGCAATCATTTTTTATCTTGATTTTTCTTTGTAAACATTTTTGAAGAACTTTTGTTCGATCCAGAAAAAAACACTTTAACACTTAAAACTTATTCAAAATACATGCCCTTCATGACATGGCCAAGAGACAAGTCTGCCAGAGACATTGATGGGCGGACAGCATTCTTGCCAAAGTTATTCTTAACATTGTATGCAAACTATTCTTCCCGTAGCAGTTTGTAAAACAAAAATGTCTGAAAAGAATTATCCTTCAGAACAATTTAAAGGCAGGATAAGTTTTTCATTATAAATGATTTAAGGTTGGTAGGGACCTTAGCTACGGGATATGATGAATGTGGCGTTAATTACGGCCTAAATTACGGTTGTTTATCTTCTATTGGTCATGATTGTGATAAGGTTTTACCACAGATCTACCGCACGTAAAGCAAATGATAAAACTTTGCCTTTTACAATTAACGGATTAAAAGTATTTCCTGTAAAGTCTAGTTTAATTGCTAATTTTAGAGGAGTTCTGAATAAATCTGAGAACCTCTAAGTCTTTCTCCAGCTTCTAAGGGCAACATTTTCACTTCTTCCCTTAATATCATAAAAATAAATTTCTATTTTTAGGATTCAACATGTAGGGTGCACTATAGGAGACATAATTTGACACTACTATTAAAACGATTTTTGGTTATTTGGGGCATATTTTTATTAGAGTTATCACAAATATCATATATGTTACGTCTAAAGTAATTGAACCATAAAAAACATTAAAACCCTGAGAGGATCTGAAACAAAATTGACAACACCGACAACATCACCAGCAACAATATTGAGGTCAATTAGAATGGCGGTCTCTACTTTTCGAATATTGTTTGGTTTGTTTCTTTTTTTCTTCATTCGAATAATTCCATTCTGTTAATGTCTTCTCACTTTCATCGAACCCAATTTTCTAAATTTCCCTATTTTTTCTTTTTTTCGAATGTTTCTCTTTATTTGATCATATTTCTGTTCAAGTATGAGACCAACTGAATATTACATTGAAATAAATTTTGTCATCTTCTTCAGATTTTTTATTGCCATTCAGACTTCTCAGCCCACTGTCTTTGGCGCGGTGTCTGAAGCACTGTTCTCCTTTTTTCTCTTAGACCCCCTTTTTATTTTAACTAATGGCTTTTAATGCCTTCAATTACTACATAAGCACCTAAACCCTTCAGCGAAGTTGTTTTGTTGTTTTTGCTCCAAAACAAAAAACCTAAATTCAGGCATTTGGCAATTCATCGATCAAAAATTGTCGAAATTAAAAAAAAATTACTACAAAAAATGGGAAAAATTTCTCGAAAACAAAGAATAATAATTGGTTTACTGAAATTTTTATGTGTTTACGTTAGCTAGTTTACACAGGATACCGATCGAATGAATGAAAGTTATGCATTTAAGAAATTACACAAACATGCTGACAATTGTTGAAATTGTTGTACAAAATGTTGAAGCTTGAATAAACAAATACTTTTTATTCCAACATCCGAGAGGTGAAGGGTATACTAAGCTTGCTCTTCCGCTTGTAACATTGAAGGAGAAGTAGCAAGTGTCGAAGAAGTTATGGGTATATTCTAGTTTAGCTAAAATTTAGCTTAAATTGCCGTGAAGATGGGCGAACTATAAATTTATATTACGGGTGTAGGTTATATTAGCTTCAGTCAGTCTCTTAGACAGAAGGAGCAAAAACATAACATATAAATTAATGTGAGAAATCAGATTTAGAGGCTTTCAAGATTTGTTGAAAAAATTTTATTCTCGAACTCACGCATAGTTATTGAATGGATGTAGTAAATAGAAATGGGCGTTGTTTACCTACCAGAACCGCAATTTCAAAGAAGACGGCATTACGGGAGAACGAGAAGAGGGATTATGATGAACTACGGCTCGAGTATTCTCTTTCATTATATATTGTGTGAGGAATGGTCTTAGGTCACGCCTACTCTTTTGTAAAATAAAACTGTGAAGGTCCTTTTTCAGCTTCTATTAAAATTTTGAAGGTGAAATTTTGTGGCCCAGTTGGCACTGTTGGATATTATAAATACGTCAATATATGAACACAGTATTTGGGAAGAGTTTTTCTGAAGATGAGTTAGTTGATCTAAACTAAACGCGGAAACGGAAATGTAACATTAAAATGGGCACGCATCCCTCACTGATTATTATCACAGAACAAATTTATATTACGGGTGTGGGTTACAGGCCGAAATTAGCTTTCTTACGTGTTTAAAATTAACACTGTGTTCTCACTCAAAATAAAAACACTAATATAAAAATATTATTCCTTAGATTACACAAAGAGAGTGATTACACAAAGTTTTCCCATATACAAAACGCCAAGAGTTTAAGCGTATAGCATGGCTCGGGAGGAATAAAGAAGGTGCTGAATAGGCCATGAGATTAAGAAATACTCCGATAAACGAACAAAAATTTCGAAAAGCTACAATACAATTTATTTTGAATACTTGCGAAATAGCAATTTTTTAATCCTTAGGAGCAAACTGCCTTCCCACACGTCCTTATTCCTATTCGATCTGGCCTAGATGCTCCCACGAGTTGGTAGCATCTTAAAAGGAACACCTTGTGCAAAGTTCTAAAATATCAGATCTATGTATGTGTGTGCGTGTGTATCATGCTTACACGAAATTAAAACAACACCGATGCCAAGTCTTAGAAAACTAGAATTCACATGAACTTAAGCAAGTATTCGTACTTATTAATGTAACACACGCCTACGATTTCTTTATTTTTTTTTTTTTTTTTTTTTTTTTTTTTGATAAAAAGTTTTAATGCAAAGTTAGAAAGCAACGCCCGAGGCACTGAAAAGCATTGCAATTCAACCAAAGTAAAAGTTTTGTTGACTTCTGAAATGTTGAGCGTAAACAGAATTCAACAATATTAATGACAACTACAACAACAACGGCAGCAATAACAATAACAACGACAACTCATACGAAAAACCACCAATTTGTCAGCACTGGGAAATAAGTGAAAACATATTTACTAATTTAAGAATTAGAAGAAAATTATGAGTGAAGATTATAAAAGTTATTAAGTGAAAACGTACCTGAAACAAAAGACTACTATTACTCGTGCTACTGATGCTTATGCTTATTGCAATGGCTTTGTTGCGGCCTTATAAACATAGTGTGCACCTCCTGCAATTACGGATGGTCATAACGGACTGAATTACCACAACCTGAAAGTGCAATGCGTATCTATTGCATAGAAATAAATGAGTAAATGATGATAAGTTCAAGAGTAAGATGGACCAAGTAGGAATGAATTGTGAAACAGGAAGAAGAAGAAGTTCTTATTTAAAATCTTCTAGAGTATTGTAAACTCACCGACTGTTCACACAAGAATTAATGATAATAAGTGGGAAGAGTGAGGTCTGAACATATTTTTTGTGTGTTGTGCGAGGATGTATTTGTGTACCTAAAATAAAGTATTTGTGCATTTAAAGGTAACTTCCTGCAAGACCAATCTCATTGCAATTAAATTTGAAAACAAAACAAAAGAGGAAAAATTGAACACAGGAAAAAAATCAAAACCAAGGTGTAAGAATGTGTACACATTTATAAAAATTAAGCAGTAAATATAAATCTTAAAAAACAGTAACCAACTCAACGGTAAACAATGATATCATACAGGGCAGAAATATTAATGTCCCAGTATGAAATTATATATTAAAAATCTAATAGGCATCATTAGGCCAGTCCTTCGCAAATAAACTTCACAATGGAAATAGTTTATTTTTACTAATTTTTAGATTAAAACAAATTTATAGATTATAATTTTTCAACCAAAAGGGATTTCGTTATCCAGCACATACATTATATTTATTTATTGCATATTATTTACGAATAAAAATTGCTTGCATTTTGTTAGAACAACTTCTGTTGAATTTAACCATTAAAATTTTTCCGATTCATGACAAGCTTAGGCTAAAAATAATTAAACCAAAATTATTCTGTAGTTGGAGCGATAATATTAAGCTCATAAGTATTGATAAGAATTTGGAAAACATTTTAAAAGATATTGGATAAAAATATTTTTAATTATAAGAAAGAAATATTTTTAATTATAAGAAATGTATTCAATAAAATTTAGGGTAAGCGGGACACAGTAAAAGAAGGACAAAACTAAAATACAATGTTTACTCCCCCTGTCCCCTATACCCATTCCCTATATTTGTGCTTAATTTTTCCTTGTAGGCGAGTTTTTTCTCAAGCAAACAATAAATAGAAATATTTTCAATAGGGTAATTTATTGAAATTTGTACAACCACGTAAATACATTTGCACAACCACGAGGCCTCCCTCTTCCCACAAGGATGTCCGAAAATATATTGTTCTAAATAGAAACTCCCAACTGTTCTAAATAGAAACTCTAAATAGTCACTCTCATATTTATCAAATATACATTCTCCTTCGCTTAGTATTTTACTTTTCAAAGTGACCGACAATTTGAGATTTAAACCTTCATTTAAAAAATTAAAAAAAGTTTGTTCCTCCACAAACTTCACGGCCAAGAACCACCGCAGCTTAAACAAATGTTGAAGTCTTGAAATTTTACTTGAACAGTCCCAACCCAACTTGAACAAATATTTCTTTGTTGACGCCGGCAGTGTGTGGTAGCATTTGAAAGTCAAGGGTGGGGTACCTTTACAACTTTAGATTTTTTAACTCTGTATCGAAAAATGGGATTAAAATTACAATTTCACTCGTTTGTTTTGATACATGTATTCACGTCTAAAAATTGGGTCAGCACTAAAATATATAGGTTGTGAGTTTCACTTTCATACATTTAAACATGTATTAAATTTATCGAAGCGGAGCTGTTATTCATCCTTTCAATTATATATATTTTAATTTGGTAGGTTTTCATCATCAAGAGATAAAAAAATTGTAATAATGTAAAGTTTTCAAACTGTTTAGGAAAACAACAATCTTGTAATCTGGATCACGTACTCGTTAAGCATAATCCATCAACGTAATTCGACAACAAATAACAAACACTACAATAACAACTACAACAAACCTATAGCTAAAATAACCAAAACAACGGTGTATAACTACGCCTAGGGTTCCTTTACCAAACACAGCAAAGGCTCCAACGACAAATGGCAATCAAACAACAACAATTACTGCCACCCTCCGAACAGTTAATGAAATAATCGCAAACAGTTAATAAAATAATAAACGTCGGTAACTGAAGACGGAGCGCGAGAGTAAACGTCAGCGTCAGTTTGGAAACGGTAATCAACTAACGATGTTACGATGGTGCCAAGTGGAAGTTTTGCTAATTTAATTAGGATGACAAAGTTAAAATCAGAAAAGCAAACCACACGCAAACACACATGTACATCAAATACATCCACCCCAACCAATCAGCCATTCTGCAAATGCCGTTAACCACAGTTACGCCACCTGTTATACGCGTGCCCGATATTTCGTTTCCGAACGAAAATTAAGCGGGTTCCTTTCTGTGGCGTTTTCTGCCCTTCGTATAAGAGACATATATTAAAATAAATTTTAAATTTGGTTTCATAATTTTTCATTTCCTTTTTGGAAATTAATAACCTTTAACACTTACAAATATTTTAGAATTAATTATACATTTAGTAATTTGTAGGCCTTTCCGAAATCATTGACTTTTCCCAAAACCTTTATATTTTCCTTCTAGTTATATTTCGGTTTTAAATTCTGCATTTCTGATGAAGGAAAATTGTTATAATGATGAAGAATTATTATAAATTAACACCTTCTTCATTTATAAAAATTATAGACAACTTTTCATATTACGAATAAATATTTTAATAAATTATATGTTGTCCATTCTGATCCAATATTCATTAGCAATATTCTATAAAAACCCTAATTTCACGCTATAAAATTTTTATTCTATACTGCCAATAGGCAGCCCCATCTAAAATGTTTTAAGCAAAATAAAATTTCAGTTGCTCAAGTTTAAATAAAAATCAGTTAAAACAGTTTACATTAGATTCATTTTCTAATTAAAATTCACTAAATGCTGTGATAGCTTTGCGTTAGCTTACTGATACTGACACTCTTGCAAACTCTTCTCACTCACACGTATGTTCTTACAACAACAACACAAACAACAATATATATATTGGTAAAAGATTTTCATTACCCATAAAAAAATTTAGTTTATTAAGCCGTGCTTTTGCTTTTAACTCAGTGTTTGTGTGTGTATGTTTCTGGGTATAATAAATTCATATATTGCGAAATGCACATAATGAATATTGGTGAAGCGGAGTAATTCTGACGTGAATAAATGTGCGCAATTAGTCTCATTAATCAAATGTTGTATTGCGACAAGTGCACGTGGGTACTTGTGTATTTATATCGCACTTTTAAACAATTACAAAATCTTTACTCACGAATCATGGTTTTTAAAGGATTTATTAATACGATTTTTCCCAAATCGGTTTATATTCAATAATAATCAAATATTTAACGATAAACATTTCTTCATTACGCTAGCGTTAGTCATTTAACCCACACACATTTTTTGGTCTGTTGTACAGGTACAACAGTGTCAGTAAGTGTCAGTAAGTGTAATATGAAAGTCATATCAAAGCGAAACTGTTAGGCCCTTCCCTAAACTCAGAATACGGCGGATAATCAGTTGAGTTGTTACTCAGCTTATTATGGGAAAGGTATATTTTTTACACGGTTTTTTACATGAATTTCTGAGAAACGCACCTATGGTGTAAAAAATAATTGTGTGAAAAAAGAAGTGCGAAATTAAGATGGAGAGAGCGGGGTATGTCTTAATCTCCTTTTCACACACTTCTTTTCATACATACAATTCTTTTTTACGACGGATATGCATTTTTCAGAAATTTAAGTAAAAACGTGTAAGAAAGATATCTTTCCTTTAACAGGCTGATGAAAGGAGCAATTAATTATCAGCCGTGTTCTGACCCATTAAGAAAGATAAGTATATTTACAATTGTTAATAAGTTAACAAATGTCAATTTTCGATATTCAAGAACAAATTTGAGAGCTCATTTGTTAACAATATTATTAATATAGAAAGAGTCATTAACAGCTTATCTTATTGGTTTTCCAAATAAAAATATATAGTTTCTTTAAATAAATTATATTATGAATTTCGTCACTGTGATGAAACCAACGTAAAAATTGGAGAGAGTAAACGGTGGAAATCAATTCTCTCCCATTTTGGCGTGACGGACTGTTTCCTAAAAAATTACTTCGAATGGTAAATGTGCTTCAAAAAAGACGATGGCATGGGAGGAAGCCTTTCGTCATATACTTCGTAAATGTAACTAATTGGCCAAATAGTTCATCAGAAATTAAAACTATAAAATGTCATGAACTTTTTCTTAAAAACTTTTCGATTTCAGTTAACATTTTGGTCTTAAGAGATGTAAACCAAATTAGTAAGTAGAGCATATTCGGGTTTTTTAATTGTCGCGTTTGAGTACTCGTTTAAAAAAAATTAAAAATCTGTATAGAAAATAATTTGCCTCATATGTTTTATTATAATTTATTCATTGTTAGGAATTCGAATTAGCACGAGCAGCAGACAATAAAAATTAAACATTGCTTGTTTGTTGTTTGGGTTGAACTTTAAATTCTGATCGTAATTTGAAACAAAAATCCATCAAGGCGCTGTGAGTTTTGTTAGCATTATGCTCGTAAATGATACGCCCGAATTAAATTAGCACGTAGACAATACATATTTGTGAGTTGTCTTATGCGTATTGTGGGGAAGTAGCGCATATACCATAATAGTCACTGTAGCATCATAGGAAAAAGGAATGGAGGTATGAAGATGATTGTATGCATATGTAGTGTAAAGACAAGCAACGTAGTGATTAGCTTATCTTCGTATATGTCTTATTTAATTTTCCTCTTCTGCAGTGTTTCCAAAATTACAATATCACTTTTTGGGCGATTCATATATTTGTTAAAATTTTTGAATCTTTTCCTTTGACGTAAATTTTAAACGTCGGCGTTGAAGAGTTTTCAATTTTCAAAAAAGTAGAAAATGAGGTTACACCTTATTTCGATGTTGAATTAGGACGATATTTTTCTATCGAAGTGATTTCATTTTTTGCGGCAAATGCATCTGTCTGAAACTCCATATGATATCATATGGGTGCGTTGTAGTGTACATAATTTTTGATACCAACTTAAGCTATAAACTATTGAAATACATTATGATGCATTAGCACAACTCGCAATGAGGAATGAAATAATCTGAGCACGAGCCGTGTAGTCAAAATGTTGTCAAGATGAATTCATGTTGGGATATTATGTTACGATTGTCCCATTTCTAGTTTTCTTCTTTTTTCTGTTTATTCTTCACACTTTCATTGACATGAAAAGTTGCAAATTGAAAAATATATTATTTAATTTCTTATAGAAAATGTTTTTATATAAAAAATATATCAAAATAACAAAAAGAACAAGGTAAGGACAAGGAACAATAATATCTTCTTTTCTCCTTTCTTTCTTTTCTCCTTCCTTTCCTCTTACTTTTTTCTTTGCTTTCATGCTATTTTCCTTTCATTCCTTCCTCTTTCCTTCACTATTTCCTATATTTCAATGTAGTCAAACAATTTCAGTAATAATATGCTTTTACTGAATTGTTATACGTATACGTATAACAACTACGATACAAAGCATCTTTTGTCTTTATTTTTCTACAGGGTATGTCTCTCTTGCACGTAACAGCAATATTGTTTTGACATTCTTAAGATGTTTTCACATTTAAACACTCTCGACGAAGTATTTTCGTGCTCTCATTTTGTCTCTTCATCTGACATTAACCCAAGGATTATCTTTGAAAAAAAATTGTTTCACGAATCCTTCAATGCACGCAATCATTCTTTCAATTTCTGGTTGCGAAATTTGTAAGACCAGGCGAACCGGAGCGAATTGCATCGTATCTCGCGATATCTATTTATAAATTTTATGGTATAGTTTCTCATAGTACGTATCTTATAGTATCGCATTGCATCTAATGGTTTTTCATAATAATTTCAAGAATGTCAGATCTACTGACAATGAAATAAAATGGACGTGAATGACTCTACTCTGATTGTAGCAGACATCATTGTTCTAGGTGAGCATTCGTGTTTTGTGTAACCTACATGACACCCTGAATTGGTGGATATTACTCTAAGTTCACTTACTCCCGCTTACTTGTTCCTAGATCCCTTTCTTCTCGTTCCTACCCCCGCCGCCTTTCTCTTTCGCAATCAACCATTCTTACCTTAAGATATCTTGTATCTTTTGAAGTGGAGGAATTTTCTCATATCCTGAACGCAAAAAAGATAAAAAAACACTAAGAAGGAAAAAATATTAGATGGCATTAGGTGGTAGAGAGCCATTTTATTTTTGTTCTTCTTGTTGTTGTTATTATTATTTCCTTCCTTCCTTCCTCCTCTTCTTCTGTCCTTCCTATATTCGGGTCAGTATGGCCCGAAATAAAAATTCCGGCCTCAATTCTGTATTTTTTTCTTTCCTTTTTTTTATATTTTTAAGCATTTTTGCTCTTCATCTCTATACATTCCCTTTCTTAAACTTGCCCGCAAAAACACACGGATAGCCATGAATGGTGAGGCCTAACGAAACGAGCGACATCTGAAGACGGCAATTCCATTATGTCGTATAATAAAGAAAATTATTTCCGAAAATTCAATCTTTTGATAAAGTATTTAGCAGTTAATGAAAAGAAAAATAAGAAATGAAAAAATTCAAAGAGAAAGGAATAGTCTTGTTACTGAAAAGATAATAAGTAAAAGACAAGGACACAGAAATAGGCAAGAATAGGAAAGTTCATTGAATTCTAACAAAATTTTTTTTATTTTTATATTCCAAATATTCCCAATCTTTTTAAGTGATAATGGTTTTATTCAATTCTGACATCTGTGGCCATATTTTCGGCGGGAACTTTTCGCAGTGAGGAAAAGCGGAATAAAGTGATTGACATTTCATTGCTTTCCACTCGAGTTCTTCTTCACGTATGTGCCAACCTTACAGAATACAAAACGAGTATTTGAAATTATTATTATTGTGCGAACTGTGATGTTAAAATAAATTTTGTTGCCAGAATGTTTTATGGACACAAACCTATTTCTCCAATCGTTTCAACATCTTAATTTTTAGCAGTTCTGAAGGATTGGAGAAATTATGGTGATAAATATGAAATAAAATTGATTAATTTTTAGCTTTTAAAACAATTGGTTTTTAACTTTTAGAGATTTAAAGAAAAACTCTTTGTTTTGGTGCATGAATCGAACATTATGGGTGTTAACCTATCATGAAAAAAATTTTTTTCCAGAAATCCATAGAAAATATCCTATTCCAAATTCCAAATTCTTTCCCTCTATAGTTTAGAAGAGACTGTGAAAAAATCTGAAATTTATCAAAAAATAATAATTTCTAAGCGACGAAGGAACCATCTGTCGAAATCCTTCCGAAATCGGCCAAAAGAAATTACAGAGCGAGAAATTAGTCAGCCCGTCGACATTTCCACGGAGTCTTGTTTTTATTGAATACCATGCAAATCTAACAACTGCATTTTCTCGAAAGATAAACGGAAATGCATTTACGGGGATAATGGAGCAATAGGGTGGCCAAAAATCTATGAAATTCTTCACATTTCCTAGGCAGATTTCCAAGATTAACTCCCCGAAAATCCAAATTAGAATATAAATAGTTGGAGAAATGAAGTAGGTAAACGAACCGGGTACCAAATTGTAGCTTTATATTCCTTAGGATATCTGCTTATAATCCACGGTATCGCTCTTGAGCAGTATTGGTCAATAGAAGTAGCAATCAGAAAAAACTCAGTCAATAACCACCAACAAAAATTTTTGTTGGGTCTTTGGGGAAGATTTTAACGGTCATTTCGCAATCGATCTCGATATACTTGTTTGCGATTTGTTTGTCTGAATTCAGTTCAAAGAGGAAAGAAGATCAAGATCACCGACCACGCAAAAAATAAAAATGTTCACTGTTTTTTAGTTGCGCATTTTATCATTGTATGCAATAATCCTCGATGCGGAAATAGATTCGATATGCTAAGAAACTAATTCGATATTATTCTAAGCAATATCAAAATTTGTTGTATTCAATATATTCTGAAAAGCAGCAAACATTTCAATTATTTGGTCTTTTATGTGTATTTTTTTTCTTGATTTGATTACGGATGCAAAAATCAGGTTGTAAGCTACTACCAAATAATAAAATGACAACACGTTAGTGTCCTGATGGAAAAGAGAAAAAACACAGAAGGAATCACGTACTTGCAATAACCGCACGAAAGCTCAGAATAAATTGCAGCCATTCAATCACGTCGTTAAATGACCAGCCAGGGAATAGCAAAAGCAGCCACACTACAGCCACACTACTCCAATAATAACGATTATTCTCCTTGTTTTGGAAATAAAATCGATGCGACGCGTGTAATCGTTTTCAAGGAATCTATTTATCATGATGTGATTTCTTCTTTGATAATTTTTTGAAATTAATCTTGAGGGACCAAATACAAAATGTATGAAGTACAACGTGTGGTGAATTAACAAAACTGCCATAACCTATAGTATAACATAATTTCACCAACAATTTCCTCCACCTTATTCCTTCTTCCACATGAAAATCTTTTCATTTTTTTTTCCATTTGCCCAAAACGAAACATATATACCCTCAGCACGTATCATAAATACGATACATTTTGGTCCTAATAATCAGTGGGCGGTGCACAACCCTTTTGATATTACATTTCTCTCATATTTTCATGTTCAACGCAACTATTAAAATAGCCCACATATGGTGTAGTATAATTGTGGGTGAGGCACGCTCATTTTGGAAAATAATTTAATATTCGTGGGTGAGTTCGATGACAAAATTTTATCATTCAAGCTGCAAAGATTAGAAACCAATGCAATATATTCGAATTTGGTATTAGAAACGGATGTGGTTCTCATCCAACTTCGCCCATGTCCAACTCCAAACAACTTATAATAATAAGAAATATTCGTACCAAATTTCATGAGAACATTTGTTTTCGTTTTCCTGTAATTGCGAATTCTCCAGACATATACATACAGATGGACAGATAGAGAGACGCAGACAGGCGGACGGGCATAGCTAAATCGAATCAGGAAGTGACTCTACATCAATGTGTACCTTTCCATACGTGCTTCACCTCCTTTAATGTATTACAAACGAAGGAGAAAATTTTATATACCCTACGCACTTTGCCGTGGGGGTATAATGATACAAAAATACGTAACCGTGGGGAATTTAAGGCGAAAACTGAAATCATTAGACATTCGTCTGAATTTAGAGCGAGTGGCTGAAATTCGAGAAAAACGATAAGGACAGGAAGTTCTTAAGATTCTTTATTCCATTCTACGGAATTTAACAATACATACAGTTCTACATACAGTTCTACGGAATTTAAAATCTTGATTTAATTTTTTTCGTATATTTACCTTGTGTTCCTCTTATTTTCTTTATTCTTTTGTCGCACTTTCAAAGGAGTCTTTAACTAATTTGGGACGTCAAGACAATCTGCTGAAAGTTATTGGAAAATAATAAGGAGCAAAAAACTATAGAAGCAATGCAGAAAACAAAATTAACAAAAGAGCTTGAGAAAAGAAAATGAGATTTTTTTCTTGCAGGATTAACTTCTCTGCATCCTCGACAGCAGCTGCTGTCCACTAAAAACGCTTAAGAATGAAATCTAGATTAAAATTAAGAGTAGCAAACGAAGAGAAAGTAAAAAACAAACTAATCAACACAAAATTGTTTTATATAAAATATTTTTAAAATTATACGAATTTATGAATGACGCACAAAGTTATTTCGTGATTAAAAGTGTCAAATGGCAATTTATGCAAAACTTAAAAAACTACTTCGATTTTTTTAATATTTGTTGGAAAAATTTTAATTCAGATATTTTCGAATTTTTGAAAATATTTTTAAAAGGGAGTTTACTCGTAAATGGGAATTTAAACCCTTGAATTTCTTATTTCGGATCGAACGCGGTTATTGCTTTGTAATTTAGTTCCGAACAGCGGTTGAAACCACGATTTTCTGCTTACCAAGAAGCTTGTTTAAAATCAGCTCTAAAGTCAGCTTTAAAATTGGCTTAAGTTTACCTATGCACAAACACTTCAATAATTTTTATACATTTTCGGGTATGGGCTACGCAAGAATTGACGATTTTGTCGCTTTCCTCTAATTTAGGGATTATAAAATGTACGTACAAAAAATGGTGAATGATTTAGCCTCCTTACAAAATTTTAAAAAAATTATAAAAGTCTTACTTTGTTGTATATTAATTTTTAATTTTTCCTACTATGCTATATATGGATATTAATGAATATTGCGATGATTAACAAATTTTGTAAAATACACCACTATCACCCAATTCTGAGTTACATTTAGAGTCTCTAACCCACCGGGAAGCTAGCTAAAAATTAGTAGAAATTGTAATGAAGGTCCGTTTTTAGAAATTTATATGTTTATTTGCAAGAGTTTAGAATTTAGAATAGTGAAAAATTAAAAATTGAAATATTTTTGGCAATTTCAGTAATTTTAAACACAATACTCATAATTTTTGTTTATTATTTTTAAAATTTTTTAATAATAATAATTATAATTTCTCATCATGCAAATTGCTTCTGCTTATTAATTATTTCTCTACAAGGATTTCAAGTCTTGGTAATTTTGACTAGCACGGTTTGAGCAATTAATATTTCCACATTTTTCTCAAATTGTCAAAGTCTCTCAGCATTAAAGATTCTTCTCATTTTCTGACAATTTATTCTAAGCCATGAAAAATTTTTCTGTGTACTTATTTTTTATGTTTTTTGTAATATCATTAGATATTAGATATATTAGAATATCAATTCTGTTTCCGTTTTTAATAAGTTTTTTGCTGTTTTATATTTTCATAACATTAAAAGTATTTTATGATTTTTATTTAATTTTTTATCACAGAATCTTTTCGCAAATATTTTATGATTTTTATTTAAATTTAGTGCTACAAAATTTTTTTCTAATTATAATTCATTCTGTTAATAACTAGAAAGCTTGTAATCTCTATTTTTTATTTTTTACGCTCTTTCTAGTTTCTACTTTAATTTTTTAGTATTTAAACTTGTTGTTTATTAATCTGGTTTCATTATTTCAACCGACAATTCTGATGAAATGAATATGAAATCTCGTCCGTAAAGGATCAAAAATATTTTTTCTGTAGCTTTCAAAGAGCGCTTTTTCAATTACTCTTTTTCCTTTTCAAAGACTTATTTAATTAACTCTTTTCAGCATAAACTAAAGTAAATATATTTTTTATATTCTTTTTAATTAAAGTCATTTAATGAGCTCACGGTTAGGCCTTCAAAATAATTTTATTATTTAATTTTTGTGAATTCATGTGCTTTTTCACTTTGTAGCAGAAGCCGTAGAAAAAATAACGCTGAATATTTCTCTTAAAAACGGTTAAAAATTTGAAAAAAGAAATAAACCGCAGCAAACGCAAGTGCAATCGGTTATATTCTACCTTCTCGCAACAACATTTTTTAGTAATTATTTCTGTATCCATAACAACAACAAAAGCGAAAAGTTGTAACAGTTATTTGCGCAAGTATCCAATTATATATTTATTTATTTTAATTAATTTACGAGGCAAAGGGGATTTCAGAAAGCACAAAATCTGTGAGAAGCAGTTGTGATAAAAAAAAATTTAATTTAATTTAAAAATTATTATATACCAACAAAAAAGAGGTCATTAAAATAATATATCATTCTAAATGAAATATTAATAATCTTATAATTTCGGGAGTTAAAATTAATCATATTAATTTTTAATCTGGCGGAGTAAAATTTTGAGTGTTCATAAAAATTTAAAAAATTATTAAATTTCTAAAAAATAATTTCTAAAAAATTAATGAATCCTTATAGTGGGGATTTAATGGGGTCTCTCTTATTGACTTCTAAACAAATATTTAATTGACCCGCAAAGGTCGAAATAAAATGATCTTGATAAATTATTATTATAAAAATTCAACACAAGTTTATATTTTATGCCACGAATTTCCGTCATTCCTCCCCAAATTTGGTTTAGGAAAGATTGGTTTTGCCGAAGTAAATGAAATTCGTGTCAAACTCTTATAAACATTAATGCCATTAATTTTTGACTAATCAATTAAAATAATCAAGAAATGTCACCACATCAATCAATATAATTTAATAAATTGTTCTTTAGCTTATCAAAAATAACACAATAATTGAACCATCATTATTTAAAGAATTCGGGTAATGGTAAGCCGAAGACCGCAACATTCTATCGCTCGTTAATGAGTTACAGTTAACATCAATGTTTTGAATTATTTGAATTAGTTTCAGCAATGATTGTAATAAAAATTTCGTACGATAATTTGGCATCTAGACGATGCAATCATCATGATATACAAATTCATTCAATTAATGCCAGAAACTTGTATAGAAAAACAAAAACCAACTCTTTATTAAAACCTTTCGTTGTTTTATGAATTTATCAAGCTAAACTTGCGGTAATTAAATTTTATGCATGAAATTTATTTTGAAATATTTATTTTCGTTCCTTCGTACCTTCATTTTATTTTTGCTAAAAATATTTCCAGGCTTCTAATTGCATTTTTTTAGTGATTTTATAGTTATTTGAAAATTGTTTAAATACTTGTTCATGTCATTCGAAACCACCCGCTGTTAACGATGGCGCTGCCACTGTCACAGCTGTTACTGCTAATTGGTATTAAAAAATAGCTGTTGGCAATGCATGTTCTCAATAATGCAAACATCGAAACCAACAGATATCACCACATGTATAAAATGAAAGAGATAAAAAATGTTTAATATTATAAAGCAAGCTGCTGGTAGTTTAAAACTGAAAAAACTTAAAAATATAAAAATTAAAAAAAGTTTAGAAAATCAAACAAAATAGTAAATATATATTCGTTGTTGTCGTAGATATTTAATAAAGTTTTTAACTGTGTCCGTGATAACAAACTCTTTGTATAAATAATTTGTATCAAATTAAAATCATTGCAACTAAAAAAATGTTTAAACTTTATTTTTAATTTCGAAAAATTATTTTACATTTTTTTTTAAATGAGAACAAAATATTGCCCTTTAAAGTGATATATAAAATTTAACCATTCGTTTATTTACGTTGTGATTATTTCAAAATAAGAAACAATAATG